>VXBO01005288.1:0-65537 GCA_013400135.1 Rhinoptilus africanus
CACACACATATACATATGCATGTCTCTGCTAACTAATGTTACACTCTCAGTCTGTTCAGTAGCTTGCCCTGGACCCCCGGTCTCCCAGCTGCCCCACGCAAAGACACACACAAGTATCCAGCCATGGGTCCCATCAGTAGCTGGTTGAGAACTAGGTCCCCTCCAGTAGCCCATCCCAGACCACATGGTCTCTCCAGTACCTGGTATGGACACCCTGGTCACTCCAAGATCCAGCTCTCAGACCCTTTGTTTTGTTCAGGATACGCCCCAGACCTTTGGTCACTCCAATACCTCTCTACCAAGCCCCAGATGACATACTGATATTATGCACCTGCACACAGTGCACACACATCCTCTAGTATCTCTAGTTCCTCCCACCGCAGACAAGCAGGTCTCTGACACCTCTGGTCCCACTCAGCTGCTGCATTCAAATCCCCTGGCACACAGGTGCATACAGGACAGAGATCCCTGCAGCCAGGAAAAGTTAGAAATGGAGCTTAATGAGAAAACAGGACAGACTGCGAGGAACAAGTGCAGGGTATGGCCAGACAAGCATTCTATACACAACTGGTTCCTTTCAATCCCTTCTTCTCACACTTGTACCTCCCCAGTCCACCCCTCTTTCCAAGTCTTTGGTCCCTGCTCTGAACATGCCAGAATAAGTCTGGCTCAATCAAAAGGATCTTCCTGGCATCCCTTATTCAGTGTAATGTCCCCAGGGATAGTAAGCCTCCTCTGCAGTCTGTAAGGTGAACGAGGGAGCCTCTCCAGCTGTCTGAGTTTGGTGGGTGCCATGCCAGGGCCATGGACTGAGTCTCCCCTGGGATCATCTTGGGAGGAGCTGCTTTGGGGGCTCTCTTTGCTCTGATGAAGTCGTTGGGGTTGCTCTGCCAGCCGCTGTTCCTCTGAGCTCCTTTGGGTTGGTGGAAATTAAGCTTTGATCACATAAGCTAGCAAAATGCAATCAAATTAAAGAATATTTGTCATTAAACCAGCATGAATGCTGATGATTTGGTGAAAAATATCTTAATTTTGTTACACAGGCTACCATATATGTCAAATTACCTATGAATTCTTGTCTACTGACATCAATATCTAAGACAAGAATGATGAAAAATTACTTCTCTAATACTTAATCTGCAATTTTTTAGAATTAATCATTCTTCCCGGACAGCTGAAAGTAAGTTTGTTATACACAAGTTAATTGGAAAAACATAGATATAGATATAGATGTAGATGATATAGATATGAAGTGACACAATATCAGGAAACACGTAATGTGATAGGGCGAGATTCATGTCATGCAATTTATTAATCTAAATTTTGTGCAAAAATAGGTTTCTAAGAAGGATGAATGGACACTGTTGCCACATATGATTAATAGCCTGTGTGCTAGGGCATGTTTTAGGTAAATGCATGTTGAAACCTTCAGGAGGTGGATATTTCACTTCCTGAATTGGTACTTAAGCAAGGAATAGCTGCATTTTCTGTGGAGTCTAATACCTTTTTTTTTTTTTGAGTTTCAAATATGCTCTGAAAATTTAACAACTTAGAGGACTAAGGTGAAAAAATGTCTTATTCCTGCATGAACATTTTATTTATGAATGAATGTAAACTGAGGGACTCACAGCAATGTGCAAAGCCACAAAGTCAAACAAAGATTCTACTTGACCATGTGCACATCCATAAAAATTCCATAGATAGATCAAGGACAAAACAATTATTTACTGTAATGCTCTGATGGAGTTTTAATGTCACATCCAAAGTGACTTAGAGGCTATGCCCTGGAAGAGAGGTATTCACTATACTAAAAATACCTCATAATAAACGGTTTTGTTTGGTGACCCTCTAGAACAGGTGACGAGGGAGGAAATAGGCTCAGAGACAGCTATATTTGCCTCCTATTCGAGTCGGTAGTGTCACACTGCTACTGGTATGTCCGGAAAGCTTGCAAATCCTCTCCCTTAGGTCTCGTAAGGGATTTTAATCAGGTGTGTTTGCCAACTCAGAAATACAAAATTCACTTTAGAAATGTGAAAAGTAAATAACATTTACTGTGTTGCAGCCAGGAAATCATAGACAGATACATGAGAAAATTCTTGAAAATCGTTCTTGATATTCTTATATCATACATTTATCACAGATTTGATTCTGTAAATGCCATAAAACAATTAAGAAAAGGAAAAGTCTAATTTCCTTTATCTGTTTATTAACAGGTTCTGTGATGTTTATCCTACTAAGAGTATTTTAAAATAGAATGTATTATGCTGTCGAAATTTAACCAATCAACATGTAGGGAATGCTGGCCCATAAGACTGAGCAGCTTTCAAATGTTTTATATCATCCCTGATGCAAGAATCCTTTTAGCAAATTGTTGATGAAGTCTGCAAAGTCTGATTCCCTAATTTACATACATTAGCAAGGGGATGTCTTTACTTTTGGCCAGCACCCATTAATAAACAGCTTGAGGTCACTACCACCAAATTACAGGTTTAAAGCAATACCAGTTTTTGTGGGATTTTCTAACTTAAAAAGAGGAGTACAGAAATTAAATGAACCGGTGAAGTGACATGGCTGAGCGAATATCAAAGATACGCCTTCTCTCAGGAAGAACAAGTAATTTGCCATGCAAATGGAGGACAGTAAATCTGGATCTAACTTGTAAAAGCTGTCAGAGGTAATTCAGTAGACTAGAGAAGCAAGTCTGGTTTCAAGCAAGAAGTACTGGTTTAAAACTATAAGAAAAAGTAAGAAAATATGTCAGGAACAAGGTAGATTTTTTTCCAAAGGAAAACCATACTTCCCAAATTTTGTGTATTCTTTGAGCACATCAGCAACTATGGAAGAACTGTCAGACAGTTTTGTTTTCAAAAGGCCTGAACAACTTCATCACTGGAGGTTGTTTGGAAAGTAATTAGACCCAAGTTTTGATGTTTCAAAATTATCTTATGAATAAGGATGAATTATAAATGTGAAAGTAACAATTACTATGTACCCAATTGGAAACTGTACTTTTCATATCTTTGTATCTTTGTGTTCCTGTGTTCAGTGTGTGGTTACCAATATAAACATAGACGTGCAGTAAAATTAATTCCATTTTCTTTGTAATCAGACAATTTTCTTGAATCTGTTTCTATTTACTGTCAGAGACCTACATACACCTGCCAAGAGGCAGAATTTTCTTTCTGTTGAACATGTTGACACAGTTCATTTCTTTCAGGCTGCAGCAGTTTGGCAACATCAGTTGTCATCAGTTAACATGAGTTAGGAGTTCTGGTGTGACTTTTTCCCTTATCAAAAGAGGCAGGACTGTTGTCTGTCAAAGGGCAGATTTATTTATCAGAATAGAATATATGATTTAGGCAAATTCAATACAGTACAAAGAATTATCATGTTAATCGGTAGCTTTCTTATCACCTGGTTTCTTTGGGTTTGAGTGATATGGATCTGAGGGCACTCTTCCCTCCTTCAGTTTAAGAAAAGTCCAAAGATCTGACCTGTATTACTTCTCTATTTGTAAGTTCTATTACAGGAGTTCTGAGTGTCTTTGTAGGTTCCTTTTCACTATCTAATTGCTTATCTTGTTTGTTAATTTGGTTAAATACATGAAAAGACATAAGATATATCAATGCAAGCAGTAAAATGAAGTAACACTGAAAATCCCCTTTATTTCACATACTACCAGAGGAAAACAACAGCTGCTCCTCATCTCCATTTTCACCTATCATTTTTCTTGTAAATGCTTTCAGTACTTGATTTTCCATGGCTAAGAAATAAGCATTTGAGCATGTAAGTATTAGACATATAAGTAGTTCAAACAGCCTTGAAGAATTTTTTTTTCAAATTTCTAAAAAGATTTAAATTTTTCCATTTGAAAAGATGTTTTCTCTCAGTTGTTGATGATTTAGTATTACGTGCATTCATGTCATAGAGGAAACAATACAAAACTGACACAAAGACATCAACTTGGAACACTTCAGTTGAAGCATTCAACTGAATTGACACTGAATTTGGATTTTTTTTTTCATTTTGTTAACATTGAAGTGCTTTGTTATAACACTGCTAATATTTTTTTTCCATTTTTAATTTTTGAAAAATTGCATTTTCTGGCAGGATAATTTTCTGTCAAATTCTTGTGGTGTTTTCTAACATATGTATAAGTAAATAATGGCATATACACACATATGAATAAAATTATCTGAACAAAACAATGACTGCAGTGCAAATAAGAAGTTTATCCTACTTTGAGGGAAATAATGCTGCCAGCAGGAAAAAATTCTTCTTTTGTGAGACTGCATAGCAAATATTAAGTTTGCTAGATGTTTCTCTGTTAGCCCAACCAGTCTTCATTGTGTGATTTATTACTTGGATATAAAACCAAATAATAATAAATGCTTTAAAATACCTGTATTATATTTCCTGCTGTTGTAAATTATGCAGCATTTACAGCTACAAAATTGTCATGGAAATTTCACAAACCTGCTTCTGAATTTAGTTAACATTGCTGCAGAAATTAGCCCTGAAGTGCTACAGATTTCCATAACCCTGATGATAGTCTGAATGCAAATGTAATAGATGTCTTTCTTCTCCCACCTGTTACCTTTAACCACCTGACATTATGTCAGTAATGAGAATCAGGTCTGAAATAAGAACTTCTATCACTTTCACAAAAAGATAGGAAAAGCATGATGAGAGTGGCTTAAGGCTAAGATACCAGAAAATGTTAAGCTTATTTTCTTTTGCTCAGTCAATTAACATACTTTTATTTCAGCCTTTTCATCCTAAAGAGAACCAGCAGGATGATTAATACAATTTCTAGAGGCAGCTTAGCACCTACTTATTCTAATAGAGAAAGTGGCAACCTGAAGTGTAATCAGGTAAGGCTTTTATGAATTGTTTAGCTATCTTTCACTTAATACATTGTATTGCTGTTTGACTCCACCGGCATTGATCTAAGACAACAATAATTCTCAAAAGGTTTGTTCTCTTGAGTCTCTGCAGGCTTCATAAATTTGGGGGAAGGCAAAAGTCCTTAAAGAGGTGTTCAAAATCACAGGGAATACGTAATAGCCCACAAATACTTATCCTTGAGTAATTCTCTATCTAGGCTAAACACCTTACTCTCCTGATTTATTTTTTTTTTCCCTTGAGATGGAACTTGGATTTTCCCATTCTCCCTTTTCTGTTTTCTTCAGACATTATTTATTTTTGAAACATCTGTCTCTATGACAAAGCTGATTGAAGTTAACCAAAGCATTCATAAGCGTTGCTTTGGAATCACAAAGGTAAACAGACTGTACACATTCAGTTCATATACCCAAGAAATTAAATTCAAAAGGTTAATTATGACTACTTAGAACTAGTAGTTATATTCCACTAGATACTCCGCTTTCAACACATTAAATTCCACCACTTGGACAGACAGTTTCTTCTTATAGCTTCATGGAGTGCTGCTTATCACTTCTGGAAACATGTTCAGCTACATGTAGTCTATGCCTCACTGCAGTTTTGGAACATGCCTTGCTTTTTGAGTCCTGGAAGGATCCTTTTTCAATCAGTCAATCAATCAATAAATCCATTCAATTCTTTTTAAGAATTTGCCATTCATTAATATGCTCAGGTTAGCATGTTGTCATATTTGATCTTGGTGGGATGCCATTGAGTACTGCCATACAAACTCTTATGTCTCCTTCCATTAAGGAAGAGATAGTCTTTTGTATATGATATAGCTGGGCTGCATTAAAGTTGGAAGTCTTACTCCATAGAAACAGATAAACCTTTCTTTTTAGTTTTATCAGTTGGAGAGCTAAAGTTTATCACTTAAAACCTATCCAGTGATAGGACAAGGGGTAACGGGCACAAACTTGAGCATAGGAAGTTCCACCTAAACATGAGGAGGAACTTCTTTACCTTGAGAGTGGCAGAGCACTGGAACAAGCTGCCCAGGGAGGTGGTGGAGTCTCCGTCTCTGGAGACATTCAAAACCCGCCTGGACGTGTTCCTGTGTAACCTGCTCTAAGGTGGCCCTGCTCTGGCAGTGGGGTTGGACTAGATGATCTACTAAGGTCCCTTCCAACCCTAGGATTCTATGATTCTATGATTCTATGATTCTAAAACAAAAATTTTCAAATTATTCAGATGAGATTTCATGGGTAAACTTGCTTTCAGTTGATGCTGCATTATGTGACCTGCCAACTGCAGGTATTCTTGCACTAGCTTTTTTATCTTATTTGACCATAATTTGAGACTATGACCTTCTGTTGGGTGATACAGACTGCTTTCCTAAGTGGAAATATCTGAAGTGTTGAGATAGTGTCTCCCTCCTTTTCCTCCCTGTAACATTTCCCCAGCATCTATGCAGACAGCGAGTCATCTATTGCTATTCTGTTAAATTTAGTTCCCTCCTAAGATCTCCCTCCAAGCTGAACACTCTATTTCCTTTCAGTGACCTAGAGGCTGGAAAGACAAATAACATATTTGTATTCTTATGCTTAGTGATTTATATGGAGATTGTGTAGACCCTTTTCAGTCATGTATTTATCCTCTTCTATAAAATTTCTTAGGTACAAAGCTATATTCCCTGTTTTACAGCTGAATGTTTCCCAGAATAGGCTTGATTTCAGACATTTTGCCATTCTCAGGAATATCTGTTGTCTCAAGACCTCCACTCCTTACCTGACATTCTAGCTCGTTTATCTTTGGGTTTGATGTGAAATTCTCAGCAGTGAATATTAAGTAGAGTGGACTTTATCTTTTCCTCATCCATTAAGCATTGTGAATGGGATTTGTCTGTTCTAATGAAGCACCAGAAGTTAGATAACTTGAGTTTTAAGGTAAGTATGTAGGCTCCCATCCCTTAGGGCCAGTGTTTTTTAGTCAGCAATTCAGTCAAATCAATTAATCTCTCCATGTGTTTACTTTTCTCCATTGAGAACAGTAATTAGCTCTGAGATGTACGTTTAACTTGTATGCATCTACAACTGGATTGGATCAATCTGTATGCATACACACCATGATTACACATGATGGTTCTGCTGCTTCTGAAAACATGTTCACACTAGTTTTAATACAGCTACTTGCAGCAGTGCAGTTATGACAAGGCATTCAACACAAGATGTAAAATCTTTCTGGACTGGGTCAGTTGCTGAACTGTGTGTTGAACATACTACATGGCTAGACGTGTATTTTAAAGCTAATCCTCTAAAAACTGCAGTCATTGCAGAAATTCTCTAAAATACAGCCTGTTACATTCACTCCCATGGATTTACAGTTCTTCAAGGATCTTTTAAATTCATCCCACTGAGTCTGAGAGAAGCAAGCGCAGTATAATTTCCATGCTGGTGAAAAATATCTCTCTCTAGGTGTTCAGGGAGTTATCTTAGGACAGAAATTCTCTGATTAACCTGGAGTCACAGCAGAGGAAGTGGCTGAAATAGAGACTGTCCTTCTGGTCCTGGATCTTCTTGGAGACAATCTAAGGTGGAGATTGATAAATCTCCAGAGATCTTCCAGTCTGAAATGCGTAGCAACCACCACTGAGTCTCTGAGAAAAATACATCTCATCCTTTACTCAGCAGTGGAGGTTTTGGAGAAATATTAACAAGGAAAACCCTACAGAATTTTCTTACAAATCTTTTCCCAAGAGAAACTCAGCAAAATACTACAGTTTTAAGTTTCCTTGCCATCTCCTGCTAGAACAAACTCACTCTTCTAGAGATTAGCTATTTTTTTTTTGTAGTTAAAAAGTATAGCTTTCAAGTGAAATGTGGCGTAGGAAAAGAATAGGTTTCTATTTGTCTTTATAGTAGAATGAAATAACCCCGAATGTAATTACAAGTACTTCAGACACCACTAGTATAAATATATAGACATATATGTATATACATACTGTATTTGCAGTCTTGCCTACACTTTCTGTGTAATAGTAATAATAATAATTTTGTACTTACTAAGCTCCATTTATATGCTGACCTCAAGGAGCTTTGAAAATATCACTTTAAGTAGCACACTAGAGTTCTCTACATATTATTATAACACTTTAAAACATAATTATGCTGAAGGATTTTATTTATTAGGAGGGAAAAGATAGTTTATAATAAAACCAATTAATATGTGTGAGGCTACATACAGTAATTGCACCTGGAGCTGAATGCACTATAAACACTGCAGTAACTATACAACTACAACCCTGCTAACCAACCTTGGTTTTCACAGGCCGACAAAGAGCTCTGTTGAATCTCCTACAGTAATTCCTTCCTACGTAATCCACATTTCAGCTGTGACATACAGAGGTCAAGAAATACAGTAGTGGAGTAAGGCACTGTACCATTTTAGACAAAACATCCATTCTAATGCTATTGAGGGAATTGCATATATTATTTTTAACACAAAACATACACATAGAGAAAAATATTGATTCAGACTTTAAATCATTAATGCCTCCTCATATTTGAATGTATTAATTAAATTTAATATGCTATAAATTTTTAAGCAGCTTAAATAGCCCTGTCTATTTTATAGATTTTACAATTACTAAAACAGTTGCCATTAGCAACGGATCTCATTTAAAACCATAACAACCTCCTTATAAGCATTAAGAAACTAAATTCAATTGAAATCCCAGCAAAAAGTCTTGAATCTTTGACACATCTTCTAGTGTGGTAATTATTATATTTTTTCCACACACTCAGAACTATGAAATAAATTAAAAATTTTGAAATAAATGTATAGATATGCAACTTTTCATTCATAATGTGAATGCACATGTCTGGAGGTGGTGAAAGCTCATTTGCCATGTTCAGCCAGAGAGGGGCATTTTGCATAAAAATGCATATCGCTAAAAACATGAGGGTGTAAAGGGCAAAAGGAATTTTGTTAATGCTTCATTCTATTCTGAAATATGTAGGAAATGAAAGAACTTTGATAAGAAGATAGAATTTTGACAAACTCAATATCTCACCTACCTCCTTGTGTTTCAGTAATCCATACTTGCCATTACCAGGGCACAAGGATAGGGAAGGAGCAGCACCAAGAGAGGGCAGCTCCTGCCTATCTTCTACTAAGAAGGGTTCTCCTGGGAGTGGCTGTCCACAGACCCCACTGAGCTGCTGGTCTGGTTGGAGTATTCAGCATAGAGATCACGCTCTTTCCTTCTTATTTCCAAGCCTGCTTCCAAGAGTGCTCCAGCAATCCTGAAGACTGCAGAGGGCAATGCAATAAAATAGCATACACTGGCTTTAAATTCTCTCTCTCCCGGGTAATGGTCAGTTTGGCTGTTTTGCTTCCACCATAAAAAAGCCACAGTGAGGCTGGAACTGAGCACCTCGCTCTTTGCGATGCCTTTTTCCTGCAAATTCTAGCATATCATTTACTGCTTTCATTAACCTTCTCTGAAACTGTAGTATTAAATCTTTTGAAGTGATCCTATGAATGTGGGACTTGGCACCTACTCAGCTCATAGCGCTGCTTCATATAACAGGATTATGATATTTATATGCCATTTTTCAGTCCCTGTAATTCATTCAAGCAACCTGTTTGCTGCAATACACCAAGAAGCTATCTTCATTGAACAACAATCACTTAGATTCTTCTTAAGAGGGGACAAAGTTCAGTGCTAAGGTCTTTGCAGGGCTGATTGAATAGAAAGAGAACCCTTAACTCCTGACAAGGAAATTAAGGGGCTTTATTCTCTCAGGAGCACTCAAACGCTCATTGAATCAGGATGTCAGAGCCTTTGAGAATGCACAAGAAATTCAGACAATTTTTTGCAAGTATGCATTAGCTTACATTTAACTAAATTGAATTCTGTCTGCCCTCATGCACTACCTACATTAAGCACTTCTAAAAAATTAATTTAAAGTCCTTTCTCTTGCATATTCTTCCAGAGTGGGAAAAAATGACACAAGAAAGTAAAGATGATGAGAGAGGTTTAAAATGAAACAAAAGAAAATGTAGCAAAGTACAGTAGTTTGACAGCTGAAAAGGCCTTCATTAGAAAAGGGACTAAGCCTGGCTAACTGCAGCTAAAAAGCAGCTCCTGGCTTTTGCTCATAGAAACATAGCTGTGGTCACACTCATTCAGATCAGCAGATCATACAGCCCCATTTACTGCCACTAGCACTACCCACTGCTCCTGAACTATGTGCAAAAAACACTCCAGACACCATTTATGGAAAAAGCCCTCTCACCTCAGTGCTCCCTTTATTATCCAATGCTAGAAAATGGTCTGTCTATATTTCAAATCCTCTGAGGTCATGGGATCCGATTCACAACAGTGCTAAGATACCACAAAATAATGATGTCTAATATCTACTGAAATCCTCAAAAGCCACTCAACTGTTTGATTTAGATATTAGAGCCCACGCTCATGGCTGCTGATTGAGCTTTCAAGCTGGGTGTTCATGTTGACCAGAGAGCATCCTTACGAAACTGGGGATCCCTTGTACCAGAGCATGCCCAGGCTGCTTGTGTATTGCCACATCCACTGGAAGGTCTCACAGGCAGCCTATGTATTCTCTCTGTCTCTGTAAGGTAGATTCGAGGCAGATAGGCAGATACCACTCCTTATGTAAAGCTGTTTTCCAGAGATCATGCTTCCAGAGGAGTGTAAACAAAACCAATGGGGTTTTGTTACACTGCATAATCTCCGTGTTCCTTTTGCAGATCCTGCTGGAATGGAGCTGTGTTTTTAAGCACCAGGCTGCTTTATTAACTGCCGCCCTTACTCTTGCTGATATTGGGCGTAATGAGTATTGCAGGCTAATTATAAGCTGTAGAAAATAATGATGTTTTTTACTTTCCCATCATTCAGTTTTACTCAATATCCTTTTGTATTTGTGTAATAAGAAGAGGTGAAGAGAAGTTCATGAAGTGTCTTTTCTGTACCTTCAGCTGTTTCCTGTATTGTCACTCACAACTCTTTAAAGGTATTTGTAAACATTTCTACATGTTCTGCTACATTGCCCTTGCCCACCTTGCACCACACAGTCAATTAAAAATAAACTGCCAAGGGCCGTTGAGCTGATGTATAGCTGAGTTTGTCACACGCTTCATGAACTGCCAGGAATCTATTTCTGAGCCCTTCATTTGCCTACCAGCATATTTTGGCAAAAAAGGGATATTCACTTGTTTTTAAAAAATATGACTCTTAGGTACAAACTCACATTATTTTGTTTGGCCGTATGTTTTTTCTGGTAAAAAACTTCCCTTCCTTTAAGTTACCTCTACCTTTATGTCAGATTCATGGTGCAGAGAGCTGAACAAAGGAGTCATGCTGGAGAATACTGATTTTTCACAACTTCAGCTAGAGCCATGTTTTACAACTTTCTCATTTAAATTATGAATTAACATTAATAAATTATGAGAAAATTGGCCTTATGTGATATGACATGCAAACCTATGCAGAATAGTGCCCCAAGATTTTTAAACTGCTTTTCAATCCCATCAATCAAAACTATGTAATAGCAAGTAGATAAAGGCCGGATTTTCACAGCTTCTTAGACTCCCAGAGGCCATGCAGATGATTTTCACTTCAAGAAGTATTTGCTGCTCATGCCTCTGCTTATATACTGCTCTTCCCAAACAGTACCACACAAATGCAGATGAGATGAGAATCCAAAGCAATGGGTGAAATGCCCCTGTTCTGCACCAGTCCTACTGCCGCTCATACTTCATTAGTGAAACACATTAAAACTGTCTGGGAGCAAACTCATCTTCTGCAGGGTCAGTTGAACCAGGATGTATGATATCCATTCTTGCTGCACACAGGATACGTTCAGAAAAGAAACTGGGCAATAAAATGGCCTAGAGCTTTCACTGCTGTGAATTTGTCTGCCTCCATTGAAATCAATGGACCAGGGAAAATTTATATTTGGTGAGGGACTGGTATGTTCAGCTTCTGGGCATGATTCTTTTTTGCCTGTAACTAGTGCTTCTAGTTACCGCTATGCAAAGTAAATGCAGACCCTTCCATTCTGCACTGCTTGTGCTTTATGCCCGCTACTCTCATTTACTGCTTATCCTTTCATTCTGCAGCTAGCAGACTGTGAAATCAGTAGTGTATGTATATCATGTGGTTGCTAGGCTTTTTAGGGCAGAGTAGTTGCAAGAACCTCTTAGTATTACAGGTTTAAAAGACCATAAACAACTTTGTAGCTTGTATGAATAAACCTACATCTTCCAAGTAAGCAAGCTATATTCTTATATTAGGTTCCACATATAACCAGACTTACTGAACAGATTAGACGAAAATCTAAAATAATACATGCTGTGTAATACAACAGATGAATAGTGACTCCGAAGTCCAAATTTTAAATAGTTATATTGGTAAACTAATAGAACTGTGCTTGTTTGGATATTCTTACTGATACACAAGAGCTTCTGATCTAAGATTGAACAACGATACTGAACAAAAAGTATGATCCAGAAGAAAAAGTTGTTTTAGGGAAATATTCTTTCTTCTTAGGACAAAAAAGGCTAGATCTAGCCTTTTGAATTAACACATGAGACTACAAAAATCAGATTGAAAATTACTAAGAACAGAAAATATATTAAAATACTGTACTGCAGCAACTTTCACTTGAAGTGGGAAACTCTGAAGTTCATGATTTTTGCAGATTATATAAAATCCCAGGACTGAAATCTTCTGGAACTGATGAGGTGATATATTCAGTGAGGAATGTGTTAATGCTTTTCTATATACTCTCACATGTCTCAAGGCAGACAGTGCTGTTCCTTCACATAACTACATTCTTTTCTTTTAGCTATGATTCTGTCTGTCCATTGTGCCTGGCAATTTTTTTCTTTCTATGTCTTAGTGTCTTAGTCTTCCAAGGAGCAATATTGAATTATTGTTTCTGTCCAAAAGATATTTTAGTAATATATGTAACTAATTTTGCATTAAAAAGAACCCATCTAAATATCTTAATATAGTCATCAGGTACCATTAGGTCTCCAAAATGGTTATATCTGAACCAATGCCCATCTTTTAAGTGTCTTTCTGGGAGTAGATTATTTAGGGATTCTGGAATATAGAACATTTTCAGAACATGAAGCTTTTCCTTTCCCTACTAAAGAAGTAATGAGCAGCATCTTACGAATGACTGACAGCTAAAAAAGAAATGACAGAAGGAGAAACTCATCTTCAGTAGGGCCAAAGGAATCCTGATGAGTGAGTAACTTTCAGGACACATCCTTTTTAGACTTCCAAATTAAAATCATGTAATACTGTCTTTTCAGCATGGGCCTGAAAGTCAATATAAAGAAACATTGTAACCTGTTCACAGTTAAAACGACAGATTAAATTAACCGCAGGTAGAGGAATTAAAAAAAAAAAACAACCAAACATGCAAACAAATAAACAACAATAACAACAATAGAAAAAAGAAAAGGTTTGAGATTTGTCTCTGTTGGTCTGATACAATAAAAATACAGTAGTCAGAGCACGACGAAGGATACCAATTACAAGATATCAGCCCTGAGGTCTTGATTAATGAGGAAGGAAACTGAGGTTGTGTCAGGATCAAATAGAAGAGCAAGTGAGCCTCTTTAGATTATCCTGGTTGCATACTCACGTCCTTCCAGCAGAACTGTCTTGAACTGCTACTTAAACTAGCAGTATTACTTTCTATCCCTGTACCGTGTGACTCGGTACAGGGATAGACTTAAACCCCATAAGTAAAGCAGGGTTTGCAAAACAATGATTCTTGAACATCCTGTCATTGCTGGGTATTAATAAGCTGAAGTACTGGTTTATTTTCATAACTCAAATAAAGATTTTATTTGGGATGACTTGACAGTGAAAGGGTGGTTAAGAATCTGTGTGAAATGATAACAAAACAGATTTTCGATGGTACCTAAATGTTGAAATCAGGGCTTATGGTACTCTACATATTTTAAGAATTAGAACAAAAGAATGTCATTGGCCATGTTGCTTTGAAATTGATAACACTGTTGCAAAACTTTTCCTTACCATAGTCTAACCAAGCATGCAATTTCTTTGGAAATAATATTGCTACAGGCTTGGCATTTGGTCAGTTGATATTAATTTTTAGTTCTAAATACAACTATTATTTTTAAATCCCATTTTGGTGAGTATAAAGATAAGACTGTAAAGTAGCTGTCATAGGAGACCCAAATATTCTAGTTCTTGAAGCCAAGAAATAGTTCCATTTCAAGAATTACCAATGACAATGAGTATTCTCTAAGTAATTAGCTATTATTACCTGGCCTCACTAGAGTAAAGTCCCAACAAATAATTGCAAACAATGTTCTGAATCACATGGCTTGTTTTCCAAGGTGTGGGACTTCTTTAATACCTGAATTCTCCTTAGGATTTTGACTGTAGAGCTCAGATTGTGGAAGTGGTTACTGCAGTCAAAGATGTCTTTTCAAAAGCATATTTTTTCTCCAAGCCAGGTGTTTTCCAGTCTTGATAAAGTATTGTGAATAATAACATGTCAATGAAAGCGGATGCTGGAAAGCTATGGAAATTAACACCTTCAGGCTCAATGAAAGAAGACACCGTCACATAGTTCATGCAAAACAACGTAGACAGAAGTTTTGAAATATAATTATTTTGGGGATTGGTCATTTAATTAACTCTTGAGTGATATGCAGATAATCAGTAATTCTGCTCTGTTTCTAATCTTTCAAGAAATTGGTCTTGCTAGCTGTATATTATCTGTGTACCAGCTGTCCTCTCTTTAAGAATGATATACAACAATTTAATTTCCGTTTTGCTGATTACACCTAAGGATTGATCTCAGAACATTTTCCTGGCCTTTGTTTCTTTTTGGGTCATCTTCAAGATCCCAGTTCCAGTGTGCAGATTAGCATGTGGTCAAACTCCTTAAAGACCTCTAAACCTAAAAATTTGGGTAGCCTGGCCCCTGCAATGGTAGATACGGACTCAGGTAGGACACCAGTTTTCATGTGGAGAGTATAGGAAGACCTTCAGTCTTCCACAGAAGGAAAAAAAGCCATAAAGCTGAAAAGCTCCTCACTAGCAGAGTAATTAAGGGTGATAAAGCGAGAAACATGGACTCTCACTTAGTACTTTTTGCAGGGACTTTTATGCTTTATTTTATAGTGCAGGGAAACATTTTCTCTAGCTGGGCACCGTACAAAAATTATTTCTGGTTTCAACAGATGCTCTTCTTTCACGAACAGAACAAACTCAACCTCTTTTCTTGTAATTATTTCTTCAAACTTGTGTTTACACCTTTTATTAATATACTTTAGTCCTTAGACTGTTACATATTGGAGGTGGGGACCCACTCAGTCTCTCTGATAGAAGCTGTTTCATGTTGCATAAAAACATTACAGATCTTTGTTTTGGAAAGATTTTAAAATTTAGCCCACATTATTAAAAGACCATGTTAGATCAGCTCACCACATCTGAAACCTCGCTCATGTCCAGGCAGGATAATGAGATCCACTGCTCATCAGGCTCTGGATGCTATGAAGCTTCCTAAGGTATTCAATATAGCTTTGCCAAGAGCTCCCTCAAAGAAGGAATTTACCTGTTTTGTTGATCTGTCAGGAGCAAACATTCTAATTTTGACATTTAATTGAGATAGGGATCATATCTTCACTCATGTAAGATGCTAAATACTCTGGAAGTGTTTAACTCCCAATAGATTAATGAGGGAGTGTATAAAAAGAATAGTAATAAATACATTAGAATTTAATCTTGAGGTGGGAGGGAGACTTATTGTGGAACAGCAAGTCTTAAAAATTCCATTTTTAAATGTGTTTTTTGTACAGAATGAGTTATTTCTAGCAACTGAGAATAAAATAATTTCTGTTAAATATCAAATCTTTTCCTGCTGGACTACCAAGTACCATCTCATAACCAATCTTACCGATTTTCAGACTCCATGGTGGGTTTTTGAGCAAAGGAGTTACTTCCCACTAGGAGAAGACAAGGCTCTACTGTAGTTATATTTACCAATACATTATAGATGTAGCTTCTCATCCTCAAAGAAGAGACTATAGCTGTCACATCTATAAGAAAGCTAAATTGAACTGCAGTATTTCAGCAAAACATCCTAAATCAGAAAAAGAATACAAATGGGGATCTTAAATCTGAACAAACACTGAAGAGAAATCTCAGGTAAAATGAAAAAAATGTACATTCACTTTATTTCCTGTATTAACAAAGTTTAAAAAATAGAAAATCCCAGACAAACAAAATTCAGAGAAGATATTGAAAAATCAAATTGTGTCACAGCTGAAGAGAACCAAAATCAACCTGATCAGCACAAAACTGTTACCTAATCTGTACACAAAAAAAGAAACCAGTACAACTTGTAAGCTCGAAGGTAAATATAACACTCATCCTAAAAGCCACCTCGCTGCTTATTTTTTAGTTCTTTTCAGCATAAACTCTCAAAAAATTAGTTTTTCTCTAACAATTTTCCTATTTTTTCCTAAAATCTACTTATATTTGTTAGTTTTTCTGCTAATAGTGATGATTTATTCCACGTCAACTATGCTGAGCAAAGAAATTATGTCTAAAGCCATTAATAAACAGCATTTCTTTAGTTTAAAAAAAAAATACTCATTCAACTTTAGCTCCAGCAGCCCTGCCTTGTGCCTCGTCTATCCATTTTGTTATCTTACCTGTAGTACATCATGCACACAGAAGTGAATTTAACTCAGTTTTGATTCTTTCGTAGACATTTTCTGAATCTTCCTAAAATTTAAAATAAAGCTAAAAAAATGTCCTGAAAATCTTAGTCCCCTAGAATACTACGGGAAGAGCAAATCTAGATTTATATGTTGATTTGAGGTCAATATTGTTAGGTGTTTATGACAGGAAAGCAGAATGAACATGTTCGTAGTCTCTGCTGTGAGGGCAATTTGCTTGTTCTTGTTTGATGAACCTGAAGTCTT
Organism: Rhinoptilus africanus; assembly: GCA_013400135.1. Taxonomy (NCBI): domain Eukaryota; kingdom Metazoa; phylum Chordata; class Aves; order Charadriiformes; family Glareolidae; genus Rhinoptilus; species Rhinoptilus africanus. Next base: position 16,897 of record VXBO01005288.1, read on the forward strand.
AATTGCCATTTCATCCCAAAAGGTGCTCCTTCTTCCTCCCATCAGTGGCACAATGTGGGGAAACTTGGACTTGACGAGTTGCCCTGCTGTACCCATTCTGAAGGCTAAGTCAACGCTTCTGTTTGCTTGCTGTAAGATAGATCAACTGATACCATAAAATAAAGACAAATGGATCAATAAATAGACTAGAAATACAGTACATTATGCTTAAATAATATTTTTAAGACAAGAAGATCCCAAAGTGCTTTCCTGACTGGACACAGCAGCCACTCAATTCTGAAATGGCAGAGATCTGCTTGGTAGATTACCATGGGATAAAGCCCTGGAGAGAAGAGGGGACCAAAAAGGTTATTAATATTCAAGGATCACATCCTCCAAGCTCAGGAGTGATGCGTTACAACAAAGAAGAAGTCATGCAACAGTGCCAGGAAGCCTGCATGGATGAACGAGCTCCCGAACAAACTCAAAGAGGAAGCCTACAGGGTGCGGAAACAAGAACAGGTAGCCTGGGTGGGATACAGAGAAATTGTGCAAGAAGCCAGGGATCAGGTTAGGAAAGACAAAGCCTAGACAGAGTTATATCTGGCCAGGAACATCAAGGGCAACAACAGACATAAAGGTACATAAGTGATAAAAGGAAGACTAGAGAAAATGTGGGCCCTCTCCAGAAGGAAACGGGAGATCTGGTCATCTGGGACATGGACAAGGCTGAGGTACTCAACAACTTTTTTGCCTTGATCTTCACCATCAATCGCTCTAGCCACACTGCACATGTCACAGGAGGCAAAGGCAAGGATTGGGAGAATGAGTGACTACCCACTGTAGGAGAAGACCAGGTTTGAGACTATCTGAGGGACCTAAAGGTGCACAAATCCATGGGACCTAATGAGGTGCATCCACAGGTTCTGAGGGAACTGGTGTATGAAATTGGTAAGCCATTATGCATCATATTTGAGAAGTCATCACAGTCTGGTGAAGTTCTCACTAACTGGAAAAGGGAAACATAACCCTCCTTTTTAAAAAGCGAAAAAAGGGAGACCTTTGGAACTACAGGCTGGTCAGTCTCACCTCTGTGCCCAGCAAGATCACAGGGCAGATAGTCCCGGAAACTATACTAAGGCACATGGAAAATGATTGGTGACAGTCAGCATGGCTTCACTAAGGGCAAATCATGTCTGACAAATTTAGTGACCTTCTACAATGGTGTTACTCTGTTGGTGTGTAAGGGGAGNTTTGAGACTATCTGAGGGACCTAAAGGTGCACAAATCCATGGGACCTAATGAGGTGCATCCACAGGTTCTGAGGGAACTGGTGTATGAAATTGGTAAGCCATTATGCATCATATTTGAGAAGTCATCACAGTCTGGTGAAGTTCTCACTAACTGGAAAAGGGAAACATAACCCTCCTTTTTAAAAAGCGAAAAAAGGGAGACCTTTGGAACTACAGGCTGGTCAGTCTCACCTCTGTGCCCAGCAAGATCACAGGGCAGATAGTCCCGGAAACTATACTAAGGCACATGGAAAATGATTGGTGACAGTCAGCATGGCTTCACTAAGGGCAAATCATGTCTGACAAATTTAGTGACCTTCTACAATGGTGTTACTCTGTTGGTGTGTAAGGGGAGGGCAGCGGATGTCACCTACGTGGACTTGTGCAAAGTGTTTGACATTATCACACATGACATCCTTGTCTCTACATTGGAGAGACGTGGATTTGACAGATGGACCACTCAGTGGATAAGGAATTGGCTGGATGGTCGCACTCAAAGAGTTGCAGTCAACAGCTCAATGTCCATATGGAGATCAGTGACGAGTGACATTCCTCAGAGCTCAGTACTGGGACCAGTGATGTTTAATATTGTTGTTGGCAACATGGACAGTGGAACTGAGTGCACTCTCAGCAAGTTTGTCAACAACACTAGTCAGTGTGGGATGGTCAACACGCTGGAGGGAAGGGATGCCACCCAGAGAGACCTGTACAGGCTTGAGAGGTGGGCCTGTGCAAAACTCATGAAGTTCAACCAGGCCAAGTCCAAGGTCCTGCACGTGGGCCAGGGCAATCCCAAGCACAAATACAGTCTGGGCAGAGAATGGATTTAGACTAGTCCCAAGGAGAAGGACTTGGGGTTGTTGGTGTATGAGAAGCTCAACATGATCCAGCAATGTGTGCTCACAGCCCAGAAAACCAATCATATCCTCAGCTGCATCAAAAAAAGTGTGGCCAGCAAGTCGAAGGAGTTGATTCTGCCTCTGTGCTCTGGTGAGACCCCACCTGGAGTACTGCATCCAGCTCTGGAGCCCTCAGCACAGGAAAGACATGCACTTGTTGGAGTGGGTCTAGAGGAGGGCCACAAAGGTGATCAGAGGGCTGGAGCACCTCTCCTATGAAGGCAGGCTGGAAGAGTTGGGGTTGTTCAGCCTGGAGAAGAGAAGGCTCCAGGGAGACCTTATAGCGGCCTTCCAGTACCTGAAGAGGGCCTACAGGAGGGATGGGGAGGGACTCTTTATCAGGGAGTGTAGGGATAGGATGAGCGGTAACAGTTTTAAACTGTAAGAGGGTAGATGTAGATCAGATTTTAGGAATAAATTCTTTACTCTGTGGTTGGTGGGGCACTGGAACAGGTTGCCCAGGGAAGCTGTTGTAGCCCCATCCCTGGAAGCGTCCAAGGCCAGGCTGGACAAGGCTTTGAGCAACCTGGTCTAGTGATAGGGCAGGGGGATTGGAACTAGATGATCTTTAAGGTCCCTTCCCAGAGGGATAATTCTTTGATATTATTATATGATTCTATGAAAGTTGAAATTCAGAAAGGTGAAATTCAGCAGCCACCTTGCACCTGAAACAGCAAAAAAAAGCTCTTTATGGAAGCTAAAACAACTTCTTAAATTGAAATATAGCGGGAAGTTAGATGTGCGTAGGGAGATTCTTTGTACCTCAAGTATTTTCTGAGAAAACAATTCTGAGACCTACATGGTTAAATAGCATGAGGACCTAGGCTCTATCCTCGTGAGGATGAGGTGACGCAGTGCTGCTCCTCTGCAGCACTACTGGTTTCAAACTGCCTCACAGAGAAGCATGGCAAAAGAAAGCAGAAGGAAGGTGTCATATCAGTATATATTGATACAACAGCTCTTTCTTAAGTATCTCCACCTCAAAGAGCAGACTGTTTTTTGAACAACGATAGTTTAAGCCTCTTCCAGTCATCCCACCAAAGCACCTAAGTTATACAAGTTTGTATCTTTCCAAGTCTGTGGCGCACTCATTGGTGAATGCAAACAATTCTGGCCCATCACAACTTTAATGTGAATGTATCAAGAACAGACTGACTTTTGTCAAATGAAATTACAGAATATTTGCAGTAGTAATGTACAGTCTCCTAAAAAACACCAGTTTAAGTAGAAATTGAATGCAACTGTACTGCAAAAAGACCACACACCCTCTTCAGGATATAGACCTCACAGAGTAACTGGATTACAAAGAGAAATTTGAGGACTGGGATTTTTTTGTTTGATTTTATGTCTGGTTTTATTGTTGTTTTGCTTTGCTATTCTTTTCTTGCTAATTTAAATGAAAAGATCATGTATAACTAATAGTGTGGAAAAATGAGTGATAAAAAATTAATCCAAGGCAAGTAGTATAAATTCAAAAAGAAGATAGTGTAAATATTTGCTTATTCTTAAACTGCTAATACAGATAAATGGAATTTTATTAAAACTCTCTATAAAAATCAGCTACTGCATACTGATAATAGTTATTTTGTGGTTTTGTTTTTCCAGCTAATATGACTACCAGTAGGACAAAAAGGTTAAAGGAAACATAAAGACAAATAACATTTAAACAGATGTCAAGAAATGTTTTTTCATACAGAGAATTATTAAAGTACAGAGCAAGCCTCCCAGGCAAGATTGCTGAGCAAAAACTCTAAGGTCATTAAAGAAACAATTATATACCACCATGGAAATGCTATACTAAAGAAAATTAGCTTTAATATGTCAGTCAGCTTCACTAATTTTCTCATGGAATTTTTTTTTCTCTCTAAATCATATTTATTTATTTAAGCTTGAGGACATGTGCTGTTTTTATGCTGGGAATGGAAAAAAATCAGAATAAGAGCAAGAGCCATAAAATGCAGGATATATATGATATAAAAAGAGTCATTAATAGATGAGCCTCTCTTTAAGGTACCACAGGTCACACTTTGTGTACACAGTGTTGAAATAAAACCTGATGCCATTTACAGAGTTATGATAACATTATCTGAACCCTTTTACCTCGTCATTTCATTTAAATCATCAATATTAGCATACTGAGTTGTCACCCTCAATTTTCTCTCTCTCTCTCTCTCTTCCTGCTGATTAAGAATCTACTGCCACTTAAGAACCACTTCAGAAAAATGGCTGATTCTCACGACTTACCAGACTGATGCAGAGCTCCAGTCTCTGCAGTAAAGATCATAAGGGCCATGGCTGTATCTGCTATATAAATAAAGCATGTAATTACTAGCACTGAAGAGTAGAAATGGCTCCCAGATACTTTTCTTTCTATGGCAACTCTCACACCTAATAACAGGACAAACCTTAATACTACATGTTTTACTAATGGGTATTGTAATGGGTAATAGGAACATATCCAATGAATTCATTATTTTAACTGGGGTGTTTCATAATGGATCAGTAAATATTCACAGTCAATATTTGCAAATATTTGGGTTGCTAACATAGCTAGGGAAAAAACATTTTATTTGGGGCATTCAGATTCCCAGAAGAAGTGAAACGAATCGAGGATTTAACTGGTTTTTGGAGATATAAAAAAAATCTTTTAACTAATTTTTTTACTGTATAAAAACACAGTCAGCAGTGACATGCACTCTATGACTCCCATAAAATTATATAAAAACACTGGAAGCACTGAAATGAACTTGAAAATAAATAGACTTACTAATACCCTAAACAGAACCTAGTGCATAAAGCAGAAATTTTCAAGGGAATCATTACCTTCCCTGGGACTTTGTTGTTACTATTGATGTTATGAAGTGGTTGCCTAAAACTGAGAAGGATAAACCCATTGGAAATAGCAAGAGGGAAAGAGAAAACCATCAGAATGAAAAGAGCAACAAAAATCTTTTCTCATTCTTGTTTGTAAAATTAAATATATCTTGAAAGCTTGTGTTACACTGTGAATACCAGAAGATACCACAAAGCAGAAAGCCATGCCTGGCTATCAGCTGAAGTCACAGTCTTTCTGGCTAGGGAGTGATCAAACTCTGAACAAAATCTTTGATCATAGGATGAGTCCCTGGTGGGAGAAAAACAGCATGAAGTGCTTTTGTATTTTCCTGTATGGATCATGCTGAAGCTCACATTGACAAGTTGACAAGCATGTCAACTTCTTTGAAGCTACTGCTCATCTTTTTGTGCAGATGAACTTTAAATTATAGATAATGTATTGCTGTTTGACTGGACCCCTCAGCTCATTAACAGAATAGGAAAAGATCTTTTGCCTTTTTAACTAGACAGATTCCTTCCACTGGGAATGTGAATGGACTCATGATAATTGTCGCTCTTAGACAAGTCTTCTTAATGATCTGCTCTTGGAGTAGTGCCATTAAACTGAAGCTTAAGTTTCAGAATAAGATAGATCCTTTATTTCAAAAGAATATACTGCTGATTCAAAGACATTGACCTGATGATCCAATAGATCTTTGTCAACTTTAATGAAATGCTGTACCAATTCAGGAACATCACCAAAAACCTGCATTTCAAAGGCAGGGTATTCGTTCTCTGCTAAGCTTTCCTGTGCAATTGTTCAGAATGACTGAGAAAATGGCAAAAGATCCATGCTCTGAGAACAGTCTGCTTTAATCAAGGTTGAATGTGTACCTGACCAGAATAGTGATGGTATTGAGCAACAGCTCAAGATCTTTCTTTAACCTCAGAAAGACAGATGGGGCTGGGGGGATTTGCTATACTCAATAGTAAAACTTTTCCTTCATTGACATAACAGATATTTTGTAGACACAGATTTCACTTCTATTTGTACAATGATAAGGGCAGTAGGCCAGGGTAAGCCTTTCAGTCATGGTGGCAGAGCTATACTCAGTTGCACATCATCAGCTGTGTAGCAGGTAGAACTGGATAGTCTGGAAAAAAACTGCAGTTCTACAACTGAACATTCTTTGCCATTGAACCAACTGTGCAAAGTTAAGAGATAGGTGCTTCATGAACAATAACTAGCAGTCTCTTTTTCCTGCTGGCAGTTTATCTGAAATCAAGGGTTTCATTTGTCCTTCCTTCACAGGTGTTTCATATACATTTTATGCAAACTGTTCAGAGTTCAAATGAAGTGAAATACACTTTAAGGATAATTAGCCTGGTTTCTTGTGTAGGTGCATCTGCGTGTGTCTGTGTGCCGTTCCTGAATAATTTTGAAAGATTGTTTTCTTTAAGTAAATCTGGCACAACAGCAGAGGCCTCAAGGATATAAAACATCTACAAATTTTGTGGAAAAGGAAAGCTGGGTAAACGTGTGTTTTACTCAGATTTATCTAATTAATGTACTTGGTACAGAAAAGAGTATATCTTTAAATTTCTCTGAGATTTACAACAAATCGTTCAAAGGAATACCCTGACCCTGCAAAAGATAACGAAGGAACTTTCAGCATCTTGAAGTCTGGAAAATCCAGTGGTCATAGAGATTCAGGCTTCATTAATTCTGATCTGAAACACCAGCTTCTGGAGTCACACTGTCTGAAAGAATACACTGACTTATATTTTGTGAAATTTCTACTTCTCAAGACAGTAAAAGGAAGCTTGAAAAGTGCCCCAAGTGTGTCACATGAACCAAAAATGAAAAAAACAAATAATTATCCATCATATTTTCACATGGTCATTTAAAAAAGAAAAAAACAACAATAAAATGAAAGAAAAAGACCAACCAACCAAAAAAAAAACTGCAACACCAAAAAAAAAAAAAACCAAACCAAAATTCTGCAAAACCCCCCAAATTTAAAGATATGTTAGATTTTTTTTTTTTACTGCCTTGCTATTTTCAAATAATTGGGGCTGACAATAATATAATGGACTCTTCCAAACTGTTAAATATAACATCACCTAGCTTATTTGTGAAACATTGGGTCAGAGGAGCACAATTGTGTTCTCCAGCTTGTAAATTAACTGCTTACTATTATTTAATGCTAAAACCTCAATAACTGAGCACTTCAAGAAAATATACATCATAAACACTGCATACAGTGTTTAAATACTTACTGATTCTAAAATCTTAACATTCTTAAGCTACTGTTTTAGACTTATCATGAAAATGAGTTTTACTGATCTAACAAATTTTAATTCTTTGCACAGTGTAGATTCTATGATTCTATGATTCTAAGAGAATATTTACCAAGACTTGCACAGGATCTTGTAGAACTTATGCTTGATAAGGCATTAGAGGCCGGGAGACACATAAACCTCCAGATCTGTGGGATGTTGTAACAATCTTTCTGATGGTCGGGGAGTGTCAGAGACATGAGCCTGTTTCTTATCCTCTTAACACCAGATGGAAATGCCAGAAATAAACAAATATTTCAGTTCTGTATAAAAGTCCTTGGGAAAGGCCAGGACAGATAAAATACTGGGGAGGGGAAAGAAGCACAATGGAGAATGAACCAAACAATAAATGTGACCATGTGCACTGTGAACCACCTGACTGAACCAGATGCCTCTGGAGAGGAAACAGCAAAATACCTTTATATCCCCTGGAGCCATAAAAGGAAGCCTGCAATGCAGGGCATCAGCGTTATCCTCTCAAGTTTAATATCTGATGTGTTTACATCTGTGACGGGGGAGCAGGCAGAATTCCTGTAACTAGAATACAATAGTTATAGCTCTCCTACAGGCTAACACTGCGCAGGCCAGTAGTAACATGGGGGTATATGCTGGACTCAGATGTGTCAGGAGAAGGCTGGGGAATTTTTTCCCTTGGTATTGGAATCCCTTGTTGAACCTCATCAGGTTTTGCCCCGCCCAACTCTCCAGCCTGTCCAGGTCTTTAGTGGCTATTGTAAACCTTTTTCTTTCTGAAAAAACTGCTTATTCAATAACTAGCTCTAGCAGAGGCTCTCCAAATGAATTTGTCAAGAGCATAAATTCATCTTTCTGTGCAGACAATTCCATTGCAGCTTCTTAGACAAAGCAAATATAAGTAAGACATGATCAACCTGTAAAGTATGGCAAAATTTACTTGCACCCCCCACAAAAAGTCATATGACAGAAGTTCACAGTATTTTATATTTTTACATTTTTAGAATGCCTATATTTTTTCTTTATTGATAAATATACAGACTGAAAAATACTCAAGCTGTAAGCAATCTTTGTAGAATGCGTTTTCCTCCTTGTATTTTTTAATATGAAAAGGAATCAAAAAAAGTGCTCAGGGACAAGTTTATTGGAAGCACATTTTAAATCACTTACTTCTAACATTTACAGAGATAACTTAACTATTTTAACACAAGACCATAGTTATTCAAAAGTTGAAGCAACCTCACCACTGTGAGCAGGTCCTAGCAAAATTAGGCTGATGCATTTTATGTCATAAGCATGGGTCAAATGGCATGTTGCTCACAAATTCTGTTTTGTCTTATTTCACAATACATTACCTGACATGCATACAGCTTAGACTATGTGTACTGCAGTTAGGCTGAGGAATTTTTCACTCATCATTTATTCCTTAAGCATACAGGATACATGCAACTTAGTTTCTCAACATTTGTTGTTGGCTATTACAAAATTGATTATCTGTACAGAATACCATTTGAGTTTCAGCTTCTTACAGTGGGTGATCAATCAAGTCACTGACAAGTTAATAACTCTGTTTACCTCTTATCATTACTTTACTACTTTGTTTTGATTGAGCAAATGGCTGTTTTGATTGTTTTGATTTAGTAAAGTGGAACATGACCCGTGCCTATGCAAATTTTAAGTGTCCAAGCTATATATGTTTGAAATAAGAAAAATGCTAAAACTGTTTCCTATTTCCTATATCCTCAAAGGTACCACGCTGGAATTACAGAAGCCTTTATCAGCAGTACCTGGAATATGATCCCTCCAGATATACTTACTGGGGCCCGAGTCCTAAATTTCTTTTTTCTATTTTTCCATCTACATTTGGAAAATAATGTAGGGGTGTTCTAGAAGCACTGTAAAGCTATCAGAAGCTCATCAACATCAACATTATATTTTCTTTTGGATTCCCAGTGATGCCAGCAGAAGAGGCATCAGCCACCTTAGAAAAGTTATCCAATGTGTGAGGATGGCATCTTGTGCCTTAGAGGCATTGGTTGTTGGTTTGAGAGATGCTTGCTAATTTTCTGTCTGAACTAAGCTCATTTTGTAAGCACTTTCCTCAGTAAGAAATATATCAATTTAAAGAACCTATGGAGTAAAAGGACCAGGAAGAGAAAAATATGCCTAAGTCATACCCTCAGCTTTGTTAAGTTCTCTCAGCACTGCCTTTGTGTGTGCTTCTGAACATTTATAGATGTTCTAAGGTAAATTTATATTGTATCTCCAGATGTTATCACAATCTTAAAACAGAGTTAGCTTTAATATGGCAACCTTGGCTTAAGTGAGACCACACCAGCACAGGCTCCCATATCTGGTTTGTTATCCAACTTGACAATATCATAGTAGGGCCAAGAGGGATCCCAAATGATCAAATATATCTATCACTATCTGTCCCAAAAATCATCCAGCTAGTTTGAAGAAGCATGCAATCATAGTAACTGAAAATCGTTAGAAAGGAGATGGTCAAAATGTGTGAGTGAAATGTGGCAGATCTCAATACTTTTCCAAGTATCAAACCCCCTTGAGAACACCATCCCTTTGCTATTAATTATGAATTAATGAGGTCTCTGACATATGTTGGCATATGTCAGATGTCATCTCCACTTGCAGAACACATCTACCCAGAATTAGGTCTCCGGGTTTCTCCAGTATGGAGAAAATGTTAAAAGGAACAGTCATAGCCACCTGAACAGCTCTGTCTCCTAGTCTAACATCGTGAAATGCAAACAAGGAATGTGACAGCACTGCAGTACACTCTCGCAGAAAATTCCCCTCTGTGGGACTAGATGAATTTGCAGCAATTGGAATAGCCTTGAGAAGAGCTTATTCATTTCTACAACATCACTCTGACCTGAGGGTCATCTGATAATCTTTCTCCTAATGTGGGATTATTCTGTTCTTGAAGCTGATGGTGATAGCTATAGGAGAGAACTTTTCTGAGCTCTCACTTTTCACTTTTTCTTTCTGTCATTGTGACTTGATTTGGAATTCCAAATTGCAAAAATTGATGTCATCTTTTGAATTGTTAAAGGAAATTCTTTAATTCAAGGATGAAAATTAAGTTAAGATCTTCTTGTGGTTGTAGATGTTGGCATGTGTTAGAAAGAAAAAAATACCGTGGAATGTTCTTTTTAAATTCTGAGTGTATAGTGCTTAATGACATTATTAGCACATTGCTCTGAAGGTCTGTTATCACACTGATGTTCCCTTATTCTTATTGTTTCCACTATGAGAATTTGAGTTATTGTCATCTGAGATAAAGGCTACACTTGTAAAAAAGGAAAAGTAAAAATTTTTTATAGTCCTACTTATATGCAAGGCAAAACATTTGATGCGGAATCCAGTAGATCTCAGGAGAGGGTATATTTATCGAGATAATATGTACAATTTTATCTAATTCTGGATTTTAGGTTTCATCTCTTTTGAGATGCAGTCCTTATTGTGTCGTATTTGTTATTGGTATGTTATATCAGTTTCTGGTTTGATTCATCATTGCACCTTAGGTGGCAGGAAAAATATTCTTCTCCATGCTAAGGGCAAGTAGGCCCTCCACTTGAATCCTGTCCAGAGTTTTGGAAGATATATTGAGATAAGAAGAATAGTAGTATAAAAAGGGCAAACCTATAAATCATCATACCTTCAGCTTAATGTTCAAGGTCATAGATGATGTACAAGGCTCTTCTTTTATCTGGTGCTCCTGTTGCTTTGGGGTATTCTTGAGTAAAAAATATTTCACAGTATTAGAAAAATACGTACGCCACATTTGAGTATTTTATGTAGAAAGAATGTAAAGTTAGTCAGGGATTTTATAGGATGTGTCATCCTGAACATCAAAAGCATGAAAAATATGGTCAATATAGCAAATCAGTATCTTTGTGAATTTCACGTGGTTTTTACAATTGCCACAACAGAAACTGCTGTAGAGAGATTAATTACCACCTAGGGCTAACAGCACCCATGTGCAGCTATTAAATGATGATTATTTTTTTAACAGAGTTGTAGATATTGCAGTGCTTTGTTAATGCCTGAAAAACGCGATTTAACAAAGTAAGGAGTTGCTGCTCTTGATACTCCACTAAGGTAATTATAGTGAGGCCTTTGAAAAGCCATTAAATATATATAAAAGAAAAGAATGACTACTCTACAGCACCAGGTTTTTGAAAAACTAATAATCTGTTGCTTTTATGTGCACATTAATGAACACACACGTGCACGCACACACAGAGTTGTGGTTTCTGAGTGGGGATCGTCCCCCAACAGCTAATGCACTCTATCTAGATTTTTCTTCTTGAACAATGCTCACACTTTGAAGTAACTCTGAAAAAAATAAGTATGTAAGGAAAATTACCACTTTTTCCACAAGACCCATACCACATGGTCATGTATATATATATATTGATGGAACATTTTGCTTAAATAAGAAAGAGCAAATAATTTATAGACAATATCATAATAGCATGTTTAGCAAAACAAGTGATTAAATTTTTGAGTCTGCTAGTTAATTGTTGGAGATCTTTGATATCTAAAGCATTTTTACCTACCAAGAAAGATCAGGAACACATAAAATTTCCCTCTGTCTTACAAAGAAACAGGTTACTACTCCCTTCACAAGGACTTTTGTTTCATTTTGGTTTTTGTTTTGTTCTCATGAGAGATAGGAGATGAAGTATTTTGATGCCCATCACCCTTTATGCAATTTTGTAACTTCATTGTTTAATTCAATGAATACTGATATTCCCCTGTTTAAAAGTTCTTTGTGAACGAGATGTACTCTTTTGAATATGTTTTATTTTGATGCCATTTGAACAGAATTTATTGAAAGACTCAGTTATTTGAGCGAGTGCATTTTAACGGACTAAAGTGGTTTTCCATTTAACCTCTAGGCCTTCAGAACTCATCTGACCTAAGGAATGATGAAATGAGATCTGATGTCTGGCTGTCTCTTTTGTATCCATCTTATAAAAATGGTGTAAATGGACTGTTTAGTAGTCAGTGGTCTTTACTGGCCTGAGACTGTCTTCTTCATCTCAACGGGAGTCTAGAATATGAAGATGTTGATTGTGCTGGGCAACTCTTTGAGAAAACAGGGAGGGGTTTATGTTGTGTGTTTTAGCTTATCATTCAATTTATCTCTCATTCACTTTTTTATTTTCCTCCTGCTTCTTATTTTCTGCATCTTAATTTTAAGATCTGCAAAATGACAAAATTTTAATTTTTAATTGTATACTCTACCTTTCGAAGTGGAGTTTGCACAAGTTGTCCCAATAGGAAGACAGAAATAATAACAGTAAATGACAAAATACAACCTGAGAATATTCTTTTTTTGTATTTTAACATGAGAATTCCATCTCTAGCAGTAATATTATTTCTGATTATGAAAAGAAGATCAAATTTTCATTTGGAAGATTATGCAAATGTATTTTTCAACAAGAAAGCAATTTATGTGTTGTGTCAAATATGTTACTTCAGATTATATGGCCACCTTCTCTCTAATCTGTTGCTCCCTGCATGTACATACTGTGAATTTATGCAAAGTGATCTTTTATGTGACTCCTGCTTTTTTCACTGTGGAGAGAACATGCCTGCCCTCCAGAACAGAAAAAGTAAAATGGACTATGTGCGTTAGAATTAAAGAAAAAAGCTCTCTTATTTATTCATGTGTGAAAGTGTTGCTCATCAGAAATTCCTCTGTGTTTAAAAAAAAAAAAAACATGAGAAAATTGTTTGCCTTTTATTAGGTTAAAAACTCATAAATTGGAAAAAGCTGTCAGGTATGTCTTTGAGATTTTTTACAGGCCTGAGCACCTCTTCTGCGCTTCATCACCCTGTGAGCTTTACCTGCCTCTACCCAGCCGCCTTCGTACCTTCTCTTCTTGTTTTCTTCACTTTATTTCCAACTCTTCCTAATCTTTGGCCTCCATCCTATGTGGCCATTCCAATACAGCTAAAACAACGTACACCTCTGCTTCCTCACAATTGTATAGGAGTTTGCCAAAAGCCTTTATGAAGTTAGTGTTTGTAACGTGTGACTCCTAAATGTGCTAATTAATTTCTGGAAGGGGGTGTAAGGTCGATGGTAAGATTTTAAGCTAGATTAAGTTTGACAAAATGCGAGGTACTAATGTGTGTGTGAGACTGTATTGACATATTACAGCTGAAAAATCTTCATTTTATCCTTTACTCTGGGAGAATGATGTGGATTAATGAACACCCAAAAGGCATTGAGTCTGAAATAGTGTGACATAGTAGCTAAAAGATGGGATCATCAAATCTGAATCCCTTTACCATGTCCCATCCCTCACTTTCTGCATTCACCTTTACCGCAATTTTATTTTAGTTTTAATGTGGTTGTTTGCAGAAAGAGTTGGAAGCTGACACTACAGCTTTCAAAGGCTGGATTCTATGACCTTGATGCATATCAAAGACATTGAGGTACATTGGAGAAGCAAGAGTATATGTGAAATAGAAAGTCTCTGTTCTCTCCCTCCTGGCTACGAGAGCTTTCCTCTAACCTCCAAGGGCATTTAGTAGTTATTTATTCCATTGTATTAATGTAACCAACATTATCACCAAAAGTTTGGTTTAGAATATGTATTTTCAAGTGTGAAGCTTTTGTTTGCATTGAGTATGCAAAGTAGGATACAACTGAAGATAAAAGTTTCAAGATTTTCTTAATTATGTAGCAAAAGGTGTCAGATATAGGTAAAATATGACAGTTAAGATCCTATATGGGTATAATTTTTGTGTGTGTGAAAAAAACATTCAGAAAACTATGCTGAACTATTTAGAAATACAGTAGGTCTGAAGTTCCTCATCTATTTATTCAACATTTTATTAAAAAATACAGATTTAATTCCCCTGTTTCTTTGAAAACCTTTGTCAGATTAAAACTATGTATTCAAGACCAAAATAACATAATTGAAATATCTCCAAATCTGTCCTGAAAGTCATACACAGATTAATATAATGCACAGCAGTATTTTTTTAAGTGATATCTTACAATCCCAAAAAAAAGAAAGTTGTGAAAAGTGACTGGGCTCCAGTTCTGGGCTCCCCAGCTCAAGAAGGACGGGGAACTGCTGGAGAGGGTGCAGCAAAGGGCTACAAAGATGCTGAGGTGACTGGAACAGCTCTCCTATGAAGAAAGGCTGAGGGAGTTGGATCTCTTTAGCCTGGAAAAGAGATGTCTGAGGGTGACCTTATCAATGCTTACAAATACTTAAAGGGTGGCTGTCAGGAGGATGGGGCCAGACTCTTTTCAGTGGTGCCCAGTGACAGGACAAGAGGGAATGGGCACAAACTTGAGTACAGGAAGTTCCACCTAAACATGAGGAGGAACTTCTTTACCTTGAGGTTGGCAGAGCGCTGGAACAGGCTGCCCAGGGAGGTGGTGGAGTCTCCGTCTCTGAAGACATTTAAAACCCACCAGGATGGGTTTCTGTGCAACCTGCTCTAAGATGGCCCTGCTCTGTCAGGGGGGTTGTACTAGATCATCTACTGAGGTCCCTTCCAACCATATGATTCTCTGATTCTGTGACTGTAGCACTTACGAGGTGTTGAAAATTGTACCTATCTAAAGCATGGGAAATCTTACTCTATTCTCCATTAAAGTTCTATAAAAATATTTGCTGTAATCTTCTTAAAGCCCACATAAGTAGATGGGTTAGCAGTGATGACATTCATTTATTATTTTATTATTTGTATAATTTGCATTTGTTTAATTATTGGGGTGAAGAGACCATGAAAGTATAAAAGGAGATGAGATTGGTAGAGTCTCCATACATTGACAATGTGTCTGTGATGTGCTTCATTTTCACTGATTTCTTTGAAATTGTATTGTGCAACTGAAGCCTAAGTCAAATAAGATTTTTGACACTGAGGATCACAAGGTCTGACATTTCTATTACTAACTTTCTAAAGTAAATTTAAAACATAATTGATAATGTAAAAATAATGCTACTCATGCCATTTTTACTCTTGTATTTTGTATATATTGACAGTACTATCTGCTTCCCAGAAAAAAGGAAATCTAAAAAAGTTTAATCTGTAAATAGTCTATGATTCATTTGAACACATTATATTTTTGAGGTAAACATTTTTGTTCCATAGATAAAAAACACATAGAACTCAAAGCATTTATTTTGTCTTAGATTACATTTTATTTCATGGGCATGGTTCAACCAGGAAGAATCCAATTTAAACAAAATCCTGACTAGCTTTGAAATGTGCATCTAAAATTAATAGTTGAAAAATTTTTCCATAGGCATATATTTTTGCCAGTGATTATCTATTTGGAAATTTTGGAGATTTTTTTGTGACATATTTCATCAGCAGTTACAGGCAAAAATTTCATTTGTTAATTTATCTAAGAATCTTTAGCAACTGTTCATCACATTGAGAATTGTTAAGAGATGACCCTTAAATTAGTTCCACAGTTCTGTGGTTCTAAATTTTTATGTGTTGTGACATGCAGGTAACGATGTCCCAGAGCAGATTAGTAAAATATGTGTTTTCATTGTTGTTTTTTTTTTTTTTTTTATTCTACTCATCATTTTTAAATGCTAGAGAGATAGCTATTACATTGATTTGTATCTCGGTGTCATGAAAAGGGGCTATTTAGAAAGGATTCAGCAACCATGCTTCACAGATTAATTTGCAAAGATACACATTACTTGAATATCTAAAAATAGTGTTGCCAAGCAACAAGCTAAAATACAAGAATGTTACTAGAAGAAAATAAAATACTTATGCCAACTAACAATATATGTGGACTAATTCTATCCTGTAAACCTGGGAGACTTTTCTGATGTCATATTTTTAGTAGTTAATTTTCAACTGATGATCATCATGATACAGGTCCTTCAAAGATCCACATTTCTGAAATGTTTGCATTTCTACTGTGATTTGAAGACATTGGAAAAATGTTTGAAACAATGCCAGTTGTGTTTAATTATTCATGACACTGCTGAACCAGTATTAGTATTCTAGAGGACTCTATAGTAATATTGAGCTGTGGTTGTGGTGATGTTTCCAGATCTAGTTTGTTCTTTGAAGCTTATGCCTTAGTACACAGACCATTTCCTGAGGGACAGGGTGATATGGGCAGGCCAGCAGAAATGGTAATTTCCTTGAAACTGTACAGCGAATGACGAGGTGCTCTAGTAGGAGACTAAACAAAAGTACAGGATTTAATTACGGTCTGTAAATCCACAAACTGTGAAAAGACAGAAGCCTAGACTATGCATTCGGCATTGATTTGTGAGTCATTATTAACTTTCCAGAAACACTTCAATGTTACAAAAGATAAAGCTTTACATAACCAGAGCTGCACCTTTAAGTTTTGCAATCAAAGATAGTCTAACTGCTATTAAAAAGTGTCACCTAAAATGTCTGAGGCCATTGGACTAGATGATCTACTAAGGTCCCTTCCAACCCTATGATTCTATGATTCTGTGATTCTATGATTATGCAAAGCAGAATAACTACTTTCATACTTGTATAGATTTACAGCAAAGCTGCAAACAGATTTCCAGTTCACATTAAAGAAATGTGTACTAGAAGGATTCCAACTCTTTTGAAATTCCCTTCCTCCAAAGAGCCTTTCAGTGGTCGGAGTTTAACCCTGCTGCAGTGGTTTTCAGCAGAGCAACCTTTCTAATAGAAAAGATCAAGTTACATTGCAGCAGTGATCAAACTGTACGCAATGGGTTACCGGTAATCTTTATATAAACTTCCTGAAAGTTGAGAAAAAAAGCATGTAGAACTGTTATTGACATAGGAATACAAATAACCTTGATGAAAAGTAATCTTTTTTTTTGCATTTTCTGGGAGCAAAAGTAACTAGTGCATTTCTGGTCTAAGCATCCTAAGAGATGTTTACATTAGTCAAGGACTTTTTCAGCTTCCCATAGAGCTGAGAGGGAGCATTGACAGCACAAACTGGCCAAAGGAATATTCCATTGCACAGATGTCATGCTCAGCATAAAAATTGGGGTTGGCCAGGGCTGAGAATCCATGATCACTGCTTGGGATGGGATGGGCATCCTTTCACTGGGTAGGGAGAGTGACTTGTGCTGTATCTTTTTATCTTGTATATTCTTTTACCATTATTATTACTATTGTTATTTTCCTTTTCTGTTACCTGTCTATTAAACTGTCTTTATCTCAACCTATAAGGTTTTTTTCCTTTCCCCTCCTTTTCTCCGTCTTCTCACCACCCTGCTGGGGAAGGGGATGGGGGTGGGCAGGGACTGAGCAAGCAGCTGTGTGATCCTAATTGCTGGATGAGGTTTAACCACAAGACACATCATGGATGGGATGATGGGGTAGGAGTGGTGCAGAGAGGCCAGGCAGAGCCAAAGCCTGGTGGCTTTGTCACGGGAGAGCCCTGGAGGATGAGTGACACTGCAATACAGGGTACTTGTGTGGGCATCAGTGGAGCAGCGTAGGGGCAGCCAGTGGGACTGTGGTGTGAATGTGGAGGGGATCTCTGATTGTGGATCTCCTTTAGAGGAGGAACTTTCCACAACAGCTTAGCAGTGTACTGTAGTGATGACTAGATCGATCATATAAACATCATGATCTTTCCTTCTTTCATAAGTATTTTATTTCCACTGTTAAGAATTTGAATTTCTGCTTATAAAGATTTAGCTTGGCAGCTGTGTTTCTTTCCAAAGTTATTTAGGTCCTCTAGGGGTGTCCTGTGATTTTCCCACAGACTGAAAAATTAACTAGGTATACCTTAATATCCCGCATACTATCAGGAATCTATGTTTTCCAACATAACATCTTGGCTCCTGGCTAAACCTCAGCTGATAGTTTACACAAACAGTGACTTCCTACAGTGATGCTGAATTTTATATTCTCGTCTTCTAAGGCACCTAACACACCACCCTGCTAGCACATCTGGCATAGAAATTTTTGTCATGCGACAACTCTTCCAGTATTTTTCTCTTGTCAAGAAAAAAAATGCTGCTTTATTATGTCTGTAGGAGTTTAGGTTAGGAGGGTATCAACATCTGTACATAAATAACTGTCTCACTCTTATTTACTTCCTGTAATAGCAACCTATTTGGAATTATTATTCTATTCATGTTCCGGCAATGCCTATACTAGTAAAATAAACAGTGCATGGGAACACTCAGAAGCTGAGACGCACTTATCTGTATTGTTAAATTAACAGAACAGTCCTTTGTATGGGTTACATCTGTACCAACTTGTACTTTCCCAAGAAATTCCCAGACGTGGTTTGGTGCAACGAGGGAGGGGAAGCAAGCAGTTGGCTCAATATGCGTGATAAAGCAAGCTTCCAACTTTATTCGGATAGCTCAGGTTTTTATACACTTACAGTTAATTATGCCTACTAGTCAACTTATCATTGGCTAACCTCTAAAAGTTACTATTTACATGCTCCTCCTACTTGCGGTTTCTAAGCTCAGGGTTCTTCCTCATTCCACGCTCTCACTTTCTCAAAGTTGTTTGTCTCTTTTCGTCAAGGTCGGCATGACTTGTAATTCTTCTGCGGCCTACTACTGCTAACTACTTCTACTTATGCTAACTTATGCTAACATGAGGATTGCTTGTACAACCAACTCCAAACTCATCTCCATGTCCCTTCTCATGCAGCCAGGCTGCAACGGTTTGGGAGTTAACATATAGAATCATAGAATCACAGGATTGGAAGGGACCTCAGTAGATGATCTAGTACAACCCCCCTGACAGAGCAGGGCCACCTTAGAGCAGGTTGCACAGGAACCCATCCAGGCGGGTTTTGAATGTCTCCAGAGACTCCACCACCTCCCTGGGCAGCCTGTTCCAGCGCTCTGCCAACCTCAAGGTAAAGAAGTTCCTCCTCATGTTTAGGTGGAGCTTCCCGTGCTCAAGTTTGTGCCCATTCCCTCTTGTCCTGTCACTGGGCACCACTGAAAAGAGTCTGGCCCCATCCTCCTGACAGCCACCCTTTAAGTATTTGTAAGCATTGATAAGGTCACCCTCAGACATCTGTTTTCCAGACTAAAGAGACACAATTCCCTCAGCCTCACTTCGTAGGAGAGGTGTTCCAGTCCCCTAATCATCTTGGTAGCCCTATGCTGCACCCTCTCCATATGTCAAAGATCTTTCCTAGTAGCAGGGTAAATGAGCTTGACGGTGCAAAAACACATTGTTCCACATCTGTTGGTCTTATCTTATTTCCTACTACAGATATAGCATGTGATTCCCACTAAGTTAGTTTCATCTTTTTTTGTAAAGAATGTGAATATAGCTCAGCTTTCAGCCAAGAGAGTGACTTTGCCAGAGTATTCCCATCAGGGAATTTCACAAGGGTGAATTTGATCATCAGGACTGTGAGAGAAGATTGACAGGCAGTGGACTTCCCAAATGCAGTGCTAAAAATTTTATGCTAGAAACATGCTATTTCCCATATTTCCACACATCAGCAAATGTGATTAACCCCATCAGGATTAATTGATAGTTGAAGCAAATTTAAACAAATTTTGGCAATATATGTCAGTCTTTATCTCAGATGGAAGAAAACAAAGTGAGATGGTTAAAATAATAAGATATAAGTAATTTGCTACTTAATAAGTAATAATAAGTAATAATAATAGTGTAATTTCCTACTTAAGAGAACACCTTATTCAGAAAGCTTCTCTGTGTTCCCATATGAGATCTTTCAATTTCTCAAATCTGTTTTTAAAGAGGAAACCAGAAACTCAGACTTATTTTCTTCATGGGCCTTTTTTCATTCCTTCTTGAGGGGAGTGAATTAGTTTTCTTAGGCTTCAAGCATCCCACCGTGAGGCTCAGTCTGTTTATTTACAGTCTTTAACAGTTATCTCATCAAACATTAAACATTATGTTCAATCACTTTTTTGTCATCTTAAACCAAAGTATAACCTAATGAATGCATGAAAATATGTAATTATGGACTTGATGAAGTTGGTAATAAAAACGAAAAAAACCTAAGCTATAAGTAGGTATTACTTTAATTTCCGTAAATATCAGGTGTCAATAACTGGTAAAAATTCAATGATAATTTAATGGCATCAGTGCACAGTTGATTAGAAACAATTAACTAGCTAATCATCCACACCTTTCTACCCATTTGTTGTTCTTTCTAGCAATTCCAAGTTATTGGCTGTATTCACTGAAACAACTCCAGTTTACTGCTCAGAACTGCATCCCTTCCATTATCCTTTTGAAAAATAAAAAGTCTATAAATGTTCATAAATCTGCTTCAGTGACATTCAAAGCAATGGGAATTCTCTAACATCTCTTGATGTGTTTAAATTAAAACCATATTCTGAAGCTTTCATAAACCAACATTTAAAAAAAATTACAGAAACTAAAGGGCAAAAGTTGGCTTTCTGGGATATGTTTCCAAATTCTCTATGCTCCATGGAGCTGTAGACCTTTTGGTGTTTGTTGTTTTTTTGTCTTGGGGTTGTTGGATTTTTCTCATTCTTTGCTGTTATTTTGTGGTTCAAGGCTTCGAGATCCTGATATTTAACAGATGCTGGCTGTGTTGGACTACTTGCCTCTTGACACTTTAGGTCATATTAACTGTAGAGGAATTAACTGCAGTTAAAGCACTTTTTACAAAGTCAATGAACACATATTTAACTGAGGAGATCTGGATGGTGAATTCACAGAACTGGTTTGGACACATCTGATGTGGTTGCGTGGACATGCAACGAGTCTTGACATTTCCTTTTCCTGCTTTCCCCATCTTTGTTTGCCAGAGTATTTTTTTCTATTTTAAACACTGTGTATTACGAAAGGAAGAGGGGAAAAAATAAAATAATTTTGAAATTTGCCAGTTT
Source organism: Rhinoptilus africanus (assembly GCA_013400135.1). NCBI lineage: Eukaryota > Metazoa > Chordata > Aves > Charadriiformes > Glareolidae > Rhinoptilus > Rhinoptilus africanus. Next base: position 38,059 of record VXBO01005288.1, read on the forward strand.
GGAACCCCTACAGAAAAATGTTAAAGGAAAAACTATGGTCCCATGTAAAAAAAGAATTTGCACTTTTGTTGTGATGAGGTCAAGAATGCTTTTGCAGTTTTCTCCATCATCTCCTATCAGCTACCTAAATCTAGACTCAGGAGTTACCCCGTCATTTTTACTTTAGCAATAAAACTGAATTAACAGAAGAGTTCTCTTGATTTGATTTTCTTTTTTTTTGTCTTTTTAAAAATCCTATTTTTAGAAATGGGATTTCTATTTCCATTTGCTTGGATATTTTCCTAGTCAGTCCATTCTAATTCCTAAGCAGCTTGGCGCAGATGTCTGTCTAGCACAACAACACTTTCCCAGACTGGGACCAATCATTATTATGGTGCTCAGTGTGTTCTACCTCCCATTTATTAATAGAACTGTTACAAATACTGATACAAACCCACAGGAAGACAGGACAATGGTAGCCTGATAACCCACCTTATCTATGATTGATGAGCTGATTGCTGTTAACACCGAAGGCACCAGCTCAAATATTCTCAGCATGGAGGGAGACTTGCAAAAGTCTAAATCTTGGAAATTCCAGAATTTTGTTGTAAGACTTGCAGCGTTATCAGATAATTACTTAAATACTCCAGACACAATCTTTTCCAAATGTAGGATATGTTAACAAACCAATGAGCTTTCTGGTAATTGACTATGCCTTCTAATTGATATCATTGTTTTCTTCGATTCAAGGGAAGCAGTTATGTTCAAAAGAGATGGACACTTTAGAAATGCTTATATTCTACTTTTATTTTCTATGGGATTATTTCTGGATAAAATCAGGCGTTCAGGTTGCAGAAACAGCCAAATTAATTCCACAAAATCGGCACTGATTGATCATTGACATTGTCTGCCTCATCTGTTGACTATAACAAAAGGGGATGAAAACCAAAATGATCAGCACTGCAGTTCTCATTAAATACATTACAATCCATGCAAATGAATTAGGGAATATCAAAAGAGTTAGAATCAGCTAAAAACACTATCCCAACAATAATGAAAAGCTAAAAAACTTAGCCATTTTTTCATTAAAATCTTTTCAGCAGAAAATAAAACCCTACTATTTCAACACTCATTTTTAAATTAAATAATAAGCCTCTTTTATGGGGTTTTGAAGTCTTATGAGTCACATCTTCCAATTAAAAATCTGTTTTTACTAAAGTCTAATCCACATTTCTCTCTCCAATGCATTTTCTTTCTGAGATATGTCTTATTCACCCTGGCAAAATTTTCTTTTTGCTAAATGTGGTTGCATGCCAGTGTTTGGGGACAAAATGTCAAACCACAACATCTTTGTGTTTCCCCAGAGAACTGCGTAATCTATTTAGAAGCAATCATATAATTACTTTTTCAATAACTCAGACCTTTTCCAACTGCTTTTCACAAAAGCTTGCAAAATGACCTCACTTTCAACATGTGCTTCATAGTTAACAGCACACCAGAAGATGCGTGTTTGCTGTCATCCATCAGAATAAATGCAAGTGAGAAGCTCCAACTCTGCAGAAGAAAATTACAATAAATTTCTGCTAAACCTGGAAGGCTGATGGTGGTGGTTGAATGTAGGTTCTTCATATCCCTTATATAATGCCAAAATCTGAAAAAGAGTAATTCCCAGAGCATGGATTTTACAACCTTATCAGCAGGTGTGTGGCTGAAATACAAATTTATTTCCTGATCTCCTTACACTGTTGCTCTCCCTACCAGTTTTGTACTTTCTCTTTCCCCTGATAAAGATTCACAGTTTACAAACATTACTGTGCAATAGGCTATCATTTCCCAATCTGCTCTGCGTAAGTGTTAGTATGAGCCTGCCCTGACCCAGCCTCCTACTGTTATTCACTGATTTAAATTTGAAAAGAGTAAGCTTCATTTTGAGCTCACTCAAGTGCAGAGTCAGAAGCAAATTTAGGAACTGCAGATCTGCCCAGATATGAAAAAATCAAGTCCACTGAATTTTACATTGGTCAAGAACGGTCAAGAATTTTTCACCTTTCAGAGTTAACAGAAGTTCCCTAAATCAAGTTTAATCCATTCTCTTAACTTAATATAGGTAATTTATAATTAATGTAATTCTGGATGTTTCCAGCTGATATTTTGATGCACATTTGCATAGCTTTCACTTTTTCCTTCAGTGTATATGTTGGTTTAAGTTTGTGGGATAGGAATTTAGAGCTGACAGTGATTCTGTGCCCCAAAGTTATTTTCATACATGGTTCATTTAATTGAGTTTAATATTCTAGTATAATCTAGCTCAGGTGCCCCTAGGTATTTTAGTCATTTATAAATGTTTCAAGAAGGCAGCAGAAGAACATACGAAAGATGACAGCTACTGGTTGTATTTCTCTATACTGCTTAGGCAGTGTCACTTGCTTAGTTTGTAGGAGATTTGCAGGTCCCATTATTTTCCCCTTAATGGTTGATTTTTTCATCTTCTCTCTCCTTTCTAGTGTTCTCTTCTGTCCCTTTCAAAGTGTGTACATTAGTCCTTAAAATAACCATAAGAGCTAGGATGGAACTGTGGGGGAAACAAAAGTTTTAACTAATTTACAAAGGAATTAATGCAGAGCCATTTTGCCCAGTCAACTCTTATCTTTATCCAGTATCACTCTAATATTTCTCTGTTACCCTTCCTTTCCTTGCTGTCATCTTCTACATGTTGTAAAAATGACATCTGAGGAACTTTTCACATAATTAATTCATTATGGTTGTCTTTAATATGCAGCACATCCAGTGCTCTTATAGCCATGATTTTTTCTGGTTTCTACATTTTATTTCTCAGTATTTTACCTATTTCAGCATGTCATTTATTTACACTATACTTGATTAATCCCCTTAAATTTAAATACTCTGAATGTGCTTGGGTTTACTAACTTCTCTGTCCAGATTATCTACTGAAGGAAATAAGAGTTTGAACAGCTGGATATTTGCAGATCTTTAATTAGTTGATGCTGGAGTGTATCCTGATCTTTTCTAAATGACTTTTTTGTACTGTTCCAGAAGCTAACAAACGTATTTGTTTTTAAAGAAGTGGCCTACATTAAATACTGCAACTTTAAGATAATTCTGGAAGCTATTTATCTGCCTTGAAGAGAGCTCTTACTATCAATATGTTTTGTCTTTGTTTACTTGTTTTGCCCTTAACAAAGCATGCTAACTGGGTTTTTAACTTTTAAAATTTACTGCTTTTGTCCCATAGTGCACAGAGAGCAATCAACCCAAACCCAATATAACATAACCAGTTGCTCCAAAACTGTAAATCCACTAAAAATTTTTTAATTATCAAAATCTCTTAAGCAAAGGAAATGCAGTGCTTCCTGTAAATTTCTTGGCCTGAATTTTCTTCTCTTGTTAGATTTAGAGATAGCTAATGGCTGTCTATGGCAGTAGACAATGCACTTCACACATATCAAGAAAACCTTCTTGCAAGCTAATATAAAAGTAAATGTTTGACTTAATCATCTGCAAAGCTCTAAAATAAGAGTATCTCCACCACTTTCTTTAACTCAATTGTCAAACTCAGGCATGAGGGGAAATGTCACTTCCCACTTGAGATCTTTACTCTCAACTGTAATGAAAAACATTGCCAAGGTTAATCTTTTCTAATTCAATGAAGCAGCAACACTTACCCTCTCATTTTAGTGGTCAAAATTCTAACACTGAGCATGGATTATTTCACCACAGTTCCAGTTATTTCTGACAGTATTTCAACTATATAAGTTGCTAGTAACACTTGACTTCCAGGAAGCCCTGTAGTATAATTTTCAAACTTTTCCCTAGTACAAAAAAGATCTGAAAATTATTTGGTGGGAGGAAAAGAAAGACATTAAAAAAACCACCAGCTTAGTGGTTAGGAGAGTAGTCGAGGTGGTGGTGACTCCAAGCTCCCATCTCTTCTTCAATTAGTTTTCCTTTTTTATTTTTCATCCGTTTATCTAATTTTTATCCAATTAATCTTTTGTCTGAAATATATCAGATCTTTGAAGGAAGACAGGGTGCCTAGAGCAGAATTATTACTGAATTACCAGCAATAGAATTACTCACTCAAGCTGAGTTTGTTGTCTCTCTCTTTATATTACTGATTTTGGAATAATGCTTTCTGGAAACAAAGCTGATTCAAGGAATGGGTGAGCACGTATCAATATTTTAGAAAATTTTATGTCATCATCATTAGTATCTAATCCAGAAAGGCATGTCTGAATCCAAGCAAAACCAGAAATCTAACCACAGTTCCCAATATCCTCAGAAGAAGGTTTTACCAAAGAGCTTTTAAGTGATCACCTCTACATGAGACTTCAGCTGAGCTGTAAAACACACCAGAACTGAATTTTTCTTGAATACCCTCTGGCAGGCAAGATCACAGTTTTATTCTAACTCTTCAGCCTCAATCAAACCTCTCTTCAGTTAGGTTGTGAATTGCCTAATGTAAGGATTGTTAGGTCTGGGCTAGGTGCCAAACTGTTCACTCCTTTTAAGACTTAGATAATTCTGAGTATGCACACAAGCAGAACTTATTGATCTAGAAAACATTCATGCCAAAACTGAAGTAGCTATAATGTTAGTAGTTGAATGACACCCAGAAAATGAAAAGAAAGATTTCCGAGCCTGCAATATGAGATTTTTTTTTTTTTAATTGATCAAATTAAAACGTAATCACCAAAGTCAGTCTTTGTGTGAAGTTTTTCACAGCTAATAATATTCATCCTCCTAAACCCATCTGGATGCAGTCCTGAGTAATGTGCTCTACGCAATCTTGTGCTAGCAGAGGAGTTGGACTAGATGATCTCTAGAGGTCCCTTCCAACTCTGAAATTCTGTGATTCCATGATTCCATGACTGCCTGGAGAGGTAGTGGAGTCTCCTTCTCTGGAGATATTCAAAACCCACCTGGACACGTTCCTGTGCAAATTGCTCTAGGTGAACCTGCTTTGGCAGGGGGTTGGACTAGATGAACTCCAGAGGTACCTTCCAATCCCTATCATTCTTTGATTCTGTGATTCTGTGACTGACACATTACAATATGCTTTAGTTCTCTTCCCCAGTCACAACCCCGTGAATATGATTTCACACCCTGTGTAAGCATCTAAATAGTATGAATGTCTAAATAAAGGAGAGAAAAAAATCCAGAGCAGGACCTCTAGCTACAACTGGTAGTAACTCTGAACTCTGAACATTTATCTGTTGACAGTTTATCTTCTACTAAGTTTTGCATTCTGATGGCCATTTAGATTTTATTCTCGTCAGTTAGAAAAATACCACAGTTTTATGTGTTGAATCATTTGTTTGATTTTTGGAAGCTGCAATTAAAAAATCATTTGCAAGACAATTTAGCAATTTTATCCTATTCAGGATGACTAACCCACCACAGAATATCAGTAGTGTAGTGAAATATATTAGTTATATTTTACTTTTTTTAAGCTAAGCTAATAATTAAGAAGGAATTGCCACTTTACTTCAGTTCTGCATGACTAGCAATCTTGTCCTTGTGTCCAGTTTCAACATCCAGTGAAGCCGTTTCATAAGTAAAACTCCTGAGGACATCCAGTTACCTAAGAGGTATGTCTCACTTAATCACAGTTAGTTTGACATAGTTGAAACACAGCTCCACTAGTGCACAGGCTGTTCACATTTGTAGCAAGCACTTAGCACTTACCGGGAACCTTTGATCACATGTACTGACCTTGGTTTAGACTTTAATCCTCAAGAATGTGCACCAGATGTTTGGTATTACATACAAGTAACATTCATCTGAAAGTGATTAAATCAAATAAATACTCTAAAGGCTCTAAGAATGATCAAAATTAAATTTGCTCTTGTCCCAATGGAATATATGTCATAATAACTCTGCTTGTGAATCAGAACTCTTTTTAAGCAACATTTAAAAGGATGTTTTCTAATCTCTAGTGGAGTCACAAACTTATACAAGATAGGAATTTTTCTGTCATACTTCTGAGATTTTAATTACTTGCATTTTTGTCTATCAAAGTTAATCTGTTGTTTCTTTCTGTCAGAATAAAAAGATATGTCATCTAAAGGGTGTTTGAAATAGCCAATGTACCAGAATTCAGTGCTGTGGTTATTACAAGAGGTCAAGTTTGTAGAAGACTTGAGTAAAACAAACTATTAAAGAAAATGACTAAGCTTTGTTGTGTGAGTAGTAAGACCATATACCATGCCTGAAAAAGTAGTAAAAAATCCCAATGCTGGATTCATCCTCCTTGCTGTTATTGCTTTTTTGCTCCAAAAGTTTACCTATTTTAGGGACACTCAGGAAAATTACCTCCTGGAAGATTCGTAAAAAGAATAAGAAAAATGTATGGACATATTTTTTAGCCTATAAATCACATAGTCAGCATACCTTCAAGAGAGTTCACCTCTTTTATGCCTAGCTCTCAAAGTTCTTTAGGCCGTGTACCCCTCTAAAATCAGTGGAATATCTGGGGCCTGAAAATAACATACATATTTTTCCAGTCAGCCAGGCACAGCACTGCCAAAGGACTCCTCATACCTAGCCTTCTGCTAAACTGTGGATAAAGCCAAAATGCACACATTTCTGACTACTGTCCAAGAATCATGAGGGTCTCAGCCCACTCTGCTGGTAAAGGAAGACATGAGCCATGGAATTGTCCCTCTCTCTTCTCAGCATCCTTACAGCTTTCTCAATATTTTTTCTACAGCAAGACTATCCACTAGCTTCCCACTAACTGTGTTGACTGACTTGTCCTTGAACTACCCTTCAGCACCCCTCCCCAAGCACTAAACAGTGTACAGAGCAAGTGAGTCATCATCTCAAAGAGGCTGCTCTCAAAAGATAGTCCGCGCACGGCTGTTAATGCTTTTGCAGATGTGGGCCTCAACTCATGTCTTGCTGTTATGGACCAGTGGTTTTATCATTGCCTAGGAGGAGATCTGAATTGAATCAATCAGAAAATTCTTCCTTGCACTGATTCCATGGATTGGGGTTTTTATTTGTTTTTTTGTCTTCTTTCCTTATTCATGACTACTGTCAATATAATTTCTTAGACATATTCTAAAATGCCTCTGTGTCTAAAAGAAGATGGGTTAACCCTGGCATCCAACAAAGTACTACCGAGCCACTTGCTCATTCCAGCCCCACCCCTACCAGAAGGAAAGGGGAGATGATCAGAAGAACGAAAATGAGAAAAACTCGTGGGTCAAGATAAAGACAATTTAACATGTGGAGGAAAGAGAAAAAAAATCCAACCAAACAAACTGCTGATGCAAAGGCACTCACCCCTTCCTTTCAGTAAACCAATGCACAGCCAGCATCTGAGCAACAGCTACTCAAGAACGAGTGCAACAGCACCACCAGTTTTTATTGCTGAACAAGATGTTATAGAGAATTTAATATCTCTTTGGTCGAATGGGGTCATCTGTCCCAGCTGTGGCCCTTACAACTTCTTGCCCATCCCTAACCTATTCATTGTTCAGGCAAAGTGTGAAAGCGAGAAGCAGCTGACTCCATGAAAGCACTGTTGATCAATAGCTAAAATATTGGATGATCTAGGCTTTGATGCAGTCTGGTAAACTAATGGCTCCTCCTGAATTGGCCAATCCCTCTTATTTCCAGAAAAGTTATCATAATGTCTTTAGGGATTTTTTTTTTATTAATTTTTCTTACTCTGTAGTTTGTTATTATATATGAAGCATTTAAAACTAGAATGGCCAAAATAAACATACATTCATGCACTGCTCTACTGCTAGCACTAGCAAACATTTGTCCTAATGTTATGTCTAATCTTGATTTCCACTTTTATTTTTCAGTTTTTTCACGCGGGAACAGCAGAAACTGGGGCAGTGGGTTACATGAAACACAAATAAAATTTCAGTATTAGGCATAATTTATGGTGCAATAGCAGAAGGAGGAATATGTGATTCGAAATTTTTGCACTTAGTAGAATCACTGAAATTATAAGAATTATTAAAATGAAGATATACTAAATAATTAAGTGAGCTATCTAGAATTTGGTTGATCTCTTTACAATAACAACATTCTTATGATAATTAGTCTGTATACAAAAGACTGCGTAATATTATATAACATCAGCTTAAATTTCAAGCAGGACTTTGCAACACTTCAAAGTTGCCTTCCTTGAAAAATTAAATAATCACCACTGTTATTTACAGGAATAAAACCACTCAGGTATAAATGGCAGTTGTGAACATGACATATTATTTGATCAAAACCATTTCAAATAAAACCTAAAAAGCAACTTTGAAAAAAGACTGGTTCAGACACATAGTTGTATGACAGAAGTAAAACTAAACTTGTTAAAAGAGAATTAAAATCTAGGGCTAAAAAAAATATTACTGAAGTTCATTTGAGCCTTCAGTATTCTCAGTTATGAACTTCTTGATACTAAGAAAATTAAACTGTTTATCTGAATTATTTAGCTACTTGGATTATTTAAATAAAATTCTTCAGTTGTGATGACTTTTTTGTTTATTTTTTATTTTGCAAAGCTTGTTTCAAACAAGCACTCTTTCATACAAGGTTAAAAAAAATATCTTGGGCCACAGAACTTACATTTGGATTTGAAACCTGAAGCAAGTGTGTTTTTTTTACAAATCCAATTATAACAAAATCACATTTTAACCAAAATGACAAAACCAGCAAATATCACCAAGCCCTAGGATAATGACAAATGAAGACTGTTATTTTAACAACTCCTTTCCGTAATCCAAGCATAGAATACAAATACAGTATGTTACATTGCAGTAATAATTTCTGACATTGTTAACACATTGAAGAATTTAAATATAAAGTTATTTATATCTGGAAATGGATCCTTCAATGCAATCCTGCTGGATGAGTGAATGGAGATAAATCTAGTCGGTGGACGGTCACAACTGATGTTCCCCAGGGCTCAATATTTGGGGCAGTTCTCTTTAATATCTTTATCAATGATGCAGACACGGGTATTGAGTGTGCCCTCAGAATATCTGCAGATGACACTAAGTTGGGTTGGAGTGTTGATCTCCTTGAGGCTAGGAAGGCTCTAAAGAAGGATCTGGACAGGTTGGATTGATGGGCTGAGGCCAATGGTATGAGGTTCAACAAGGCCAAGTGTCGGGTCCTGCGCTTGGGTCACAACAACCTCATGCAAATCTAAAGGCTTGGAGAAGAGTGGCTGGAAGCTGTCCAGCAGAAAAGGACCTGGAGGTGTTGGTTGACAGCCAACTGAATATGAGCCAGCAGTGTGCCCAGGTGGCCAAGAAGGCCAACAGCATCCTGGCTTGTATCAGAAATAGTGTGACCAGCAGGAGTAGGGAAGTGATCATGCCCCTGTACTTGGCACTGGTGAGGCTACACCTCAAATACTGTGTTCAGTTTTAGGCCCCTCACTACAAGAAAGAGATTGAGGTGCTCGAGTGGGTTCAGAGACAACAAAGCTGGCAAACAATCTTGAGCACAAGTCTTATGAGAAGCAGCTGTGAGAATTGGGGTTGTTTAGCCTGGAGAAAAGGAGGCTGAGGGGAGACCTCTACAAGTCTGTCGCTGTCTACAAGTACCTGAAAGGAGGTTTTAGTGAGGTGTCAATCTCTTCTCCCAAGTAACAAGTGATAGGACAAGAGGAAATGGCTTCAATTGGTGCAAAGGGAGGTTTAGGATGGATATTAGGAAAAATTTCTTCACTGAAAGGGTTGTGAAGCATTGGAACTGGCTGCCCAAGGAAGTGGTTGAATGGCTATCTCTGGGGGTATTTAAAGATGTGTGTATGTGATGCTTAGGGACATGGTTTAGGGTGGTTTAGGTGGACTTGGCAGTGCTAGATCAAAGGTTGGACTTGGTGATCTTAAAGGTTTTTTCCAGCCTAAATGATTCTAATATTCTATAAGCCTAAACCCTTTTGTTTTCTGCAAGAGTATGTGCTTACATGTTGTCATGATGATGTTGTACCAGCCTAGCAATGCAAATACCAATAAAGATATTATTCACCTAGAAGAAAATCTCCTAAATGTGAAACATACTCCTATGTCATGGATTTTAGACCTGAGGTAAGGGAACCAGAGGAAAGAGGAGCAAAACAGAATTCAGAGTCTGGTAATTAGGTCACTGGTCCTTGAACTTTTGGTAGCCAAAAGAAAACACCTTTTTAGCTGCTGTAATTTACTCAGTTTAAGAGTTAAACACAGACAGCCTGAAGCATGTGGCATTGCAAGGCAGTGAAATGCTGTCGGAAAGACTTTGCTCTTTATTCTTTGGTGCACAGCACAACTGCATAGCCCAACCCCAGAGAAGGCTGACCAAGACATCTGTGACACTAACTGCTTGACCTTTCAAGACTGGAAAAGTTCCTGTCATGTAATATAATCACCTCCAGAGAGGCTGTTTAGTGGAGAGCTGCTTCTCAATCTGTCCTGTAGCCCATACTGGTGACAGGCCTCTGAATATCTTCTTGGTGTGTCCCTATCTTGCTCAGCATGGCCTTTCATGCAGGTGTTTACTAGAGTGGATTATGGAACAAGCATACAGAATTGAATTGCATCTTGGCTTGATGTGTGATCTTAAAGGCCCCTTTAAACTGCTTCAGACTTTTAAATGAGCATGAACACAGGAAAATGAAAAAGATATTCACATCTTCAAAGAATGTAAAATAACTCAAATGCCAATGGTGCCAGATCTCCAGTGGTTAGCATTTCATAATGGCTATTGTAACATCTATTCAAAATGATGGGAAAGAACACGATTTTGAATGCCTAAAACATCCTGTGAGGCTCAGAGAAAGAACCAAATTTATGTTTTCTGACTATTATCACTAATATTCTGTAATATATATATTCAGTATATAATATATATAATATAATATATATATATTCAGTAATATTCTGGAAATAAATTCAAATCCAGCATATCAGTGTGATGCAGAATAATTTAGTTTTGTGGTTCACTGAGAGCAATGTATTTTTAGCAGAATTCGAATCAACAGAAGATAATGATTTGGCATAGGGTCAAGGGAAGTCATTTCATGCAATTTATGAGCATGGAAGAGAGCACAAAATGCAAGTGGGGACAGAAAGTTTCCAGGCTGGCATCTTAGTAAAAACCAGATGTTAAAGTGTGAGGTACATGACATCACTTGTGAGGTGGTGGGGTTTTATGGCCTTTTTTAACAAATTGCTTCCCTCCTCTGAACAGATATGTAAACTACCACAATACATGACTGCACAAATAATGAAACCTTGAATTAATTTTTACTTTTTCCTACCTAGAACCTTTTTGTGTGCCAAATGTCAACAGAAAACCTGAATCATGTTGGAGAGATCCACATTTATCAGTACCTCATGCTGAGGAATGAAAGTAAAAAATTATACATGTGAATTGCCTATATCCAGTTTTCTTCTACAAAAGAAAATTGAATCATGTTTTGCTGAGACAGAAATTAAATTAATATGCAGTAGTGATAGCATCTATCCTTCTGAATGGCTAAAAATTGCCAATCAGAAAGAGAGAAAAAATTTTTCACATTAAATGTTTTGACATGATCTTTATATTGTTATGAACAAGGAATCCTGAAAATGTAAATATTTACTTGGAGAAAAAAAATAATAAAAAATTCTACAATGAAAACCACGTTATGTATCACATCCCCTTCTGTTCTGTGCTTTTTATTATTGTGAATTTTGTATGTGACTACTTTATTTCTCATAGGCATTCCTTGAAATTTCTCTTGGATATAAGGAAATGTCCAGTTATTGCAGACTGAAAGACAAGTGTCTACACACAAATCAAATCACAAGCATCTACTATTACTTCTAATGCCTCTAAATAAATACACTTCCTCTGTGAAACATGTCAACACAAGTCTCACTGTGAAATATCTAGTGAGTTAATTTTCTACGTTTTATCATCCCTAATACAAAGACAGAAAACTACCTAATACTAAGATAGGAAATTAGCTAGAAATTACAGGCAAGCCACAAAATCATCACTAACCAGAGCACCCTGAATAGCTTTCACCATTCCACACTGGCAGTACATCCCAAATCAACACATGAAATGCTCATATTCTTTTACTTCTTTAGTAATAGGACTTCTTATGAACCCATCTAACATTTTGTTTCTGTGGTATGCTTTTGGAGGACAAAAGTAACTTGGTGCAAATCTAGGATAATATTTGTGCATTTCCATGCAGGCATATGAAACATTAAAACTCAATAGAATATTAAGCCTTCCACAGTAACAGACACATTCTAAATGTCCCGAGAAACCATGAAGCTTCTACATCTTAAGCCAGACAGCATTTAGTCTGCTTCAACCTCCACTGTTTCAGGTGCCTACTTTTTGCCTCTCTTAATATTTCAACAAGATGAACTAGTGTTTATAGTGTGGTTTCAATCAGAAAAAGTCACCTGTCTTTTTTGTCTGCAGTTGCCTACAACATCAAGGGTTTTACTCCTTAGCTACAATAGATAAAATATTGATACTACTGAAGGCAGTAGAAGAATTCAATTTCAATATGGCAAAGATTTTGCCAAAAAGCTCAAAGGCCTGTCCAACTGTATGCCATCTTTAGAGAAAACCCCTCATAAATGTCTAAATACATTGCATGTTAGAAAACTACGTGCACCTGTTCAAGATCTTAATTTCCTTATAGGAAATTTCACTGAATCCAGTGACTTCACAACTTTTGATATAGATGGAATATATAAAACACATAACAGATAAACACACAGCTAAATAATAATTCATCTGATTCCATTCTTATGTAGTATAAAATTCAGTGCATATCTGTAAGGAATTCAGAGTTTACTAATTTTTCACATTTTGCTGTCTTTGCATGAGCAATTTCTTAATGAATGTCACATTTGGAGTTTTAACTAATTTTGTATCATTAAGACAAGAAGACATTTTGTATGACCCATGAAGTTCTCTTTATTTGTGCAGTTAAGTTTATTTTTATTTGGTCCTGGAGAAGACTGGCATGCTTAAAGTAAGTGACAACATTGTTGCTTTAAAACAGCAACAGTCATTTTACTTGTCTCCTTGGAGATCAAGAATACTATTTCTCCTCATTATTCAATAAACAGCATAATCCAGAGCAATTGGAATAATATTAATAAACCATCAGCTTTTAGACATGCTGAAGTAACATTTTGTGAATAAATCGTAGATGAAGTAACATCTTGTGAATAAATCATAAATGTATGTTTGCACATATTTGCACACACCTGGGATTTATCATATACGTATGTATGCATACAGATGTACACTTAAAAATATACTGTTTTAAAAAAAAATTTTATTGTTGCCAAAATAGAAGGAAATGCTGTCAAAACACTATGACAGCAGAAATATATAATCCTACCATCTGCTCCTTCTTTTGATCTTTCCAGTGTGACTAGCATATTCTGGCAAAAGTAGTAATATTCCCAACACCAAAACAATTAATTTCTGATGTAAAATTCTTCCAGTCTGTCACTTGGACAAATACTAAAATTCAGTAGGACTTTATGAAATATCTTAGAGGTTTTTAGCTCCTAGAGGTGCTTTAGAAAAAAAGAGTTCAAAAGCTGAGTCCATAGTGGTTGGTGACATCAGTTGTTTATCTAATTGATCTAGTTGATTATCTAATCCCAAGAGTTCTTTTTCTTAAATTGTAACAACCTTCTATAGACAGCAGTTTGATACACAAATGTTATTCTTACTTTATTTTTGGAAAATTTGATTGAGTTTTCATTGTGTTTAGGACAGTTGGCCAAAGACCAAACAGGTGGACTTCCTGGCTTGTCTGAACACATCCATATCTGAACACTTTTAAAGTTCTTTCATTTCAGATACTGCTGTCTATGCAGCAGGAAAACAGGCAAATATTAAGCTACCTATATCTTCCATCTGCCAGTCCATTGAACAACATCACGCGTCCTCACCTGACATCTGTACTAAGACAGATGGGATATGCTGTGCTTTGGCTGGCCTATACACCCTGCAGACAGGCTGGATCCATGCTGACAAGTGCATGAGTTCCAAATTTCTCCCCCAGAATTCCCTGGAATTTTCTTCAAACCTGCCTCTGATCTTGATCCAAGGGCAAGAAACAAGCCTGAGCATCACTGAAGGTATGGACTGAAGGTATGGAGAGCAGATATTTCTATTGTGTGACCCAACACTACACCAAGGAGAGCTGCCAGAGGTATTCCATATCTTCTGCAAGGTGTGAGACAACCTCATTCAATAGGAGCCCTGGATGCAGGATTTATATCTCAATATCTAAACTGCATGTGCAAGTACTTCATGTGTTGGCTTCTTTTCCACCAGCAATTGCAACAACTGCTATTCATTCAGCATCTGCAAATGTAACCAGCAACTTCAATTTGTCATCATAAACTGACCTGACTTATTAAATCCAAAGCAAAATGTTTGTTAGCAGTCAGTATGTAAATACAGACCATTAAGACGAGTCTCCTTCTGGCACTTCAGACTGCGTGACTCTAACTCAAGAAGTTCATGCTCTGCCAAAACATCTATAAATACCATAAGATGCATAGGAATAATGAAATCATAAAACAATATCTCTTGAACTATGGAAATTACTACATGTATTAATATATTTCATTCATTATTTACAAATCATCCTTTCCTTTATAAAAATATATATATTATTTAGTTGAACTGAATTAAGCACAATAATTTCCATTTTCCTTTCTGGTTATAGTTTCTATGAAAAGGCTAAATTCTATAATAATTTATCACCTGTCTTCAGAAAGTTAGGACTTTGCTATGACCTGAACAATCCATTACTCTTTCCTTCCTTCACAAATGCTTATACATGTGCTGAAAGTCCTTTAGCGAAAATTCAGTAGACAGAGCTTCCACCTAAATTTCATATAAAGCCACCACAAATACTAAGTCAAATTAAAAACATATACTTCCATTAGCATATTTTTTGTTTTTCTTAAAGGTCAATACAATTACTGTTCACAGTGGTATCTGGAATGCAATTTTGCTACCAACTGTTTACTGCCTTTTCTTCTTTCTAGTGTTCCTCAGCAAGCTCTCTGTCCCCCCCATCATATGTTCTTGCACCAAAGCCAGACAGGAGGTGTACTTGGCAGTTACATGATCCATATGTCAAGGCATGGAATATTTTCTTTTTAAGCAATGGACTATATCTAGATACCTGAAGATCCAATTTTCATGACTTATCAAATATTTTGCCTGACGAAAAGGAAAGCTAAGCAGCTGATGACAAGCTCAGAAAGGGGTCTGCTTCCTAATTGTTGTCCCTGCTGCCAGAGAACAATATTTTTTTTAAATATCTTCTGGTTTTGAGACAGTTTATTTCCTTGTGCATTTTGTAAATAAAATCTTTCATCAGTTCCTAATGAGATCTATATGCAAGTTGATCAAAAGGTTGTATCTCCACGGCCACATGTGATTCAAAGCACACACTGGTCAAAGATCCATTCACAGAGCATTAATCAGAAACCAGAAATAAATTAAAGTCTGTTTGCTACATAAAGGCAGTGAATATTTATTGGCTGCTATTCAGCAAATGGCAGGATTATATCACTCTTGACAGAGATTGCCAGTCCGTCTGGCCACATGTATGTCTGCTGCCTGATGAGTGCTTTGACAGGAGTTTTGATTTTCTCATAGTAACTTAAAAAGTGTACAGTCCTCTTTCCCCATTTAAGGGTTAGAGTGGTCTCCCTAAAGCATATCACCATTCAGTAATGATTGGGAATTTGGTTATTATTGGCTCCTCTAGGCAGAGCATCGACAAAAACCTACATTTTGTTTTGCCTGTCATTATCTTGCAGATTTTTACCCCAAGGATCAGCTAGCCTTTTTTCATAAAAAGACCATGCTGGTAGCTGCTCTTTACTTATCTCAAAAGCTAGCATTAAACAATATTTTGTTATTCACCATTTATTTGAAAACTCAAATTTATATGTTGAGTTTATAGGGAGAAGTTGTGACTGACGTATTTGAAAAGAAATGTGCATTAATGATACTGCAATGTTTAAGGCTTTATGCAGAAAAAAAATGTCCTGGTAAGAATAGCATTTGTCATCATCATAATTCTTTCTCCTTTCTAGTCTCCCTGGATGCTTCTTTCTAAGTAATAGGCATTTTACTTTATATACTATCTTGAGGTATGCATTCATATTTCTTCTACTCTGATAGAAGCATTGAGTCAACACCAGATGCTTAAATGCATGGCAATAATTGGGCTCTAGCATCCACTTGGTCATCTCTAGGGTTCTGTGTCTCAGGATGAACAGCATTATGTAAACCGAAGAAAGTAAGCACTGAGTGCTGTCTTATTTAATCCTATTCTGAAACAAAGACTGTTAGGAAGACTACATAAATAAACAGAATTTTTTATTCCATACCAAGGAGTTTCCAAAAAAATACATGAAAATAGTAAGCAAAATATACTAATTTTTCTATGTTTGTTATCTGTGGCCCTTTAGGCATATTTATTGACACATACATGGAATTGCACAAAATAATTGGCTCAAGTAACAGCTTCCACATTACACTTGGCTTCAGCTGGGATTTCTTACCATCACATGGAATCACTTGGGCTCCTCTTTTGAATTGGATGAGACAAGAGTTCGGTTATCATCTCCTTAGGAATGCAGGGACACATTTAGTCACAGCTTGTTCCAATTTGTCCTCCAGTGAGTGTTTCTTTAATCTTCTTTTTCCCTTTCAGAAAATCTATGTTTTCTTTTTAAAAAAAGACAGATAAAAAGAGCAAAGAAATGAGAAAGACCTGTCTTCTGTCATCACCTTCCAGGAACTGTTTCAGTCAGTGTTTCTCTCAGACTCAATTCAGAACTAGAACTGACAGATAACCTGTGCATGAAAAGTGTGGCACTTCTAGTGTTAGTCCATCTGATTTCTACCCCAGAATTACAAAGCCTTTTTTTTTTTTTCTCACTATGTATATTAAAAAAAGCTCCTCTTAGCTGCACTGAACAGGTCTCCTCTTCCCTATTTAAAGAAGTTCTATTTTCTGTAGATGATTTCTCCTTATTAATCAGCTAGACAGTTTGACAAGATGTCTTGCAAACAACGGTAAGAGCTTGCAAACCTTTTCTTGTCACTATGGAGGATGCAGACTAAGGGCTTATTACCAGTGGAAGACTCGATTCAGTTGCCTATACATACAGGTAAGTAATGAGATTCATATAATGAAGGTAAAAGTACAGTCTAGATCTTCTAGAATATACCATTAGCTACCTCCAAAGTATAAAAAAGACAAGCACATCACAGTGGTTTTGGAAGAATTGTACAGCTTGCAGTTTACAAATGCCCTTCTCTTACAGAAACTTGAGCAAACTCTTTACGGTGAACAGACAAGAGAAGGCAGTGATTTCAGTAACGATTCTCAAGTGTCTACACACAGTTGTAGGAGACTACAGAACCTCAGAAGTTGTTCTAGTCTACTCTCTCTCTCAAGGCTAGAAGAAAGGCAACTTAATCATCACTGACATCATATGTCTTTGTTCTTCTTAAAAGTGTCCTGAGATAGAGACTCCCAGTCAAGCTAGTCTCCCGCTTACCTGCCCTTACTGATGCAAGGCTTTGCTTGTGTAAAATCAAATGTCTCCAGCTGTTCTTTAAGCCTTTTACCACATGTTCTATCCCCAGTGAACAAAGTTTCCTGTTTGTTTTTCATGTTTTTGGAGTCCATTGCCAAACCTTCCTACAGTTTTTACCTCTCAAGATTAAACACAACTCTTCCCTTCTCTCCTCCATGGGTTTTCAGCAAAACACATAAAAGCATGCATTTCTATCTTGCTGAAAGTCTCATAATAGCAATTTTAAGACTATCTCTGTAGCCTGTTTTTGCTGGTTTTAATTGGAAATATTTCAACTGCTGCCTCCAGCCGGCATGTCTCAGCTTGGTTTAGCTAAATTTCTTTCTACTTGTCCTCTTTTTATCTTTTAAAGTATATGCCTATCTTTGTACTGCTATTAATAACTATGCATGTAATAGTTCTATTATAAACATTACCCAGATGTCAGCTGTTATGTGCTGTATTTTAGTCTAATTCTGTACTTAGACCTTGGATCTTTTTCAAAGTAACTGTTACTATCAATAAATTTTTCCAACTATTTAAATTAAGAAACAAAAAGAGAGGTAGAAAACATGATTTATTTAGAAACTGAAATATGTACATTTTGATGTTCTGTGGTGCTTACTAACACAATAGGGACAAGACAAGTTCGTCATTGATGTATGATTGGAAATCTTACTGAGTTATGTTACAATTTAGGCAAACTATATCTTAGCAATTTTAAGAGATGAAGTAAGTAAAGCCAAACAAACTCGTTTAGAAAATTCCCTTAAGTAAATGGAAATTATGTATAAGTGGTAACATCCACTGTCACAGATAATGATCAGCAGTATTCACATTCCAAGTGATAAAAATTTGAAGAAAAGTTCTGAGGTGAATGATGTGTACACAGTTTTACAGTTTTAATAATCCCAGAATAATCAAAAATTTAAAAGAAGATTCCTGTAAAAGTAGCTCAAGATAAAATGGAAATGAGAGTTCTATGTGACATTTCACTTACTACATCCTTCAGTAATGCTACATCCTTAGCATTCTCTCTCAGCTTTGCACTTAGGCCATTGTCTTTCATAGTAGAAGAGAGGCTTAAATAGAATTTGAAAGTCAAGAAATATCAAAGAGCATCTGAGATGGCTATCCCCTTAAAAAGTAAATGTGCAAGTAATATGCATATATATTTGATGTATAAATGAATTAAAATATACTTAAAATGAATTCAAATATATTAAACAGTCTTTCTCATTTTTAAAAACACTATCCCCAGAAACTGAAAGCTTGCTTAAAACAAATGATATGATGTGTTTCTGAATTAAGTTGATTTCTCCATTGTGAATGCTGGTTTAGGACTGTGATAGTCTCTTTTAGATATCCATGAGCCTCACTGCTTAAAATTCACTATCCGGCTAATCTCCAAAGATAAAATATAAGCTATATGTACTATATAGGAAAATGCAAAAAATCAGGCAATAATTTCATTCCTCAAGGGTAATGAACATGGGATGTAATATCAAAGCTAGGCAGGGTTAAATAGGTTAGATATCTGTAAAGAAGAGTGTTTTCAGAATTCAGTCTCATGGAACACTTTAAGCCTACTGTGATGGAGCTAACCAGGAAATATTTTGGAAACCAAGTCAAATGTGCGTAGTTGGGTAATACAGTTGCAGCAAATACATGTATTGAAAATGCTTACCTTGACAACTAGCATAATCAAACTAAAAATCTTCAATAATAAAAAAAAATTAAATTTAAATTTGAGTAGTCAAATGCTATGTAAATAAAGGCCCTTCCCAAGGAAAAAGGTAAGAGTTTTACCATTAGCCAGATAACATTCTGTGGTCCTGAAGCCAAACAGCACAATGTGGCTCACGTTCACAGACCCAGATTCTCTTCTCCCATGTCTGCTTGCCAGATAAATGCTGTACCTGGCCTTATATCGGGGTGCAGCTTGTTTGCATAGGTCAAAGCAGTGCCAGGGAGGCTACTAAGTAAGTCAGAGAAGATGATGATTGGCTAGCACCTGAGCCCAGGCCTTGGATCTTTTTTATTCAGTACTACACATATAGACACTCAGATCAAAGATAATCCATTTCAATACAGTAAGTACTGAACAGGAGCCTTGGGTATGTGCAGAGTGTACTGTTTCTTGCTTACCTGAGCACATCCAAGATTTTTAGACAAGTCATCAGGCACAGTAAAACCCATAACTTAAATATGAAGCAATTTATTGATTTCACAAAGGGCTATTGCAGTCATAAAACTCCAAATAACAACATCCCTCCCATTACCAGCTCTCAGTCCAAGTCCTGAAAGTACTAAATAAAATAGTCTTCTACTTGTTTGCGTGCAGTGTAAATAAACCAACTTATGAATCCATTCTGTAACAGATTTAACTGAAGATAACATACAACTTTAGCTGTTCAGCATCTATGAAGAAAAATGCAAAGAAGTTCTTGGAAACCACAGGGTCAAGTCATAATTTCCTGATGGCAATTTTAACAGTAAGAATGAGACTACAGGCAGCTCGTGCACTTCTGACATCACCAGCACTTCTGACAGGGGTTAATTTCCTATCTGTCATGATAGCTAGTAACTGAGCATCAGGGTAATTGGAAGTAATGGCTTGTGTCAACAGTACCTCGCAGAAATGCACATCTACATGGTAAGATCTCTTGGTATCTACAAAATTGAATAGAGCCATGACTGTATAAGAAGCTGAATCGTGTAGCTGCTGTGCCACCTGCTAAAGACCCTATTACAAAAAATCACCCTAAAGACTTGATTACAAAATTATTCTTTTGATACTAATTTTGAAACCAGGATTGAAATAACATGATTTCTTTGTTATTTACATGACATTCTGGTATGTGATGTGTCCTAATGTAAAATATACCCGAAATTAGTTCATTGGTTCAACACCGTTTCTGGGACAATCAGGCCACAATTCAGCTTAAGTACGATATTTTATACTGAGCACATATTTGAATAATTTGTATAATTGTAACCTTGATGTCATGAAAACATGCTAACAACAAACCTGTACCAGTAATTTTTTCCTCTAGTCATCACAAAAGCACTGAATGTTTCTGGTTTTACCACCCTTGTCAACATTGGGCACAAATGAGGAGAAATTCCATCATGTGGAAAGTGGAGTTAGAAAATAAATTTTTAGATCTGCAACAGATACAGGGGTAGACACTGACTATTGAACATTGCCAATTATGGGCAACATTTTTCTTCATAAAGTGTGTGTTTACTTTTAATTGTTCTATAGGTAGGTCTAATTTTGTTATACCTAAGTCAGAGATGGAAGCACAGAGAACAAATAACTAGATTTGTAATTTCTTGTGAGTTTTCAGCTCTAGGTTAATCATCCAGAATATAGGTATAAAATATAGCATGTGATCATGAAAAAGCAAATGAAATTCTAGAATGTGTGAAAGAAAGTATTACTGTTAGAGACAAGGAAGTATTAGTGCAATTAGACAAGGCACTGGTAAGACTTCCTCTGCAATACTGCATACACTGTTTTGATAACCCGTGTTTAAGAAAGATTAATTAAACTGCAATAGTTGCAGAGAAGGGCTGCTAAGATGATCAGAGAAAAAAGGGCTTATCTCGTAAGAGGAGACTAAAATAACTTAATAGAGTCTGATAGGGTATATCATTGCTCTCTATAAATACTTCAGATATAGATAAATGCTGTAGAAGGAGAAAGCTATTTAAACCAAAAGACAAGGTTGACACAAGAACAAATGGGTATAAATGGGAAAACTCAGGCTGGAAATTAGAAGAATAAGACAAGTTCTGGAAGGTCTTAAAGAACAAACTTAACTAGTTTAAAAGTGAGACAAGTTCAGGAACATAAGACATGTTTGTGTAAGAATAGGAAAGAACTTCGCTTGGTGGCTAAGAAAATCCTTTCCAGTCTCTGTTCGAAGATCCCCAGTGTGAACACCTGTGTCTTCAGTAAAGAAATTAGAATACTTTTTTTTGGTTGGTAAAGGATAAAAGACTGACACTATTTATTAGCTTCACCATCGCGTGCTGCAGGGGAATCTCTGCTCTGGTGGTTGGAGTACCTTCTTCACTTCCTTCTTCACTAGTCTCGGTGTCTGCAGGGCTGCTTCACTCACATTTTCTCCCTTCTCTTTCATGGCTGCCGTTGCACGGGGGTTTTTACCCTTCTTAAATATGTTATCACAGAGGTGCTACCAATATTGCTGATTAGCTTAGCTTTGGCCTGTAGCAAGTCCTTCTTGAAGCCAGCAGGAACTAGCACTATCTGACACAGGGGCAGCTTCTGGTCTCTTCTCACAGAAGCGACCCCTGCAGTTCCCATGCTACAAAAACCTTGCCACATAAACCCAGTGCACCAGTACATAAAAAACCTCATCTGTTTAGCATGATTCTCAGGATGTATGCTTAACACTATCTAAAATTTCAGATGTCAAGCTCCTTTTTTCTTCCAGCATTTGAGGCATATCTATTTGCAATTGAACATATTCATAAGGTTGCCTCACTACTCCATAACATACTCTGTAAAGCTAGGCATTTCAATTCTAACAAAAAATAGAAAAATGTAAGACTGGCCACCAGTGTTCAAATCATGGGTCCACCTAGCATATTATTTAGTCTCCAGTCAGTCCAGTCCAGACTCAAGCCAGTAGACATAAATGGACTTCTGGAAGACAACAAGAACAGTGCAAGTGTATATGACACTTCACTGGAGTAGTCTCCCTGTCATTCTCTGGTATTTCACCTCAGGGACTTCCCTGAGCCTTGTGATTTGCCTACGTTGTAACCCTCAATGTATCCCTCTTCAAGATACTTTCCCAATCTTCCCTTCACCTATACACACTTTTTGTATACACACTGTTTTTTGACACAGGGTACCACAGGTTTGTACTCTTGTCACACCTCTTTTTCTTTGTTTTTATCCTGACTCCTAAAAACTTTCTTTCATAGCTCCTAGATTTTGTGCTACAAGAGACCATTTACCCATTTCATACCAGTCATGATCTTACAGACCTCTGTTACATGGTGGAAGCTTATCCTTCAGGTCCAGGTTATGCTGACGAGTCCTGCCTGCTCAAGCCCTCCTCCTATCTGTCGCATGCTTTTAATAATTTCTGCCCTTCTCTGAATCTTTTTTGTTCCTGAAGAGCACAGCTCCCAGTGTTGACCCCTACAGAAATTTCCTGGTCACTCCACCACAAGAACCACATTGAAAGTCCAGATACACCTAGCCTTATTACTTATCTTTCAAACAATTTGTTATGCATAGGAAAGGCTCTTCCTGCATTATGCTGTTTTGCTTAACATCCAAAGTCTTTGGTAAGGGACTTCGTCAAAAGCCTTTCAGAAATCTAGGAAGACTACACCAACCATTATTCACATGCTGGCTGACTCCTTGACTCCAAAGCAGGACTTTGCTCTTGAATTGCAAAACAGAATTGTACCTCCCTTCCATTTTTCTGAAGAAGAGAGAGAAGCAAGCTGATTGTTATATGTTTACTGCTGTGAAGTACTACCTTACATAGTCTTTTTGATGTCAGTCTCAAGCCATATTATCAATATTTAGCATTTTTGAAAACTAATCATTCAATTACATTCATATGTTCACATTAAACAAATACTTTGGAAACAGACAATTTCATCACCCTGATCATCAGAATGTGCTGGAGTAAATTAGGTTGGAGTTCAGCATTTTTTCCCGTTATCTTTCAACCCTGCTCTGGTTCAGAGTAAGGAATATTGCTAGGTCTTTGTTATTGTTCTTTCAGCTGAAGACTTCAATCTCTATTGTTGTAATCTGTCATCTCTAATTAACATTGAATCACTCAAAACTTAAAAAAATATAACTAATGCTGAGTCACTCTACTTTATTATGATAAACTTTCCTATCTTCAATAAACAGTCCTTCATAAATCCATACTGAGTAGTAAGCTAAATTAACTACATCAGAAAGTCACTTCAGAATAAGAATTCATTAAAGACAGTGACATCTTAGTAGGAGACAATACACTACTCATTTAAAAAGCTATGGAGAAAGAGTCCCTTGATCAAAAACTCTATTTACTTGTGGAAAGGGTAATTTAATTATCCATCTTCCTGACAAAAGGCATCCTTGTTGACTCAGGATGTAGATATTAGCATATAGGGAATTTATTGTTTCATTTAATCTAACAGCCCAACATCAAAGAGACTTTGCCCTATAAATGAGCACTGTAAAGACAAAAAGCAAACAAGCAAACAGGCAAATGTTGAAAGAGAAAAGAGGACAACCTCCTGAAAGTCTCATTTTCCTGGCATCAATTTTGCTGAAATATAGGCTACCTCCATCGTGATGAAGGAAAGTATTTACCTTTGTAATATAGTGCTTCAAGTATGTATTGGCATTATTGGAAGTTTTAAACAAGGTGATAGGAGCTATTCTGTCTTGGCTGAAGAAAATTTATTTTTTGTCTTTGCTGCTGCAGACAACTCTCTGTCCCATCCCCTGGTATTCACCTCTGCTGTTAACTGCTCCAACACTGGAAACTGACTGAGCTATTTCCTGGTTATTTTTGAGAAGGCACCAAAGCTGCTTTCTTGCCCAAACTGTAGCTGAAGGAACAGTGGTGAATCATTTGTGGATAGCCTTGCTCAGTAGATATCCTGTCTTCCTAGTCGAATCTTCCACTGATCACAATGTGAGGACATCACTGAGAAGAGCAATATGACAAAATGCAGCAAGGGAAGTTTTGGAGAAGGCAAAATAATTATTCTGTGGGAGAGAGCATGGAAATTTTCTGTGTGCATAGGAAGGAGGTGAATTTAAACGGTGGACAGTGGGAGTAGGGATTTCTCAGGTAAGTAAAACCCATTTCGGTTTTGAAAAATATCACAGAATCCTGACCATAAATGATGTGGAAAGGAGAGGACTGAAAATTCTTTTGCAAGATATTCACAGAAGGAGAAAAGCCAGGAACCTTTAGTGGAATTTGGGTCATATGTAGCTTTGCAAAAGTGAAATAACTTAAAGAGAAATTGAGGAGGAAGGAAGAAAGAAAATTGTGAGAGGTAAAACTCAATGTATTCCTCCTGGGATTTCTGCTGAAAATATTCAATAGCTTTAACCTTAAGGTTAAGTGGAGTGCTTTACTACTTTTCTTCCTGTGTGCTTTTGTCAGGATTACTCATTCTTTGCCTTTATAATCAGAAGGGTTTATTTATTTATTTTTTAGTTATTTCTGATGAAGCCAAAACAGCCAGCTCAGTCTTCTAATTGGATTTTGAATTGATCAGCAGAAATCACATTCTGTTCTTGTTCTGTGGAGGGACCCAAGGAGCTGCTTGGAGGTGTGCACACATCACACAAATGACAGTGTTCTCCCATCATACAGTAGCTTCTGGCTGTAACTGGCACAGCTATGGAAGAGAGCATTTGGTCCACTTTCAAAGGGAGCAATTTCACACAGTCTGTGGATGCTGCCAAAGAATACTTCACATTTAGAATGCCAACATAAATCTGAAGGTCAATGAGCAAGTACTTATACAGTTCAAATAATTAATTATTTGGATCAAAGATCACAAAATTAGTATATAAGCAAGCAAATACAATCTCTACATTTAAAACTACTTACCATGGCTTTAAAATATTATTAGAAACATTGAAATATTATTAAACTACATGAAGTGTTGATGAGTACAGTAAAATACAGATAAAAGCTGTAGTCACATAATGCTCATTACATTTGATAAGGGGAGCATCATAACATAACCTAATCTACAGACCTTTTTCTTAATCTGGGAGTTTTTTGTGCAAAATTGGTCAATATTTTATTTTTCATAGCTCAGCATATGAAGGAGATAGCTTTGCATGTTGAAATTTCCCTGAAAATAACGACAGTATCAGCAACCATTTTATTTTTCAAAGATCTTTTTTTCACTT
This sequence comes from Rhinoptilus africanus, assembly GCA_013400135.1. Classification (NCBI taxonomy): domain Eukaryota; kingdom Metazoa; phylum Chordata; class Aves; order Charadriiformes; family Glareolidae; genus Rhinoptilus; species Rhinoptilus africanus. The sequence goes on from VXBO01005288.1 coordinate 63,580, forward strand.
CAGCCTTCATAATGAAGAGTTGCTTAAGGGGGTGATCCAGAAAACATAAATAACAAGCCATTTTGTGCAAATGCAGCATTTATACTTTCTGCATAATGTAAACACTAACTTACGGTAGACACATTTTAATGTCATTCTAATATCTTCTAAATGTTTCTTCACAAGAATATTGGGCTTTTAGTAACTGTTTAATTCTGACACAGAGCAAGACAGAATAATGTTTTGAGTGGTGAAGATTAAAAAATACAGATTACATTTAAACAAGAAACTAAATGCTTATTATGGAAGTTGTTTAGAAATAATGACATATAAGTGCAAAAGAAACATCTGGCAATAGAATGCATATGACAGGGACAAAGATTGAATATTGAGGGCAAGAAAGGAGAGTCTAAGGCCTAAGCCTTGCTGTGTCCTTGCTTTGATATTTCTTTCTTTATATTATTTTTACAATTGATAAATCTGATAAACTGCAAACAGCTGCTGGCATGATAACAGGTTTAGCTGTAGTTTACCAATGCAGTGGCAAATGCTGATCTCCTTTACCTCCGTAATCAACATAGCCTCATTCAAGTGAACTGTCAGTGGGTTTTGAGTTTGATATTTTTTTAGAAGTCACCACAAGATTTAGGAAAATCACAAATTATGATTAAAAAATTTTGTAATATTCAAATAACTCCTTATGTTAGTCCCATTCCCTGTCTTTTTCATATATTGCAGAATCTGAAGGCAATTCATGTATCTAGCACTGACAACATGCTTGTCCCCTTGTCCTTTTTTTTTTGTGTGTGTGTGTGTGAGGGTGCCTGCATTCAAGAGAGATGCACAGTAAGATGCATTCCTGTTATAGCTCATATTTCTGTTACCCTGAAAGGATGAAGAAAATATCTGAAAATCCTCTGCATTCCAGAACTGCCACATACTACTTTGCCATTGAATTCCCATCATAAAAGTGGTAATTTCTTTTACTGCTTTAAAGTTATTTAAGCCTCTATCACCTTCCATTCTTTCTTGCAAAGAAGACATTTTCTCCCAATAGGCCAAATGGGATCTTTGAGGGTAAGCCTTCTATCTGTATCCTTCTTAATGCTGGTACAATAATTAGTGCATTTATTGTGTATGGATGTTATGAAAGGGTCGTTGCTTAATAAAGTGACTGGTTACAGAAAAGTTCAAATTCTAAACTTAAAAGCAAACATCATTTCCATTGACTTAGTTTATTGCAAAAATAAGTTCCACAATCCTTCCTCTTAAGTAACTTAACCCTCATTTCATTTACAGATATCCAAAGGTATTGTCCTGTCTTGCGGGTCACTGTTACACTGTGGTAGTGACCTTAGCAATGCTGAGGTAGAATAACTTTCCAAATGAATGGATTTCATGATAGACAGGCAAATACAAAAGAATGAGGTTACTGTATAAATTTTGCTTTAGACCACGGGTTTCATAAAGTAGAGCTCATAAAGTTGATCTGATTGGAGACGGCCATCTGGGCCACAAACAGGTGGTATCAACCAGTGGTGAAGGAAAGAAATTACAGTTCAGTCTACATTTCTGGACCTGAGCAGAGCAAGAAAGAATTAACTGTGTAGTTTATATTGAAAGTTCACTGCCAGAACTGGAAAAAGAAAGGATTTTTTTTTTTTTTTTACAGTGTTCAGGCACTCGTGGGATTTTCATTCTTGAAAACACGTTTATGTATGAACTGACTGTGTTATAGATTCAGTCCAGGATGAGAAAGGTATCCAGGAAAAAAATAAAGTTTTTTGAGGTAGAATCTATGTCAATAATGAAAAGTCTTAACTTTTTTTTTTCTTTCAGAGTCCCTTTTCAGAGTTTTCTAATACTGTTATTATGAATTCCATCCATTCCTTTGTTCCAGCAATTACGAGATTTAGAAAATGCCAAGTATTCCTGCCCAGTGGATACGGCAGAATACATTACATTTTTTATTGTAACTA
>VXBO01005290.1:6690-23446 GCA_013400135.1 Rhinoptilus africanus
CTGTACTCGGCACTGGTGAGGCCCCACCTCAAGTACTGTGTTCAGTTTTGGGCTCCTCACTACAAGAAGGACACTGAGGTGTTGGAGCGTGTCCAGAGAAGGGCAACGAAGCTGTTGAGGGGTCTGGATGACAAACGTTATGAGGAACGAGTGAAGGAACTGGGGTTGTTTAGCCTGGAGAAGGCTGAGGGGAGCCCTCATCCCCCTCTACAACTCCCTGAAAGGAGGTTGTAGAGAGATGGGGGCTGACCTCTTCTCCCTGGTGACAAGGGATAGGACAAGAGGAAACGGGTTCAAGTTATGTCAGAGCAGGTTTAGATTGGATATCAGGAAATATTTTTTTCACTGAAAGGGTTATTAAACATTGGAATAGGCTGCCCAGGGAGGTGGTGGATTCACCATCCCTGGAGGGGTTTAAGAAAAGGGGAGATGCAGTACTTAGGGACATGGTTTAGAAGTGGTTTTTGTCAGGGTAGGTTAATGGTTGGACTTGATGATCTTAAAGTCCCTTCCAACCTCACTGATTCTATGATTCTATGATTCTAACTCTATCTGATGCTGTAATAACAAAGCAGAACAGGTAATAGTTAGACAGAAGATTTGCCCAAAAGATCTGGACTACCTCTGCCCTATTATAGTTGCTGGTGCTCAGGAAAGAAACAATGAAGCCCAGAGGGAGGTACGTCCTTGCAACATATTTGGGGCAGGAGGCCAGGAGGTGTTAGCAACCCAGGTAAAAATTCCCAGTTGTCTTTAGGTATGGAAAATGTGAAAGAGATTGGTCTGGGGTTGGTTTGGACAAGTGAGGCCATTGACAGGCAATCAAAGTTAAAAAGTAATAAATGGATAAACAGCGGGAAAACATCCACAGGTTTTCAAAAGCTTGCAGAAGTGTGTTTGTGTAGCAGAAGATGAATCTTTGACTAGAAATCACTGTCCACCCACTATGCCCATAAATGTTAGATTTTATGTCACTGAGTGGTATGGTCTGGTCCCTCAGCTACCCCACCCTAAATTCTCCATGGCAATCAGGCCACACTTGCATGACCTGTCTCATCACGTTCTGAGAGCACCTATCACTAGAGTGTCATTTATTTCTGCAAAATTATATTATTTTCCGAAGTACTTATTCAGAACGAGAATGAACACATCGAAATTTGATTGTCAGGTAAGGATTGGTAATGCTGTGTGAATACAGAAGAATCTGTGTACAACGTATGTGTGTAAGTGTGTTCAGAAGAGTGGATTTTTTTCTAATCATTCTATGCAGGCATTTTATGCCTTGCAAATTTAATACTGTTTTTATCTTTTTCTTTTTTTTCCCCCCTAGAAGACTGTTGCACATATAGAAAGTTACTGGCAGTATTTAAAACTTTATTAAACTTACAACTCAGTAATTTGAAAAATATTATATTTAACAAATTATGAAATGTCTTAAGCCTGACAGAGAGAGGTTTCATTTAGGGCGAGTCACTACCATTATCAGTTTAGCAGAACACGTTCCTAGAAGGTGAGAATGACCTTTCTTGATGAACAACTTGCCGTGGTTATTCCTCTGCCAGTGGGATGGGGAACGCTTTATGTGATGCAGCTGTTGAACATCACAGAATAGTAAATTACCCTAACCCCTCAATTTGTCAGAGTCCTAGTTTTTTTTTAATATATTTTCTTTTATTTTCATTTTAAAATATATATCAACTGGCTGTACTTGGAAATTCTCCTGTTAAGAGCCTTAGAAAATGGAAGCTTCTGTCACAGAATAGCCGGTAGTAATACAAGCATATTCACTAAAGGTTGTTTAAATTCTGTTCCTGTTCACTTCTTGGCTGCTGTTTTAATGCTGTTAACAATTTGCAAACTGTGATAAGTCTGGATAGAAAATGTGCTAGCACGGCAAGTAATTTTTACATGGCCAGCCTCTGTAAAGAGAGAGCTTTTGATTGCTGTTAGTGGTCCAGGCTGGGATTATTATCATTGAGAGAAAATTTCCTTTAAATATTAAGAAGATTTTGAATATTTATTTTCTCTGAAACAAAACCCACCAAATCCATCTTTAAAGATACAGTTGGAAGTGGTATAGGGATAAGATATAAATAGGTATATATAAGGGATAATATATCTATAATATCTGTAATATCCCTATAAATGGGCTAAATAAGATATAAAGAGGGAGTTGAGAAGATTCAAAGTGCCCAATAACGTACTTATGATTCAGTCCTTTCTTTTTTGCCCTCTCCTTTTTCCTGTGTATCTAATCTTACCCATGCTTCTGCTATTCAGCTACCACTTCACTTGGTACAAATTTGAATCCCTTGCTAATGAACCCTTTAAAAATTCCCTACGGCACTAACTTTCTGCACAAGCCTAGAAAAATGATGTTTGAACAGTAGTGTGACTATCTTCTGCCTAACAAGCACAGGAATTAGGAAAAATAACCCCTACATGCTCTGAGGGACCCTGATCTTAGATTGGCCCTAATTCACTCTGATAGGATCTGGTACCTTTCAAAATAAAGCTATAATAACTTCTTTTATGAACAGTGGTAATGAAACAACCCCCAAATATAGGAGCTTTTTACAGAGATTACAGAATGATCTCAGAAATGTGTAGATGCAGGCTAAATTCTCTCCTCAGACTTAGGAGGGTTAAAAGCTGTTTCAAGCTTAAAAAGCTGTTTTAAGAACATTAAAATTCCATATGGAATTTACTTAAATAGAGCTCAGTTTTTCATTGCTATTGGTACCTACAGAGCAAATCACTTTTGTAATAGTTTTCTGTCTAAATGTTTATATATTTCATCATCACTGTAGTATTTATTTTAATTTTATCCTCTTCCTGCTTCTATTTCATCATACTCCTTTAGGTGGAAAGAAATTATTTCCAAAATCTTGAAATGGCAGATACGTCACTTTAAAAAGTGTGGCTCTTACTTTACATTACTGAAAGTGGGAATTTCAAAGGAAACTAAATTGCTAAAGCTCGCCAGGCTCAGTAACATGGGATTTTTACTTTGTCTCTTACATACCTTTAAGAATCCTTCCTCTGATCCTAATTTAAACACTTGCATTAAAGTTGTAGGTTTTTAGAAGCAGTAAGTAGCAAGAGTTTCCACTGACTTCAGTGGGAACTCATTAGCTCAGAAAGTAAGGCCATTTTTATCAAAGTGTTGGAATTTCACTGCTCAAATCTAAAGAGTTTGACCGAAATGTTTAAAGTCAACCTGTGGATTCAGAAAAAAACCCCACAACCAAGGATAAATAGAAAATGTAAAAGTAAATCTTGGAAGCTTTCCCCAGTGTGGTGTGTAATGAGCTCCTTGTGGAAATGCAAAGCAGCTTGGCACATGCCTCTTACAGGGGAAAACATAAAAGAAAATCTACCTTGGAGCTACTCTGCAAAGTCTGTTCCACCCAGTTGATTCTGTTGATAGGAAACAAAGAATAGGGAAGGAGTAGAAGTGAGAACGTCCCATGAAGCCATTTTATCCTGATTTCCTCAGGAACTGAGACTTATTTGAGCATGTTATTTCTGTGTATTTGTGCATACTCAAATATTTTTCAAGTAATTAAGCAAGTTCAACTACATTTTTATGGCGAATTCTCAGGCTTCTAAGATTCATGACAGCATGCAGCCTGATGAAGGACAGAGACTACATCACTGTTCCCATTTAGCTAAAGTATGCCTCATGCAAGGAAGGAGGAAGAGACCTCATAAATATCCTCACACTGGAATAATTTAAAGACAAAATCATATCTTATTATATACACTAGACAGTGACAGTGACTGAAAAGTGGAATCTTCTGCGAATTTCAAATGAGGGTTTTATGCCCATATATAATTCATTGGAAAAATCAGTCAGTTGAATCCATTAGAGAGAAGCCTTCAGTTAATAAAGGTGGACATAGACATCTCAGCCTACCTGAGAAACACTAGCTTGTTTAGGGAACAAGATCTTACCACATGGAGACACTAACAGTAGCAGAGTCAAAACATACTGATACTGACTCTGATAGAGAAGGTCCTGCACAGACATGTCAAGATGCACAGCAGTTGCAAAGATCTGCTGGGGCGACCAGGGCAAAAATTGTTGCCTTTATTGCTTGTCAATTAGTAATTGCAGGACTGTCACGATATGAGGGTCTCACTAACTAAGCTGGTGAAAAAGAATTATCTGACCAAATTATACTATCTGCCTTTTCTAGGTAGCTGAGGCTTCCTAAGTTCAGAAAGTGTAAAATGGTCAGGTGAACCATGTTATGAGGTAGATGAAAGTGGGCTTCAGGAGGCAGAGGATTTCTCCAGTCCCAGCACCATGCATGTGAGGATGTTCCCATGCCATGTCCCCAGTCTGGCCAGTAGCCAGGGACACAGGCAGGCACATACAGTACTAACATGGCCAACCACACAGATCAAGACAGACAGAGAGCAGTGCCTTTACCAACACCCAGATAAACACAAACTGCTCACGTAAACCAGAGCATCACAGATTGCCTAATTGTCTTCCCTCTCTCTGGCTAATGAGAGGACTGGGTTTCACTAGGGTTCACATACACACACCCCCACACAAACACACAAAGCCCCTCTGTAGCTGATTTCAGACAATTGAACTACCCAGACTTCCCAGATCCTCAGGCCCCTTGTGGTGGTGTAACCCCAGCTGGCGGCTCAGCCCCACCCAGCCGCTCCTTCACTCCCTCCGCAGTGGGATGGGGAGTGTATCGGAAGAGTAAAAGTGAGAAAACTCATGGTTTGAGATAAAAGCAGTTTAATAGGTAAAGCAAACGCTGTGCATTCAAGCAAAGCAAAACAAGGAATTCATTCCTTACTTCCCATCAGCAGGAAGACTTACTCTCCAGACCCCTCACCAGCTTTGTTGCCCTTCTCTGAACCTGCTACAGCACCTCAATGTCTTTTTTTGAACCCAGTTAATAATGCACTTAACTTGCACTTAAAACTTTTCCTTATTTCACTTTACATTTAAGCAATTGGTGCATTTCTTTCAAGGGTAAAATCAGATTGCTTTACTACCCATTTACAATTTCAGCAATGGCAAGCAGGAGGTAAGATGACTCAATTAGAAGAATTTTGAATGAAAATGTGGTCCAGACAATGAAAAAGTTTGTGCAAACAATCTAGGGCACTCATTTACTAATAACATATTTTCTTGAGCATAATTTGTCTAAAAGAAACAGGATCAGCACTTCAGTTATAAATTCATATTTTAAAGCACATTTTATGACTGCCTATTGCATCATAAAATACACCCATCATAAAAAAGCATGATACTTTTATGACCCAGTTCTATTGTGAAAGTACCAGATTTTTTAATGCATCTATCTATTCTTCTCTATTATGTTAAATAGTGCACAACAATATCTTCAGAAATTGAGGGCTGAAATAAGTTCTTAAAGAGGTGAAGTATGACTAGTTTATCATCTGGCCTGGTCTTGAAAAATATAACTAGTGTATTCTAAAAGCTGAGTGGAAAGTGCGGGACACTTTCTGCCTTAAGATCCATGGATGCCAAAGAACTGGGACAGTGCACTCTCAGGCTGGAGGAAGATTGCATACTAAGACTATGTAAACTCATGGAGCGCTGCATACAAAGCTACTTCCCTCCACGATTGCATCCACAGTGCTGTGCAGGGCAGGACAGACTGAGAAAACAGCAAAAGCACAGCTGCCCACAGTTGTGGACTCTGAGGATGATGGGGTGAAGTCTCCAGAAAGCCCAGTCTCCAGTGGGCTGGGCTTCCCCTGCTGCTTTGAGTCTCTGTACTCAAGTATAGCTACGGGTTTGCTGTTTTTTTGGCTCACTGCCATTGTAATACCAAAATTGACACTGTGTACATGATCTCTCCCTAAAACCTTGTGGAGCAGTTTATGTTACAGCTTTGTAACCATCCCTAACATTCAGGAAGAGGAGTAATTCTACTAAAGAGTCATGCTTAATTTTATCATTATATAAACCCAACGTAATACATTTTTAAACATGTTTTAATCAATAAAACATGCTCTCAGTATAGATGAAGAATACTCTGTAGCAAAGATTTCTGGAAAGCAGCAGTTAGAAAATTTAGCAATATCTCTTCTCGCCTTCTTTTAAGAATTGATATATTCAAATGATAATAGTCTGTAAATAATGAATAAGTTATTCCAGGATGAGACTGTGGAGGAAATAGCAGACATTTCTAATTCTTATGATAAACTAAACAAACACTTGATATCTTTTATTCTTTAAATCAATCACTTTATCTGCTTAAGAAAGTGGTTATCAACATATTGCAGATTTTGAAAATGAAGCTTTAAGAGGAGCATGGCTTCCCAGAGATCACTCGGAAAGCTAAACCAGAATGAGAAGCCAACTCTCCTGTGCTCCAGCGTCATAGTCTACTCAATCGTTAGTTTGTTACCACCAGGTATATCACACAGAAAATACAAAAATTTCCTTGTGCCACTCAGATATACATTTTTCTAACACAAAAAATTAACATTCTCATAGTGAATTTCATTAAAATGGGATATCTTGGAATAAAAAATGAATGAAAAATGAAAATTCTTTTCCTGAAGAAAGGAAACCTAATTTAGGTACTTGCAGCACCTTTATCCTTAGAACACCTCAATATATACTTATCTGCGACATGCTCAGAAAGTAAAGAAGTCTTAGTCCAGGCTTAGAGATAGAGATTGAGTGCTTCACCCAAGTTACACATAAAGCAGATTAACCTTGCTATTGTAGAAAACGAAGTTATTATGTTTAGAGTTGTAATCTAATTGGAGTAAAAACTTTCTATAATATCATCTAATCCCGTTCAGAACAATTTCAGGTGTTTAAACACTATCTGTTAAGGCAGTATAGGCATGGGCAGCCAGTGATTCATTGTCCTTTTCATTAGTTTTAAGAGCCAGTAACAAGTTATATATACTTTGTATACATGTTTGCATCATGTATTTTTCCAAAGTTGTAGGCTCATACAATATGAAAAATAAATATATTTTGCTTTAGTAGAACAGAAATAAATTTTACTGATTATTTTAAAAATCTGATACAGTGAAAGAATAGTTTCTCAACAAAAGTACCAAAAAGCCATCTGTGGGAGGGAAGAGTTGCTAACTAGCCCCTTAAACATAGGAGATAACTCCTAATGAAAGAGTTTTATTTATGTATCTCTGAATTTAGATAAGAGTGTAGATGACTCTCCGTGAGCCGAAAAGATACAGCAAGTGACCATAATTATTTCAACAGCCTGATCTTCTAGTAAGATCTTAGGCATGACATGGAATAAAACATGTTAAATACTGCACATGCTCGTCTAAAACGACCAGTGCGTAGCTTTTTTCCTTAGTAAAAAACATATTGTATTTGTACTCCCCTGATATTGGAAGGGGTTTTTTTCCCATAAATGTCAGAGCCTAGTTTTATTAACATGGATTTCTGTAAATTACCTTATGAAACTGATTGTTCCATAAAAGTAACTTTTTCACAATTACATTTTATCTTGTCACCCTTACTGTGTTATTTACTTCAGGCTCCCAGTTAATAAAAAAATAATTAATGTTTGGATGAAATCAGCTTGACATCCTCAGTCCATGTGTCACTTACCAGGTAAACTTCCAGCAGGCTTAATGGGTCAGAAAGGATAGCTTTTCCTAATTTGGAAACTATTGCAACATCAGCTCCAAAATTTCAAAAAGAACTTTGTATAATGGTGGATCTGATTCAGCGTAACAGCTGGCAGCAATGAACAATGTCTGCTTTTGATATAAGGGACTGACTATAATGCAGATATAAAATTAATAGGTTACGCATGTCTGTAATGGCAAGGCCTCATCAGCCCTCAGGTCTGTTCCCTCAGTAACTTCTTCTAACCATGCCACTAACAACACCCAAATATAGGGTGAAAGGATATCAGCTACAGGACAGTAAAATCAGAAAATATTTCTGAGGAGTGGCTGACCCTTGTAACACCTGGAATCTTGTTACTGTGGTATTTCTTGGAACTCATTAACAGTCTGAAATACAAATTGCCTACTGATGTTAACGTCATTAAAAATTACAGATGAAATAATAACAATATCTTTAAAAGTTTCACTGAGATATTAGAATAAGGTATAATGTTTATAAATAAATCACAGTCACTACTGCCTCATTTCTGGAGGCAATAGTCTTTCTACCCTATAAAGAAATTTTAATCTACTGAGTCATATACTAAATAATGAATTATTTAGCCTTACTCTGACTTAAAGGAATTCATCCACTCTGATGTTGTTTGCACACCCATCTACTTCTATCATACCATATTTCCATTATTTCTATAATAAGAACTATTTTTCACCAGGAATAGTTTTTCACAGAAATATGATCTATTTTTGCATTTGAAGCCAGCACAATCTTATACAACAAGTAATCATCAGTGCTCAGTTCTGCATTCTTTTTAGTAATCATATATCTCTGGAGTCACTGAAATACTTGTCAACTGTGCTACTAAATTGGGTCACATAATGTCAACAACATCAAAGCTGGTCTTCATATCCCCCCAAAAAAGTTCCTAGAGAAATTCATATTATGTTTCTGTGTAATTATAGCTCTAAAATATATGAAAAATTCTGTCATCTTTTCCTCTGGGATGCCTTGAGGGCTTTACAATGAACTCTGGATTTTGAGACTGTTGTAATTTATATCAAGAAGAAAATATGCAACAGATTTCCTATAAAATGAATATAAAATCCCTTTCCTTTTTTTCACTGTTTCAGAGGAACTTACGAATACAGAATTTTAGAGGATTATTGTTAACATACTAAAGTAATCTGACTCACAAGAATGATCAAGATACATATTTCAGCACTTCTTCTGCAGATATAATTTAAATTTTAACTTGCATGATTTTTCATGACTTCTTATTTTATCAGTTTTTGAAATAATATATAACTGATGTCAAAATACTAAATAGCCACTTCAACTAAAGTTGCATTACTCTCATGATATGTAACGGCGTTTGCTTATATTTTAAATTTTTTTATCCAATTAAACTGAACATCTTTCCCAATTTATATTTTATTGAATATACACATTTATTCTTTTTTTCTTTGAAAGATAGCAGAGCATTTAAAAAAATGAAGGGTTTTTTTTTCCTAGGAAAGTATATCAATACAGAAATTAAGGGACATGCCCAGGTTATAGTATTGGTTCTATAAATAGATTTAGACAGATTTTCACATTCACTCAGGAAGTTAATTCACAAATGACCTGATCTAATTCTCATTCAAATCAACAGCAGCCTTAAGCAGGCTTTCAGACTAGTCTATTTAATCTTTCTGCATCTCAGTTATGCCCCTGTAAATGGAAGATATCTCCCTTACTTACAGAAGTGATGTGAGGATGAATGTTTAATAATTTATAAAGAGTCAGACAGTGCTCAGAGGTAGGTCATAAAAGCAACCAGACAGCTTCATTCTATATCTATTACTGAAAATACTGCATGAGGTCCAGCTCGACAAAGTTTTGTACCCTGGCTGGGGAAAAAGGAACATCTCTCGGCTGACCCTGAAAGACTATCACCTTTCTTTCATAGGGCAGGAAACTCAGACACATTATGGGGACTGCTTCATACCAGTGACCAAAAGGAAAGTAAATATGTTAGGTGACATGGATCTCACACTTTATATCTATCCAGCCTTTCTAATATCTGTATACATTTGAGACTTGAGCCAGACTCCCAAATATGCTCTCTATTCAGCTAGCATTGTAGCACTATATCCACATATAGTCATTGGGTGTGAAGCAGAAAAAGCTTTGTCTGTACTGATAAGCACTGCCAGGGATCACCTTCTGTCCCTGATAGCAAACTGTGCAGCAGGAATTTCATTCACGTATCTATTCTCTCTCTCTGCAAATACAGGATAATTTCATTCATGCTACTTATTTGGGGTCGTTCCTGGCTTTTGATATCCTTAACTGTAGCTGGGTATTATCTGGATGAGTACTAGCACGCACAGGCCAAAACCATGTGAGGCATCGTACCAAGAGTTAAACAGGATTCTGGACTGGGGGGCAGTGCTCAAGGATATGCCTTGCCCCTGTGCAGTTTACCGGTGTAGCTGCACCCAGACTGCCCACAAAGCAACAGACTGAGTAATTTCTGGCTTCAAACTGGGTATTGCTAGAACTGCTAAGCCATGAGTTGAAAATTGATGTACAGATTACAATTCTTCTGACAAACCTTTATTTTCTAGATATTAGTATGTTCATGTTACGGTACATATTCAGTAAATCTAAGTGGTGATTTAGACTTTTTATTAAAGCTGCTAACACCACTCTTGCTCTTATACAGGGCTCTGAACTGCCCTTCTTATTGAATCATAGAAAACAAAGCACACTTTCTCATCCAGTGGTATGAAAGTAGATTCTGATAAAGATAGAACAAACAAAAATTCAATGTTTAGCTAAGCAATCTACAAAACCAGTTAAAACTTCTGTTCAAAAATTACAATTTTAATTATATTCAGAATAACAGCTAACAGAGTAATTTGATAGAACTTTTCATTAAAAAATAATAAGGTAAATTGATAATAACTTTGTACTTTTATATGAGATGGAATTCTATACTAAATTAAAGACTGCTTTCATGGAATCCAGGTATTCCACAGTGCTTATGGTCTGGTTAACATTTAAAATAGCTATGTATCTGTAGCTCTGTATCTTCATATATTTGTGTCTGCTTTATTACATTATTAGCTTTACTGTTTATAAAGTTGCTTCTTTTTCAGGTACACTTGTGAACTAGTAGCCAGAATGAGAAATACACAAATACCACAATGCATCACCAAAAATGCTAGAACTTGATAAATAACACTTTTTGGCTTTTTTATTCAAATAAAACAAGGGTAATTTGATCAACAGTGCACTTAAAAGTGACTAATTAAAGTGGCTGAACATAGGTACTAAGATTACAGAAATTATTTAATCATATGATTCAATGACTGAGATGATTGTCATAATTACTAGACATTACTTCCAGAAAAGAACTACACTTATAGGGAAAAGAAAAGAAAAAGAAGAAAAGAAAAGAGAAGGAGGAAGAGAAAGAGAAGGAGGAAGAGAAAGAGAAGGAGAGGAGAGGAGAGAAGAGAAGAGAAGAGAAGAGAAGAGAAGAGAAGAGAAGAGAAGAGAAGAGAAGAGAAGAGAAGAGAAGAGAAGAGAAGAGAAGAGAAGAGAAGNAGCATTGATGAGATCCCCTCTCAGGCTTCTGCAGTCTAAACAGATCCAGATTTCTCAGCCTTTCCTCATAAAAGAGGTGCTCCACTCTCTTGATCATCTTTGTAGCCCTCCGCTGGACTCTCTCCAGCAATTCCTTGTCTTTCTTGCGCTGGGGAGCTCAGAACTAGACACATTACTCCAGATGTGGCTTCATCAGGGCAGAGTAGAGAGGGAGGATAACCTCCCTTGATCTGCTGTCCATACTCTTTTTAATGCACCTCAGGAGACCACAAGGCATCTTGGCCACAAAGGCACATTGCTGCCTAATGGTCAACTTATTGCCCACTGGGACTCCCAGGTCCCTCTCTGCAGAGCTGCTTTCCATCAGGACAACTCCTATCCTGTACTGGTGCATGGGGTTATTCCTCCCTAGATGCAGGGCCCTACACTCGCCCTTGAACTTCATTAGGTTCCTCACTGCCCAACTCTCCAGCCTGTCCAGGTCTTGATGGGTGGCAGCACAGCCTTCTGGCGTGCCAGCCATTCCTCCCTATTTTGTATCATCAGCAAATTTACTGAGGGTACTATCTGTCCTCTCATCCAGGTCACTGATGAATATGTTGAACAAGACTGGATGCAGTAGTGACCCCTGGGGAACATCACTAGTTACAGGCCTCCAACTAGACTCTGCACCACTGACTACAACCCTCAGAGTTCTGCTATTCAACCACTTCTCAATCCACCTCACTGTCCACTCATCTAACCCACACTTCCTAAGCTTACCTATGAGGATGTTATATGAGACAGTGTCAAAAGCCTTGCTAAAGTCGAGGCAGACAACATCCACTGCTCTCCATCTACCCAGCCATTCATGCCATCATAGAAGGCTACCAGATTGGTCAAGCATGATTTCCGCTTGGTGATTCCGTGTTAACCACTCGCTATAACCTTCTTAGCTTATTTTAGGGGTTTTTTTGGTTAAAAATAAATATTTCAACATTAGTATGATTAAACATAAACTAGCAAATCATTGGATTGCAATCATACTTCCTATCTAGAAAAGGTCTTCCTTTTACATTTAAGTGGGCATAAGAACATACCATTTCTCAAAGAATAAAATGTAATATTAGGTACATTTTTACAGCTTGAACTGCCAGAGTTAAAAAGTGTGTTATAAATGTTAATTGCTTGCTTTATTGCTCTAATAATCCAGTATATATGTTTATTTACATACTTCATTGATATATTGCCTTATTTCCTGAGGTCTTGAGCACCTGGAGCCTATACTGATACCTGAAAAGAAAGAATAGCTATTTCTTTAAACAAAAAAATTCTTTTAAAAGTAGCCAGCATCTGATTAATATAATGTGATATCTTTTAAATCAGAAGCATGGGTATCATTAGGGCTTTTTAGGGAATGAGTCAGATCCTGATAATTGCAATGTTAATTTAACTGTGAAATGAAGGTATCTGTATGTGCCAGCAAATGTCCTCTAGTAGGCTATGGGCAATAACCTCAAATGGTATAAATCTGCATAAGTCTATTGAGTTGTGGATTTACACCATCAAAGGTCCTAGTCCCATGTTAAACCCTGCTATTCTTCATAGTGCCATTTACGTAGATTAGTGAATTACAGGAATAGAGCTATCACAGAAATTTCTACCCCTTTGTTGCAACCTTTTTTTTGGTTTTTTTTTTTTTTTTGGTTTTTTTTTTTTGTTTTTATTACAGATGACCAAGTCTTTCTCGGGCAGAAAGGAAAAAGCAAACAATTCAATAACACAGCTTTCGCCAAACTCATATAAACCTGTTCCTGAAAGCCTTAGTGACTACAGAATTCCGGTATCTAGAGCTACATATCTCATCCGTGAAGGGAGCCATTCCTAAAAAAGCCTGCATAGCACATTTACCTTCCTCATGGACATTTATAGAATAAGCAGGGAATTCTTCTAACAGCCAAAGGATACATCTTGCACTGAGGCTTGCACCAAAATGCTCTGGTGTCAGTAATTCCTCTTTTAACTTCCAATAAGGGGGCTGAC
Organism: Rhinoptilus africanus; assembly: GCA_013400135.1. Taxonomy (NCBI): domain Eukaryota; kingdom Metazoa; phylum Chordata; class Aves; order Charadriiformes; family Glareolidae; genus Rhinoptilus; species Rhinoptilus africanus. Next base: position 19,931 of record VXBO01005290.1, read on the forward strand.
AAGGTTTATGCCCCATTTTGGATTTTTTTTTTGCCATTTACAAGTGGAGCTGATTTGTAATACTTTCCTTTGGAAGCCAGGTATATCAGTTTTAATAAAGCTTTCTAGAGGACATTTTTCTTAGGTCCAAGATAGCATTATGCAGTGAAAAATAACTGGTAACTCAAAGCAAGGACATTTTCCTGTGACTGCAGGAAGACAGGTTTAAGCTGCTCTTCACCTAATTCTTGTGATTTTTTATATGAACTTCAGGAATTTTCCATTCAATTTGTTTTGCTTTGTTCTGAAATTCATTCCATGATAGAAAAAAGGTCTTTTTTAGCAAATTTATAAGGGTATGAAGAAGTCATATAATTACAATGAACTCAAATAACCAGGAGTGCTAAATATGGTATGGCTTCTGGGAGCACTATATCAAGTCAAATCTTAGATAACTGCATGCCTTTCATGACCAAGGTTTCCATTAACAATTTTGAATTTATTTAAATTTTCTACTTTAGAGGATACAGCAGAAATAATGCACGGAATCCAGGCATAACCAAACTTTTTAATAATAACTAAACTATTCTGGCTAGATAACTGCTTTGCTCACCACAGATTTGAGCCTAGGTTAAAAAGACATTGACGTTCCATTGACATTTCCAGGACGGACATTGAAAAAAGAGAGCTGAGCCTTTGATCCCACAGCTTTTATACCGACCAAGATGCTGATGGGATGGAATATCCTGTTGGTCAGCTCTATTCTTTTCTACTCCCAACACTCCAACAGGGCAAATAATAAACTTAGCTGACCTTGGTTGTTCTAGCAATAAGTATAAAAAGGAGCCTCTCAGCATACCGTTCCTTGGCATAAATTAGAAACAATCAGGTCTTATCTCTCTGGGACCAAACAGGTTCTGGGCAATATACTGTTAATTTCAGAAGGTTCATTTAATTAGAAGAGGCTTAGCTAAAAAATAAAATTAATGAATAGAAAATTGTTTGTTTTACCTCAAACCAGGACAATATCAAATGTGGACAGTTAGATGGCTAAGAGGAAGGTGCACCAAAAAAGAAGACAAGCCAAGAGTATAGCACAGATATATTTTAAATCTTTTCTGGAGGAGCCTTTTTTCCTCCTTACTAACCAAAAAGGCATACTAACAGATTAAGTTACATCAGCCAACATCAAGCGTACAGTACTTCTCTGTGCTTGGTAATTTTGGTATACATTACTACTGAAAAACATGCTGTGCAATTTGTGTTTAGCAACTGGTTTGTTTTGTCTTAGCCATAACCTGCTCTGTACCACTTTTATCTAATAAAATCAGACAGCAGTTTAACAAACAGTTTAAATCCAGGTTTCCATGGATTATTTTGTGGCTGATAAACCTGTGGTGAATTACAATTAATACCTAGCCTTCTATTAAGTTCCAAATTAAGTCTTATTTCTCAAATTGTTGTTGTGGTTTTGGCCAATCAGAATGACAGATGGCCCTCCTCCACCTCTCTCCTCAGAGAGGAGAGGAAGAAATAAGGAGATTTATGAGTTTAGAAAAAGAACTAAACTACTTTAATGAAAATAATAATAAATAAGGAAAATAAGAAATAATAAGAATTTTTTTTAAAAAAAGTATACAATATATACAAAACCATATCCAGCTCCCAGGATGATGATCATGTCACCAGCAGACACAGGGAAAGTCCCAGACTTGAATCAGTGATGGATAGGAGCTGAATTCCGGAACTAGAGTCAGGAGTGCTTGGATCGGGATCAAAGGCAGACGAAGGGAGAGCGTCCTCCTCAGACGTCGGCCACTGAAGAAAGAGCGAGCTAGCGCAGACTTGCCCCTTTGCTCCCTCAGCTTTTATACTGAGTGTGATGCAGATGGGATGGAATACCCTGTTGGTCAATTTTGGGTCACCTGTCCTATCTGCTCTTCCCTATCAATGTGACCCCTCTGCAATTCTCCGCTTCCGACCCTCTAACAGGTCAAATACCTAAGTTAGCTGACCTGGGTTGTTATAGCAATAAGTATAAGCAGGAGCCTCAGTGCATACCATTCCTTGGTATAATCGGGTCTCACCACTCTGAGAGTGAACAGTTTCTGAACATGCTGTTAATTTCAGACTTTAGTCAGTTAGACGAGGTCCAGCTAGAAAGTAAAATTACAAATCGGAAAATAGGTTGTTTTACCTCAAACCAGGACAATTGTAAAAGAATTTAAACATGTGGTTTATCCTCTAAACTAAACAAATAAAATGTATATTATATCACATCCTTCTCGGTTTGATCCAATCTTAATTTGCAAACTCATGAATTTACATATACGCTTCTGTAATCTTGTAAATTGCTTACTGTTTTGAAATAACCTGCTTTTTTTCTGCCTCACATTACTGTACCTTGAATAGTATGTCACCCCCACTGACTGACAATTACTTTCATCATAAGACAGCAAAGGAAGCTCATGGCATTTGAGCATACTGTCCTTGTACTGCTTCCTGCTTGTTGCACAGATTCCATAATACAGATGCATCTCCCTGGCATCATTAGTAGCTGTCTTCATTGATACAGAAATTCTAGGGCATGTGGTAGGGTTAAATTACCCTCAGTTAATAACCACTTTTAGGTTGTTCCTTTTTGTAAATACACGCACTAACTGGTCCCTTAATGCGTCGTTTAAGCTCTCTGAACTGGCAATGCTCTGTTAATTTTCTTAATTCAACCACTTCAAAAAAAATTATAAAAGTGGAAACAGTCTGAAGTCACCAGCAGTTTAGGGACTAGGTGATTTTGTGCAGTTTCCACGATCTATGTAAATGTTTTCTCTGCTGGTTTAACAGAAACTCTTGGCTTATGCAACAGCTTAAAAAGGTTAACCACCATTATGCTCACTAAAACCACAAAGCTTTTTTCGCAATTTAGTTAGTTCATATTGTTTGAAGCCTGAGATACAGGTGGGTCAGTTCTCTATTGAGCTATCAAACAATTCCATTTTCCCCAAGTTAGACATTAACCTTTTTTCTTTTTTAAACAAGCAATTTACTCACAGTCCCAGTAGCTACATGATTTCTTTTCCCTATGTTTTTTGCTAGGCTTTAATCACTCTCTATTTTACAACATTTTATAGGAGTCCATTTTAGCGTCTGTGTTATGTTCTTTAACATTGGCTTAACAATTGTATCACGGAGAAGAGAAATAATCAATTTTACTGAGTAAATGACATATGTAACTTTTAATTTGAAATATATACAACTCAGCTAACAGTATTTTATATCTAACAAATGGTGAAGTAATCATAATAAAAGGATTTACCAATAATTTAAAGACATATTACCAACTTCTTTTACACCCAGTATTTAAACAATTTTTCATTTGCATATTTTTCAAGAGTCCCTGAGCATAGTTCAGTTTTATAGATTCCAGGCACCAAACCAAGAGGCTTTGCAGTATATCTCTGATCATTTCCCCTGTTTATACATTGTCTGATTTACAGTGCAACATTTGCCTATCTATAGCATTAAAAAAAAAAAAAA
>VXBO01005290.1:23467-39792 GCA_013400135.1 Rhinoptilus africanus
AAAAAAAAAAAATTCATTCTTCTTAACAGGAGGAAGATCCAGGTATTATTTGTAATGCATTGTGCATGCATGTCCATACTTGTATTAGCTCAGTACTCACCTGTTAGTAATCAAAAAAAAGCAAGCTAAATGCTTGGAATATTAGAAAAGGAATGGAATGAAAAGCTAAAACTACCCTCACAGCACTATATTAAATCCAGAGCATACTCACCTTTTAAGAATGTCAGTACTTTGGAGCTCCATCTCAAAACCAGTAAGGTAGAACTGAAAGAGACACAGAAGCAAATATCAAGGCTTCAAAATATAAAATAACTAAAAAAATAGGACTTTTCAATCTGGAAAAGAAACAACAAACAGATGGCATGACACATGTCTATCAAATAGACAGTAACAGGAAAAGAAAAGTCAAGGATTGTTGTTATTTTTCTCTTCCATGTAACAACTCAGGGGTTCAGTTGAATATTAGAACCTAGACTGTTTCTTTGTGATATTGACTGAAAATAGAACATATACCTTATCTGTCCATAGTAGGAGATGGCACTAAAAGGCCATTAACACTCTTCGTTCTTTTTCTGATATGTAGTGTAGTTACCACTGCAAGACTCTGCAGTTGGTTGTAGTTCTAGGTGAACACATGGGGAGAGAGACAGTGGACTGCAAAAAACCTGATTGTAAATCAGAATGCCTAAGGGTGTTTCAGCGCAGATTATTTCAACTTGAAATTCCACATTTCTTTTTCTACCCCTTGGGGCTGCTGAACTGTTAAAATATACCTTATAAATAATAGAACAAAGGTATTTTTTCAGTCTTCTAGTTAAGACTCTTCTCTGCACCCCTGTTTATTACTGCTTCATAATATTTAAGATTTGTATAGCTCAAAAAAAAAATCTACTTGTAAAACAAAGGACACTCAGACACTGTAATTAAATCAAAGTGAAAAAGTGGGGAATAATTAGAAATAGAGAAGATACTTGGACAATTAACTTGAAAAAAGGATATTCTACAGGAAAATGGTAAAGGGGTTTTGGACTTTTTTTGAAATTTTTTTTAATGTCTCAGGTCATCTGTCTAAAAGACACAACAATTTGCTCACTTCAGGTTTTATGGAACGTCTGTTGCAATGATCACAGCCAATACTGCAGAATTATGCAGGTAACATTTTGTCTTAAGTGGCATTGCGGATCAGTGAACACACACTCATTTAAACTTCAAGGAAGGATAGACATTAGAATCATAAGTCATGTGTCAAGAGACAAGAGGTGTAATAAAAGTTCTTTCCATTATAATTAGACAAATTTGTGAAGTAAAATTCCACTTACAAAATACCTCTGGATATAATTTCTACCATTACCTTTAGCAGTAAAAGAAACTTAGAACTTGGAGAAACTTCAATTTAGTAATTTTTTAAGCTTTATGTGTATCATTGACATAACTATTCATGTTTCAGTCATCAAGACAGGAAAAGCAAGGGAGAATGTCTTCATCCCGAGTTGTGACACTATTTTTAGTGCCACTTTATGAGGCATGGTCTAACAGATATATATGGATCTTTGAAGTACTGTGAACACAACCTTCAGCCTACATCTGCACTCAGGTTTCCTCCAAGATCATAGAAAATGTACTACAAACTATGGCAGTCTTACAAAGCTTTGATTCTGGGAATCTGCGTTTTCATGAAATCCCCAGTTCTGTCTCTTAAACAACTCAAAAAACAACTGATCAACTAACTTATCAAATCCTAGCCAAAGTTGTATTAAAATATCTGAAGTATAAAGAGAAAAAAAAAAAAGAGAGATGCTTTATTGGAGTGCTACATGTCTCTTCAATATATTGCAAATGCAGAAAACTGAAAACCTGTTGCTACAGGAGTTTATTTAAACACTACTAAAACTCTAGATACCAGGTCTAAATGTCATCCTACAGTAGCATTCTAGTTTGAAATATTCTGCAAAGCTTAATGCCATGTGGCAAAAAGGAACACCCACCCATGGACACTTAAGATCAATTTAAGAAGCGGACCAAGCAAGGGACAGGCTGTGTCAGGAATAACTTGGCATACATGCACACGGACACAGAAGAATGTAGACACAAACACTGTAGTGGGGCACTGAAGAGAGATTTTAATGAGTAGTTTGTTATTTCAAGCAGAATAGAGGCAGAATATAATCATAGGCCTTGGCTGTAGAAACTTGTATGTTAGCATTTGAGTGACTGCTATATAACCTGCGCACATTCTGTGATGCCTTCATGCACTGCCTTTGTCTCTGTCCTGCAAGAGCTTGTTCCTATGGACATGTGTAACAGCATAATGCTCAAAGTGAACCTCCATGTACTGCATAGTATTGTAGAAAAAAAAGGTTTATTCACTTGCAAGAATACTATAAAGATGTGAGAAAGAGTGAGGCTGGCCAACTCTGCCACAGATGGGAACTCTGCACAGCACGCCACAGTCCACAAGCAGTGTCTTGTCCAACACTGCAACAGCCAGCATTCCCAGCATCAGGAGGGACATAAGATTGCTATCATCTTTTCTATAATTTCTATCCTTTACTCAGTAAAACAGATAACCGGCCTTGGAGTATCGGTGCTTTTCTTGCTGAGATCCGAAAACAACTGGTACCTCCTCATTGCAAAACACACACACACACAAACACATACGCACAGAGTGGAACTTAGCTGGGACAGCCTTGGCACCATTGGAGTGGGATGGCACAGCCCAGCCTGAGGAAACACAGTGGTCAGCCATGCTCAGTGTCAGGCTCTGGCCAGCAGCTCAGCCCTGATGTGGGCTTTCTGCTTGTATGTGGTTTCCCCCACTCTCTATCCTTGGGGCATGGGAGGTGGTGGCACAGGTCATCAATCAAGTCAGACCATGGTGATATCACACTGGTGAGATTTCCAGCAATCTCAAGTGTGCTTCTCCTGTCAGTTGCTGGTCCAGAGTCCCTACCATGGCTCATGCAATTCAGTTCTTCTTTATGTTGTCCTGTCTGCCACTGCTCATGATGTTTGGTCACTCAGCTCTTGGGCACGGCAAGGTTGTAATGTTCTTGCAATAATCACCTGGAGGCTGTTATCTATCTTAAGTCTTCTTTGCATAGCTAGGAAGATATTAACTTGCTTTCAGCATAATGAAGCCATCATATTAATAAACGATCACGCACTTGGCAGTAAGAGCAAGTCAATGAAAGATCGTCTGGTAACTGTCAGTGAGGCTTGATTGCAAGACCAATTTGATCAAATTGCAGTTTATGAGTGTCTCCAGTTTAAGTTGATGTGAATGCCTATTTCCTACTTCTAGAAAACTATTTGGATGAGTAAGGGAAATTAAACATTAGAAGTAGACAAGAAGATGATCAGATGGGCAACAGATTTTATTCTACTGATATAGATACATTTATATATATTTTGAAGAACCTGTAATAGAGAATAGCTTGACAACATTATTGGTTTTGTGTAAGATTACTTAAATATTATTTCTGACAACCACAAATGAAAATGCAAATTAAATAATTCATCTATTTTCAAGAATGTCTTAAATATATTTTGCAAAACTGATCTTCCAAAATCAAAAGAAAAAAAAAGTACTATCATTTTCAAATGTTTTTTGTCTACAAAATAAAAAAATCTGCAGCTGAAAAACTGAGAGCTGAAAAAAGAAGCACCATTATAAAATCACCAATTTTATTTATATATTTTTAAAGACTCTACGGAGTTATCCTGTTTGGTCGCATGAGAGCTTCAGGGTTATTGCATGGAGCATTCCTGATACTGTGACTCCATTGCAGCCATGTCTCACTGGTAATGTCCAAGCAAACATTTTCACTTGGATATTTTTTTCTCTGATTTTTTTTCCCTGTTTGTATAGGTGCAGTTTGTTGGGTAAATAGTTCTTATTTTTCTTGATTAAATACAAAATATTTTACAGCTTCTGATTTTTAGCTGAGTTTCTATGGAAACAAGTAATGTGATCACGCAGTCTCTCTTTCTATCATTTTCATCTCTATCGACTTTAAATCATTGGTCAGTTTCTGCTAAACTTAGCAGATGAATCATAGGAGATCTGCCCAATATAATATCTGATACAAAGGTTACGGAAATTCTTCACCGAAGTCTACTAAAAACAATTTTTTCACCTCCAGCAGCTGAAAAAGAGGATTCTTTAGGTTCACAAACTAATCAAATGGCAGCAGATGTCCTGACAACAAACATACACTTTTTCCTAGCTTGCAAGTCTTAGCAAAGTAGAGAGAGCTGGAAGTATTAAAATAATGCAAAAGGTGATGGCAGGTAACTGCAGATACCAATGTGGGGTAAAAAGAAAAAAAGAAAAAAGAGCAATTAGCTGAGATGGTTATGGTTAAACCACTAGCCATATAATATGGGCTTCACAGGCTTCACTTAGCTTTACTGTTCCTAAAACTACCTAGAATTTTGGTTTATTGCATGTAGGTTATCTTTAGAAATGTGGCAGATGGAATAATGGATTTAGACTAACTCCTATGAGGTAGAATTGAGCACAATAAAAGAAACATTTAATTTAAAAGCCCTGTTAGCAAGCCTTGATTTAAATTTCTTTACCTCACAGAGCCTGAAACAAGAATCAGGAACATGCACCTACTACTAGATTATAAAGACCTTAGCTTCCTTGTGAATTAACTGGTATTAAATCATCCACAGGAGAATTCCCTTATGATCATATGAATGCAATAGACATTTTAAGTATTAGAATAAAAATATAATGAGCAATTAAATATAGGTAAGTTCAAGCAAAGAACATCCCACAGTTCACCCAAGACAAGCATGCATTCACAACTTAATGAAAATCAAAAGTTGTACAATTCAGGCAGTTTTCCATTTCATTTTTCTAGCTATATTGAAAGAGAAAGGAGGAGAAATGCATACATGTACATACATGCATATATATCTATGTAACAGCTTTTATCCTGATAAAGCAAAAAACATTCTTCAAAACATTTCTGAATTTTTTATTCTTAAATAAGCCTTTTACATTGGGTGTAAAACCTAGGGTAGAATGTGCAGATAAGTTTGTGAAAAGTTGCCCCAATATTTTGACATCAAAGATGCCTTACATTTTAATTTGAGGAGGGGCTCTGCTGTTCACAGAACATGCAACCATAAATTTGATTTTAATCATTCTTACAGTAATAACGTTTCCAAGAATTCAGATATGTATGCACACTCTCCTTTTTTATCTGACAGGAAATAATTATTTTTGATCTATACACTCTTTAAACCCACTGTGAAACAATTTGAATACAAAATTGTGATAGGGTATCCAACCGTACCTGCATCTGGGGTTGGCTTTAAGCATAAGCGAAATAATCTGTTCTGGACAACCGAGAGAGGTGCTAATTGCATGACACGGAGTGAGAAAGAATTATACACAGACTAACAGATGGACCCTTTAGCCACAGTTAGAGCAGTTTTTCTTCATCACCGCTGGCCCAGACAAGCTGGGAACTGAAAAAAGTTACTTTTCCTCACTAATCGGTAGCCATGACCCTGCTGCCCACATGCTCAGAAAAATTCCCTCCTGCAGCCCTCCTCCCTGCTGCTAAACCCCAGCAGTTTGTCTAACCTGCTTATTTAGCCCTAATTCTACAGTTATGTATTGCATAAGGGGAAAAAAGGTATGCCTTTATGCCTTCAGGTATCGAAGCAATTTTCCTACCCATTGATGCTTGATGTCACTCCACCTCATCTGTCCTTTATTCCTCCCCACCTCTTATTGCAATAGTCCCAATTACTGTCTGGTATCAGGCAGTGCAGGAAATGCTGTGGGAGTGCTGGCAGGGCAGAGGGTACATCAGGGAGCCTCTCTGATGCCGAGGTCTAACAGCTGAGATTCCCCTGTCTCTCTTTGCTGAGGGGATCAATATATGTATCTCTGCTCATAGCCATTGATTTGCACCAGATTTTCAGGTACTCATTTCCCTTTGAGACTTTGTAGGTCTTTGAGAAACTGAAGAATTTTGACAATGGATCAGAAGGTTTTAGGCATAAATGTGGCAACAGGTGGACTATATGATTTTGATGCTGAGGTTTTATTTTTTGTTAAAGACTTTCGGGGTTTGTTTTTCATTTTCACTGAAAGACTGGTATAATATCATACATTAAATATCAGTCACCAAATCCTCGTTTTATCTGTCATGCTCCTGTTGTCACACACACACACAAAAAAAAATTGTGACAACATATGTCTTCTCATTTGCCTGGGATGTACTGAACTATAGTCAATTCCAGAGATGAAGATATCTCACTGAGGACATTATTGTGCCTTTTCTCATTTGAAACATTTAGAAATTGGGTGATCTAATTTTAGATGTTCAGGAGCTAAGTCCTTAGGTTTAAAAATGGTCAAAGACTACCATTTAAAGTCTATTCAGAAATACATATGCAGCTGAAAAGCGGAGGGGCTGTTTGCCTTTCATGTGAAATTCATTACCTGAAAAACTATTTTTTTGAACTAGCCTTTGGACTTAGGTTTGAGACCAGCATCTTACAGACCAACATGAAATGCACAATTTCTTAGCAATAATATTTCTTTGTCATGCATGTAAAATGCATGTAAATATAGCTTAAAATGTAAAAAAAAAATAATCAATAAACAAGATAACGTCCTAATCAAATTACACGAAACTGAGTACCACATAGAAAGGTAGCACTGGTTTAATAATGAGGCTGCTGTTATTGTTTTATAAGGATAGAAATACAGTATTTTTGAGAGCTAACAGATGTATCCGTGAACAAAAGGAATGTATATGGAGAAGAGAAATCCTTTCCCCCCCCTTTTTTTTGGTGTGCTTTGGTATCAATGGGAATAAAAGTTTTAAAAAACTGGCTGCTGTGCAGTTATTGAGTAATTCAGACTCTGAAATTCTGGACTTCTATACCTGCACATGTTGCACTAATTAAAAAGAAAAGCATATTTGAAGTTATCTATGGACTATTCTTTTCTAATAGACATTCTAAGACTGAACTAATATTTCCACTAAATTTTAAACACCAATGCTGATCTACAAATTTGATCACAAAGCAGAAGGAACTGAATGCGTAGTGAGATGCTTTCCTCCATTGCTTTGAAAAGCCCTTAGTTTGACAACCCAGTAGAAACATATTCTGTAACCAAAAACAGCACTAAGCAATGTTTGTTACCTATCTCAATAAGGGGAAGTTTAATTTTTTTTAATATTGCATTGGATTTGCATGGTAAGGCTTTGGTGGCAGGGGAGGCTGCAGGGGTGGCTTCTGTGGGAAAATGCCAGAAGCTTCTCCTATGTCTGGTAAAGCTAATGCCAGCTGGCTCCAGACAGACCCACCGCTGGCCAAGACCAAGCCCATTACTGATGTTGGTAGCACCTCTGTGATAACACACTTGAAGAGAAAAAACTGCTACGCAACAGCAGGTGGGAGAGAGGAGTGAGAATGTGGGAGAGAGGAGTGAGAATATGTAAAACAACTCTGCAGACACCAAGATCAGTGAAGAAGGATGGGGAGTAGATAGTCCAGTCACCAGAACAGAGATTCCCCTGCAGCCTCTGGTGAAAACCATGGTGAGGGAGGCTGTCTTTCTGCAGCCCATGTAGGACCCCAGACTGAAGTAGGTGAATGCATCTGAAGAGACACCTGGAGCTCTCTGGAGCAAGCTCCTGGCAGGACCTCGGTACCCATGGAGAGAAGCCTACGCTGCAGCATTCTCTTCCTGAAGGACTATGGCCTGTGGAAAAGACCCATGCCGGAGCAGTTCATGAAGAATGGAAACCTGTGGGAAGGACTCATGTTGGAGAAGTTCATGGAGGATTGTCTCCCATAGGAGGGACCCCACACTGGAGCAGGGGAAGAGTGTGAGGAGGAAGGAGCAGCAGAGACAAAATGTGATGAACTGAGTGCAACCCCCATTCCCTATTCACCTTTGCTGCTTGGGTGGAGGGGGCAGAGAATTCAGAACTGAGGTTGAGCCCAGGAAGAAGGGAGGGTTGGGGGGAAGGTGTTTTAAGATTTGTTTTTATTTCTCATTACCCTGCTCTAATATTTATTGGCAATAAATTAAATTAATTTCTCTGAGTAGAGTGTGTATTGCCTGTGACGGTAGTTGGTGAGTGACCTCCCTGTCCTTATGGGCACCCTTGGTTGGTATCTGATGTCCACAAATATATTATACTAGCTTCCAAATTTTCTGTTTACTATAAGCAGAAAAAACCTTTGGACAGAAATGAATTACTCAGACTTTCTAGCCATTTATAATTGTAGCAATTGTATTAAATAATGTCTTCCCTCCCTAGAAAGATCTAAAATGATTTCACAATTAAATGTTAAAAGTTTCTTTGTGGTGTTTCATTGGAAATCATTACTAATGATGGAACAGTGTGGATTCTTTTTCTGCCATTAAATAAAATTGCAGTTAAAGAGCACCAAATCAAGTATGTTTCATTTGTAAAACATTTGGCATTTTCTTATGTTAAAGACAAACTATTTCTTATTTATAATATAACCCATACAAGATTCTATGCTAAAGTTAGAAGTATTATTTCAGGTCCATTACTGCTTAGTTTCATTTTTCAAGGTCTCTCAGGGCAACTAAAATAATAGCAAAAATTGAAGACACACACTACTAATGAAGTCTGTTTCATAACCTCAGAGCTATGTTCTTGCAGCATTTTAAAAAAAAGTAATTACTTTCTTTATTTTACCCAAAGGCTAAACTTCTAACATAGGAAAAAAGAGAGAGGAGGGAAAAAAGAGAATAAGTGTTGAATTAAATGTACAGAATAGGTAAAAATAAAATATTACTTACTGGTAAGCCTGTAAATTCTAACTGAGATTAGTCATATACCCACCAAAAAAAGGTAAAAGAATTGTTTGCTGGTTTTCCCCAATAAGCACTATTTTTAGAGATACAAAATTGACACATCTAAATAAACACTCATTTTTATTTTAATCAAAGTGAATTATTCATGTCAGCAATAATCACTGTAGTTTTAGAACAAAGTAGGCTGGAGTTCTGTTTAGTAATGTGTACACTTTTGTCATAACAGGTGTTACAGTCTGACATAAAGTTTTCTGTGATGAATTTGTATTAATATTGAAAGTTTTTGGTTTTATACAGTAATTAAAAGAAGCCAGTTTTTTCCCTTTTGTCTTTCCTACCTCCGTACCTCAAGAGCGATTCCAAGTAGTCACAGTATTTAGGTCGGGTGGCTGCGAGAACAGACCACACTAACCAGTGATCTACGATCTAAACTGTGTTTGCTAGACAGAATAGGTAAGTGATGTTAGTATTCTAAGATTTCTGCTCTGTGACAGACCTGTGGACCAGTTCAGAGCAGCACTACAGACCAGAGGAACAGGACTCTTGCTCCAGGGTCAACGTGTCAAGCCCTGGTTGGTGTACTGGGCTCCTATGCTGAGGAGCTCCCCCTTAGGGAGCTTCTCCATGGTGCCAGACACACCTGCACGTGTTCCTCTCTGCTCCTGCCTTTCAACTGTTTGTTGGATTTTTTTAATATCATCCCACTGGCTTAAGCCACCACTGACATCACTGATTAGTGACCATCACCAGGTTTCTATTACCGTCTGATCTCCTACCTCAAATGCATTAGAAAAGTCTGCAGTTTGTTTATTTTCCAGTTTCATACTAGCTTAATCTAGTCAGTTACAGCTGGGCAGATCTAGTCGAAGTCTCATTTCTTTGGGTGGTGCTTTTGGGTAGGCTTCATCTCATAAAACAAAGTAGTGCTGAAATCTGTTGTATTCCTCACAGCTTGTGGGGACTGTAAAGCGTATTATTTAGATGAGAAGCATGATATGAAACCACCATCAGACAATCCTTTATCAGCACAACAAGGTCATGTCTTTGTTCAAAGCGACACAGTACTCCAAAGAATCTGGGAGTTCAACTGGTTTAATTAAACAAATGCTAAAAGCTTTTGTTGAAATTAATTCCAAGCTGGGCCTATGTACTGAGCTTTAAATCAATTTTAAATCATCTAGAGTCATCCTGGATAAATAGAGTCTGAGTCTAGCTGTGCTGCTTCCACTGCATTCCCAGAGCTCAGATTAGATCTGGAAACACGTTTGTTGAGGATATTTAGCATCTTTATTAATAAAAAGATTTAGCCAACTTGTAAGGAAACAGCTCCCTCACCAATTTGGTTAGAATACTGGCTACTGAGAGACAGGGCAGTTCCTTTACTGTATTTAAAATATGGTTTCTTCATTGCATAGTATCTAGTGGGGTATTCCAACGTAAGACCAGAAAGACGTCAGGATGAAATCTGATGTACTCTTTTAAACTTCTGTCCAATCAATACATTACCTCTGTTCATGGCTTAATGTCATCAGGTACCCCTGCTCTTATGCACATGGCCCCACTACACTGCTTATTGAATTCATAAAAAACATTATCATAAACCAGCTCAATATCTTTCTATTTCTGATCTCTACCTTGAATAAGCAAACCTGCAATTGTCATTCTCAGACTAGCCAAGAAAATTTAATCAAAACTCTTACAGTGAAACATGCATCTATTCAGCAATCCTTTTCACACTTCCATTTTTATCTCTGTGTCTTCTCTGAAGAAGGCTGCAATTTTTGGGGGGGATCATGATGTCAGGAAAGTGTACATCATGAAGAAAATTCAAGCACGTCACTATTATTTAAGGAGTATAACTCAATTCTTGAACATGAGAGAAAGGAAAGAAGTAGAGTTCTCCCAAGTTTAGTTAAGGAATCATTTTGACATGACCAAGATAGCCCAATTACTAAGACTGAAAAACAAAGAGATACACTTTATGTTGATGCCTGTAACCTGGAAATCTATGAAAGCCATAAATTTATTCCTGTTCTTTTCTTCCTGTAAGTGCATGACACCTTCCAAATTGAAGGGGTCATATATTACGTATAAGAAGCAAAAATTTACTTCAGCTCTATTTCCTGAAAGGCTAGCATTAAAGAGAGAGAGTTTCACATGTTGGATTAGGGACGGCTCTCCTTGCATTGCAATCACGTGGCAGGAAAACCATCTTCAGGAGCTTCAGAAAATGGATACAGGGCTCATTACCATCAATAAGAAACTCTTCTAGAGTAACAGTGTTTCAGACAACTTCAGTGCATTATTACTAAGTAATATGGTAAAAATATTATTAAAGATACTATGTTATCAAAAATGTGTTATAGCAAATGAAAATGGCATTAAATATAAGTATTTTTCTGAATGTTATGTAATTTGGTATTTGGATGCACTATTTATTTTTTCCTTTTCAAAACTAGATTGCTATGAAGATTATAGATTTGAGGCATGCCCTGTTATATAGGCAGTTCTGAAGGAACATCAAAGAGGGGAATATTAAATCTAATACCTTAATATTACGGTCATAATTCTGTAAGTAACCCCTTGACAGAAAATAGGTGAATTAGGGCAATAAAGATGTAGTAATGAAAAAAATTAGATTTCTAAACCCTGAAATCTGGATGAAATATTTTCAGATTTCTCAAGTGGCTGGACTGCAGCTTTTATTTGACATCTGAACTCTAGTTCCTCACCAAAGAGATTTTAGGAAAAGCTAGGAGTAAAAGAGAGCCAACTCCTCTAAGGCCAGATGCTAATAGTAATAATGCATAGTAATTAATTATTTTGACTAACAAGCTCAAAGACATCTGAGAAGTGGCTCTAATTAGATCTTTAGTATCCCAAGAACATACTAGAAATAAATGTATTAAAGCAGAAAAGCATAGCAAAATATATTGCACTTGGGAAAGACTGTATGCCAGTACGAATGAAGATTAGGCGACTACCATGTAAAGGTCAGATATTTTTTAAATATTTAGAGAAATAGCTATGGGGTAGGCTAAGGGTGAAATCTTTAAATTGGACGAACAACAGAAAATTTCCAGTATGAATCTTCCAGACTATTAGCAACCATGAGGTTTTCTGCTATTTGATATTTCAGACTTTAGTATGTTTGCCTTCCTTTACAGATACAATGGTTATAGTTTTCCCCCAAATAAGTAAGTAATAAGTAGACAAACAGAAAAAGTAATAAATTCTTCCCCACTGCCAGCTCTTTATGTGGCCATCTTTTCAGTGGTTGTCTCAAGTTTTGCAATTCAGCAATTCTGGAGAAAGTAAGCACAGTTGTTTTCAGACCAGCCTTCAAATTTCCTTGACCTTAAGTGATGCGGCATTAGATCAAGTTACACTAAGGAAACAGCACTGACTGTGCTGACAACTGATTTCTCACTTGTGATGGATGAAGACATCTATATACTAATTCTCTTGGATTTATAGCTGTTGTTAGAAACACTAACCATGATCTCTTTTTGAATGTGAAGTCTCTACGAAGTGAGCGCACTGCCCAAGTGGGCTGCCCATATTTTTCTTTTGGTGCCCTTTGAGGATCATAAACCAATTGTTTATCATTTTTAGAGATCTTTCATCCAGCTAAAAGTCATAGAAGCTTCTGATAAGTGAGGGTTATGAAAACTGGGAAAAATCACTGGGAAAATTTACTGAAAAAATTTAATACTATCAAGCCAGTGTAAGTGAAAATTGTTTTTTTTTTTTAAAAAAATAATTTTCAGTCAACATGGTGGAATAAAGAGAGATGGGTAAAAAAGGAAACTTTCCTAAACATCAAAAATGGTTCTTTCCAACCTGTGTAAAATGGAATCGGCATAAGCTTCTCTATGCCCCTAGGCTTTTTTGTTTTTTTAACCAGGATGTATTAACTATTCCTGTCTTACAAACACAGATGCAACTGAATACATGGCTGTTATTAAGCAGCTAATATAGATCTAAACATCTCAGTGCTTTCTTTTCTAATACATCAGAGTAAGTTAATTGAAATACAGGCTTATCTTTTGATCTGCACTTTCCTACTTGGAGGTTACATCATTTACTATACGTTCCAAAGATGAAAGCTACTTCAAATGACACAATACTGATACTAATCCATCAAATATGGTTTATGCAAGCTGATCCCCAAGACATACGACATACAAAAGGGCTTGTAGGTGAAGTTCACCTATAAGTTTATGAGTTATTAAAGTTCTGTGTGTGTGTGATAGTATTCAAGGTGTTTATCTTTCTATACCCACATTTACCTAAAAAATGAATAATAAAAAGAAGAGTTTGCATGATGAATTCTGAGTTTATGAAGTAAATGTTAGTAGTCAGAAACTTCCATGAAAATCCTTAGAATTCACTTCTTTACTGCATTATTTGAGACTGGGTTAGTTACTCTTCATATTAAGTCTCCCAGGATTCTCTTGAAGAAAAGGCAGACAATGCAGGGACCAATCTTTGTCTCAGAAAAATTTATGGAAATATCCAAACCATATTTGTTTTGGATTTATGTGATTTAACAAAAGTTTCAGGAGGAGATATTTAGCCTTTTAGCTGCATTTACATACCTCAGATAGTAGGACACAGATTATCAAGTTGTTCTGGCTACAAACCCCATGGTTTATGTTTTAAACATATTTGTATTATATTTGCAGCTTGTGTTAAATGCAATTAGCGAATATTAAGAAATATGTGTTCAGAAAATAATAAAAAATATTACAAACAGATATTCCTGACAGGTAGTGTTTACACATGCGGTATTTATTTACATAACTCATTTTCAGCTTCAGAAGTTTTAAGGGTAAGCTCTACTTACAGTAGAAATAACTGATAAACACTAAAGGAAGAATACTACTCGTCCTGTTTTAATTCTCAGAGCAAAATATGCATGATTATGAAATGGTGCAACCAGGATCCTCAGAGTGTAAACTCATTCACTGCAGTGGATTTAAATGCAGGATTAAAATACAGTTTTGTGTGTTGCAGTGCAAGAAAATTATCGGTAAAGTGGAGGGAGTTCAGCCATCAAAATTATTATGAAGGTGGAGAGTACAATGTAGTAAGACACAATGAGAAATCTGGATTAATTTAGTCTTTAGGGAAAAAAAAAAGACTATGGGAGTGTCTCACTGATGTCTTCAGCAGCCAAATACATTGCTACAGAAAGGACAGCGCTAGCATCCACATGCACATGGTGAAAGGACAATAGACAGTAGACAGTTATGTCAATAAAAATTCCATTTAGATTTCAGAAAAATAAATAAATCATGATGTGGCTGTTCAAATAGTGGAACAGTTTGCCCAGGGCTGCTGTGAAACCTCTTGGAGGTTTTCTTCGACTATGTTGAAGACGCTGAGAAAATAGGTCCTGTCTCAAGCAAGGGATTGGACCAAATTACTTCCTAGGGTCCCTTTCACAAGAAATTACTCCTTAAATTTATAATAGCTGACTTGCTCTTCATGGACTATTCAGAGCAGATTTCAGCTTTTAAACCTTCAACTTTTCTCTGGAATTGTTGCTACTGTGCAAAGCACTTCTAATGTACTGATATTCATTGCTATCCTGCTTTATTTATTATTTGAGCAATAAATCAGGACACCATTGCCTTGCCCATTGTAATTACCCACAACCCAGCAGATTTTTTTTTTTTTTTTTTCAGTTTCAGGGAAGAATGAGATGAGACAAGGAGTCAGGAGTGGGGTGATTAAATAGAATACTAGATGTAAAGAGCCACCTCTGAGATAGTTCAAAAGATAATTCAGCTATAGGGGGGAAGCCTTGAGCTAGTGTCCCCAGATTAGACACTGGCAGAGATGCATTATTCCGCTAGCACAGATTTTCCTGAGAAGTTCTTTATATGAGACAGAAACATAAACGAAGATTCTGGTGGAAGAACTCTGTATTTCTGTCTGCCTTCTGGTACTGCATTCATTTGTACTTTTGTCTTGGTTGTGAAAAATACCATCACTTAAAATTTGTCATTGCTCAAAAGCTATTCTTGGTTCCCTCCTGAGCAAGCTGATGTAATCCATTGATTGCTTTGGCAAGCGAATTCGTATTTATGTTTAGAGTGGTACAAAAGGGAGTGCCACACCCTTTAAGAAACAAGATATAACCCAAGCAATAATTTCCAACTATGCACTCAAAAAAGCCAGAAAGACATAGGCAATATTTTTAAAATCCAAATTTATGCTGATAATACAAAGTACCATTACATTACTGAAAGGTTGCCACTTTATTAATTTTTAAAATTATGACTTATTCATATTCTTAATTTTCCCATTATTATCTCTTAAAAAGTATTTTTAAAAAATCTAGATAAGGATGTCTAAAAACACTCAAGAAAGAAAAACACTTGCAATGGCAAGTGAATGCCTCTCTACTCCATGGTTTTTGGTGCTTAATATAAAGTGAGATGAAGTGCCCAAAGGAGAGAGACTACTCCAGAGGTGATAAAGAAAGCCTAGATGACTATCTTAGACTAGCTGTTTAACTTTGAATCGCTGTAGTTTGGTCAGATGAATCCCAGACTTATGTTACAGATTTACTGTGAGTCAAGACTATTAACTCCTTAGTACTTCTGAACAGAGACAAGTATAATGATTCTTCTATATTTCTGATTTAATAATGCTAATGGGAATTTTGAGTGCACACAAAATACAATCTTACAGCAGACTGGACATTTTGGAGTTTGAGAAGACACATTTTCTTTTCAAGTGAATGAGCGGTATGAAACAGATTGTTACAATGCTTTTAAAAATAAATAATACCGTGCAATTACATTAAATCTTTTTAGATCTGCAGTTTAGGCAATGACAATTTGACAGCCCCTTGTTGCTTTTTTATCTTATATCTCCTAAGGCCAGACTGTTCATGTTATTAAGTATTTAATGAAGTACGCAAAATTTCTAAAGGAAAATGGTATCATTAAAAAAACCCTCCCATCTCTCCATTCTACAGATTAATCACATTAGCTTTTAATGCAAATTCTTAAATACTAGTAAAAAATATGTTGATTACTCAAGACATTTTCTAAAAATTATGTTGTAGAAAATTACACAGAAGCACAGAATCATAGGGTTGGAAGGGACCTTAGTAGATCATCTAGTCCAACCCCCCTGCCAGAGCAGGGCCACCTTAGAGCAGGTTACACAGGAACGCGTCCAGGCGGGTTTTGAATGTCTCCAGAGACAGAGACTCCACCACCTCCCTGGGCAGCTTGTTCCAGTGCTCTGCCACCCTCAAGGTAAAGAAGTTCCTCCTCATGTTTAGGTGGAACTTCCTATGCTCAAGTTTGTGCCCATTACCTCTTGTCCTATCACTGGGCACTACAGAAAAGAGCCTGGCCCCATCCTCCTGACACTCACCCTTCAAGTATTTATAAGTGTTGATTAGGTCCCCCCTCAGTCGCCTCTTTTCCAGGCTAAAGAGACCTAATTCCCTTAGTCTATCTTCATA
>VXBO01005290.1:40135-84927 GCA_013400135.1 Rhinoptilus africanus
GCCTGTAGTTCCCCGGGTCCTCCTTCTTGCCCTTTTTGAAGACTGGAGTGACATTGGCTTTCCTCCAGTCTTCAGGCACCTCGCCTGTTCTCCAGGACCTTTCAAAGATGGTGGAGAGCGGCCCAGCAATGACATCCGCCAGCTCCTTCAGCACCCTCGGGTGTATCCCATCAGGGCCCATGGACTTGTGAATGTCTAATTGACCTAACTGATCCCTCACTTGATCCTCCTCCACCCAGGGGAATCTTCCTCTTTCCCTGTTACTTTCTCCAACGCCTGGGGCTCATGAGGGCTGGGCTGAGTAGTAACGACCGAGGCAAAGAAGGCATTCAATAACTCCGCCTTCTCCGCATCCTCCGTCACCATGGCTCCTGTGTCAGTCAACAGTGGGCCCACAGCTTCTCTGGTCTTCCTTTTTCCTCCAATTCATGTAGTTTTGTAGGTATTTATATGTGCCATTTAATATTTAAGGACAGGATTATGTAATGAATCAGTACTGGCTGATTTTAGAATCCTTGGAATATGTCAACCAATGGACTGAATATAATTTTTAATTTTTTGGCTTTTCCACCATCTTCCGCTTTTTTTTTTTTTAAGCTATTAAAATTAATTAACTTTTCAGAATAATTCTATAAACAGAAACTAGAAATTTCTAAACAAGGGACAAAATATGGGTGGTCAGTGGTCTAAATTTTCAAATGCCATAGAAAGAGAGAGCAAAAACAATGTAGTAAGCGGACTCTTCAGATTTTAATTAAACAATAAACTCTAATACTTGATTTTACAGCTAAGATGTGTTCACTCTACATTTGTCTAATTACTGATGAATCTCAGTTTTCCTCTATAACACAAAATTTTGGGTTTTTAAAGCAGTAGAATTTAAAATGTAAAAATTTTCACTAAATACTTACATTTCTGAAATATTACCCACTACTGATCTACGACTTTGTGTTGACTCTTAAAATTGTTTCCGAAATTCAGCAGCAGGGGCATAGTCTGACATTCCATTCCAAACTCATCACTCAGGCTAAGCGTTGTCAGGATGATATAAACATCATCCAGGAGAGGAGAGATTGAAGAGGAAAGAAAAGATGAAGAAAGCAAGACAATACAGCTATAGAGGTTGCAAAGCTTTCAAGAACAGCTTGTAGCAGTGTTTAGTTTGTGATTCAATCCTTTTTTTAGTTCTTTTTTTTTTTTTCTATAAAATATTTTTCTTCATAAGCAAAAGTGAAGGCAGGTAAGAAAAGAGGCCTTACCTATGTTGCCCAAAAATCAGTGTTATTCTTCTAGCAAATTAATTTCTCTTACTGTCTTTGTCTTGTTTTGGACTATCTTCAGCATAGGAGCCCTACAGGCTACGAACTGAGCAGTGCCTAGCTTTCTTCTCAGCAGCCCATAGAAGGGCTGATTGTATCCTTGTGCTCTGGGCTTTTAATTCCTCCTTCACCTCCTTCCTCCCTGCCTTTTTTTTTTTAAGTAAATCACTTCCCTGGGAGTGTCAAAAAGAATGTAGCAGCTTGACCTTTCCATGTTTTGTTGCTGTCCTTGCTCATGGTTCCCATAATATGATCATCTGTCCTTTCCTCCTCCAACATCACTGGTCACTGGTGATTGTGATCAGAATCACTTAAGACTTTATTCAGACTTCAGGGACTTCTTATAGATTTTTCAGTAAAGAACTATTTGATGGTGCATATAAATGGTACTGATGTTCTTGTAGAGAGGTGACTGTTGCTTTGGCTTTCATGCTCCCAGCAATGTTTGAGCCTTTAGAGAAATGTGTGTTATTTCCACCTCCACACTGTGCAGAGCTGGGAATATTTTTGCTCTGTGTATCTCATCTCATTTTAAATGCATTCCCCAGCAGTGCAAGACAGGATATTTGTAGGATGTATTTGTAAAACCAGCATTTAATGTTTAAAAAACTATTTACTTTCAGAAATATAGCCTTTCCTGGTATCTACATGCTTCTTAAAATCAGGACAAATAGGAAAAAGACAGCTTACACATAAAACACATAAGAAAATACAGAAAGAGATAAAGGATTGTGAATGCCATATTCAGTTTAAACTGAGGGAAAGTTATAGTATTCCATTATTAGAGTTCTAGTGGTTGAATAAAACCTGATCTAGTGGCTACTCCTTTGAACATTATTGCACAAATTCTCAAAAGCTAAGAAATGTCAAAGCTCTCCTCAAGCCACAAGTTTTACATCCAATAAAGGTTTCTCCCTACCTGTTATGTATGAAACCCACTGATGTCAACTGTGCCTTGTGAGATTTGTCATTTACTTTAATGGATTTTGAGCATTCACATTGTTGCACATGTATCTCTTACAGAGCTCCCCAGAGACAACCATCATTTCTTAAAGATGAGATTCTGCCACCTGTTATCACTTACAGGATATGAGCTTTGGGAATCTGTAGATAAAAGCTATCCATGCCTTTAAACTGAGTATATTCACTATTGTGTGAAGTTTATTTTATAGTATTGGAAAAAATTACTTCGCCTGCTGCCAGGAAGACTGAGGAAGGAAAAAACAAACTGAAACAAAAGCTAAAAACCTAGCTACCCTGCAGCCCTAAAAGCTGCATCTTCACATCTCATCTAAGCTCTTACTGCCCTGTAAAAAAGGGATCAGGCACTACTGAAAATTTCCAATGTCTTCCTGCTTTTGAGCAACTTCAGGATGCATCTGCAGGCATAAATTTGCATTGCTGAACCTTAATATGAACCAGATCTGAAGCTGTTAACCTTTTTCTTGTTAGGGTTAAGGGGTTAGTGCAAATAGCTTTCTACCACTCTGCAGAACGTTTTGAAGTGGGCCAATCCTAGACTTTTTCAGAAAAACAATTTCCCGGCATGTCTTTAGTTCTGGGTAAGAACAGGCTTTTGAGATGGGCCTTCTGTGGGGAAAAAAAAAAAAAAAAAAAAAGGATGCTTAAGCTCTGGTAAGTAAAAAATAAATAAAAAAATAGTTGATTCTGTTATGATGACCTCACAATGAAATAATTTCCTTTAAATACGTTTGGAAAGATCAAGACAGTGAAATGTGAGAGCAAATTCTGTGCAGAAGCATATGGTGTAACCCCAAAAGGTTCTGTGGGCACAGGCAACTAATTTAATTGTAGCTTGCAGCACAAATATTGCCAATCTCTCTGAGATCTTAGAAATTTGAAGACTGTTTTCATCACAATTTTTGTTTTCCATATCTCCCACGTAGTGTATCATTTTAGTGTCTAAAATAAATGAGAAAGTTCTTTGCATATTCTTATTCAATAGCAAGTAGGCTACAGCTTCTAATAAATGTAATATTTATTTTTACTTTCAAATGTAGATGCCAAAGCAAGTTTTATGTGACTTGACAGCTACCTTCTGCATGGCTGTTATTCAGGGCATTACAAAGCCTTTCTAACAAATAAAATCCCTTTCAGATAGATTTAGCTGAAAATTATCAAGCTGTTTGGTCTTTAATGAATTAGATGTTTATTAAGTGAGAATAAATTAAATTATTTGCATCAATTTAAATACCTATGTTCCACTAACTGACAGATCTGAATTACTAATGATTCACAAAAGGGAAATTTGTTATTAGTGATAAGAGGATCACTTTTCAATAATCTTTTAAATTATTCAGAGAAATAATACCCTGAGCACTTTAATATGTAACATGGATTTGCAAAAACATTTATCTCAACTATTTTTTTTCAAATGAGTGGAAAATATCCTAAGCAACAAGCAGAAAAGCATTATCAGATACACATATAAATGTATGTGTAATCAAATACAAAGTTAGCTTCATAAACTTATGACTTTACACAAGATGAGCTTTGCTTTTCAGAAAAATTCATCCTCAACATCTGATGGAAATAAAGGCACTTTTTTCCACATTTATGAATCACCTCATTATAGTGAAGAGTAAGCACAGAGAATATCATAAAACCTTCTACCATTACACTACAAATAGGACTTATTTTCCCTCATTAAAGCTGGTTTTGAACCAGATGAAAGAGTAGGGTAGCTATAAAATGTAACAAAACTTTAATATCCCTATCAGGTGAAAAATATTAGTTGGGGAATGTCATGAATAAATATGGACTTATATTTATAGAACAAGGAAAAAATTTCATTTTCATCCTGTAAAAAAGCATATGTTAGGTATAAAAATATTCAGATGTAATGCTTCCCAGTAAACTAGGAGCTTAAAGTGAGTCTGAATCTGTGTTTAAAATAAAAAGCTAAATTCTACTCACAACTAGCTAAGTATAAATATAGCATTTCTGTAAATTGGTATTAAAAGGGCTTTTTTTTCTCCTATACTGCTTCAAATATCAGAAAAATTAATTTAAGTTTTATGATAATGTCATGATATATACTAGGGTAAGTAAAAGCAGAACATATCCTCTTTGTACTTCAACTAGGATTGAACAGAAATTCCTAGGGAGACATCTGGATAGGACAGAAGAAAGTAAATGGTCTTTTATTCTGTCATGACCAGAGGCACGGTACAACTAGAGCAACCCGAACACAGTTACGTGTGTATTTATATGCATTTAAACAGAATTATTCTGGTTTTCCTATTTTCTTATTTGCCAAGTGAGTAAAAAATCCCCAAACCTCTGCAGTCAAAGTAACATTGCATTTCTACATACCAACAGTTACAGAAAGTTTTTATTAACAAGGGTGTCTTCGCTGTGCAAATCAAAGAGAAAGCAAAGGATTGAGTATTTTACGTCAATAATTCAGAGGAAAGGAAACAGAACCCAAATAATCTGGATACTATCCTAAGCCACTATCTAGCAAATGTTCCTTTTAAGCCTATGTTCCTCTGAAACTAGACTTTTATGGTAAGTCTGTACAATTGCTTTTTATCCGTCTCCACTGGTGGTTCATTCAACAAAATATAAAAGGTTAGTAGTCTTAAAGACAATAAATTACATGCATATTTCCTAGGAATAAGCAGTTTGGAAGAGAACTGCAAGCATTCATAAGATTCTTTTAATACATATACGTAAGAGATAGATATAGACACACACATATATATGATCGTTATAGTTTTTGTATAGCTGAAGGTGACTCCATACAACTGTGATGTAGCTGGGCAAAGAGTTGTGCCTGTGTACATTTCCAGTGCACTCAGTCATGCTAAGCAAGCTCAAGGAATGCCCCAGTTAGTTTCTGCATAGATGACACAATGGACCGATTTGCAGGGGGTTTACTGAACTTCTACACAGAGTCACAACAAGGGGATTGACAATAGTCCAAGTCAGATGACAGTGCAGCTAACTAATTTTCACAGGGACTCACGGTAGGCCTTGAGGCAGAGCCAGAAATCCCTCCTGGCAACTCCTGCTCTGCTTAGGTCAGCTGTGAGACACTATTTGTGACTTTAGATGCGCTGATTAATACCCTGGAGGAAAACTGCAGGTAGTTCCTACCATAGAAAAAAGACTTGCCCAAACCATACATAGGGAAGATAATTTTAATTGGCCTGTAGAAACTGTCCCTGCAGCAACAGTCCCATCAGATAGTCTTTTGTACACAGTTAAGATACTTAGGAGATAGTTTCTACGTAGTTTAATATAACTAACAGAAAGGGATTGTGCACACGCTGGAAGGGTCGCATAGGACCACGGGCCAGCAGTATTATAAGAACCAAACTTTAAGGGAAGATTTAAGGGAATCTCCCCGACCCAGCTGAAGACACTGCTGCAAGGATCCTTGCAGCAGACACTGCTGTCACCATTTGGACAGTGACTGGCCATCCTGTTTGAGAGATCTGATCCCCATTTGAGTGTTACCCTGTGCAAAAATCCCAATGTTTTTTTTCACTAATACTGTCTCTAGGAGTGTCTGTGCAATGTGATTATAACTCTCCAGTGAAATACACCTCCATGTGATATCCAATAAAGATTTAAAATATTAAAAAAAAATAGTTTTACAGAATGCTAATATGCAGGTCTAAAATTACTTATGCTCTCTTCTTTCCAAATCCCATGTATAATGGATGTATTTTCATATGCTCTGGTGGTTTAAACATAAAGGTGAAAGTCTCACCCAGTCACTCTCTCACTCCCCATCCTCAACAGGACAGAGGGAGAAAGTAAGATGGAAAAAATTTGTGGGTCGAGATAAAGACAGGGAGATCACTTATCAATTATTTTCACTGTCAAGACAAACTCAAGCTGAGAAAAATTAACTTCATTAAAAATAGATAAGGATGGTGAGAAAAAAAGACCAAAAAAAATTAAAACACCACCTTCCCCTCTCCTTTCTTCCCAGCTCAACTTCACTCCTTCATTCCCAGTTCCTCTACCTGTGGGCAACTGCTCCACTGCCTGGAGCACCTCCTACCCCTCCTTCCTCTCTCATCTTCGTGCTCATAGGACTGTTTCTCACACTTTTTTTCCTCACTCCTTACTATCATGCAGCTTTTTACCCTTTCTTACATATGCTTTCCCCCGAGGTGCCCTCACCAGGTCTGTGAGGCTCAGCCGTGCCCTGTAGGGAGTCAGTCAGAGCCAGCTGGAACCGGCTGGAACCGGCTGGAACTAGCTGTGTCAGGCCCGAGGCAGCTCTGGCCTCTCCTCACAGAGGCCACCTCGCAGCGCTCCCACCCTTCCCGCTCCCACAGCCCTCTGCTGCCAACTCCATGCCACCTACGCCTAGAACATACACAAAGGCTGAAAAATACAGCATGTTTATCACAAGATATATTACAATTTTGAGGTTGTCGATAAATGTTTGTAAATACGCCACCTACCTTTTCCTCTCCCTCCCTTCCTCCCCCAGCTCACTCTGCCTTTAGATGTCATCTCAGTCAGGAGACAAAGTCGACCAAAATCAGAAGGTGACTGATGGTTCCCACTGGGCTCTGGTTCGGCACCTCAGACTGTTGAAACATCACCCACCATCTCTTACACTCCTCCTTTTCCTTACCAGGAAATAAAGACTTTTTTACATTTAAAGAGATACCAAGAACAAGTATCCTGAATTACCTACCGAGATTTTCCCCAAAATGTCTGTTTGCTTTGGCCCTCCACTTGCAGTTAGATCAAAGAACAGGCTGAACCTCGTTTTAGCTGGAGAAGATGGTGAAATAGCGCTGTGCAGATTTGGATTCCTCTGGGGCTCTGTGTAAAGAGTCTGCAAACCAGCTGTTCTGCATAAGTGGGGACTAAAAATAATAGAGACTTAACATACTTTTGTTAACATTTAATTTGCAGTATATTATAAGGATCACTTTCTTTAATTGGAAGTTTAACAAAAGAGTTGATAATAATTTGCTGCTGCCAAATAATATCCAGATTGCTGTTCAAGTAAGTGCAACTCTGGAAAATTAATGGATAACTTTAGAGCATTCTTATGATTCTTCATTTATTTGTGTTCATAAGTCCTTGGTTACTGATGATCACTAATATTCACTGCAGTTCTATTGAACTGCATTATTTTATATTTATACAGCTGAATGAATTAGCTACAAACCAAAAAATAATTCACACAGCTCAAACTATTTAAAAGGATATAAATGGTTTGATTAATCTCCAAAGACAAGACAGTGGAAAATAAGGTTCAATTCTTCCACACGTCGTGGACTACTGCAAAGTTACAGTGCCTAAAAGGATGATATTTTGCAATGTGTAATACCGTAATCCTATATTTTCAATTTTCATCTGTGGTTATATCTTATTATCTTAGAAGGAATTTGTTAATTTCTATAAGAAATACTCTGTAAATCCATATTCAGGCTAATGTCATCCCTTCCCTGAAGATTATGCTGTAACAGGAAACATCTTTCCCAGCGCTGATTACTTTCTTTTAGAATCTCTTTGGTTTATGACAAAATGCGTCCACTTGTTCTTGAGTTCTTAGTAGATATGTATTATCTATGTTTCAAAGTATCTTCTCTCTGGCTTCAGGGAACATAGGGAGAATCATCCTTTTCAAGAAAATAAATATTTGTGGTATGCATTTCTTTTATAAAAACACACTTTTTTTCACTAGCATTGAAAGATGGAAATAAATAGGATTAATGAAAATATCTCACCTGTTTAAAAATATTTTGATCTACCCGCTGCCTGTGTTTTGAAATGCAAATGTTCATTAAATGAAATTGAATGTAATTAAACAAACAATTATATTTTCCTACAATTTTGGAGATGGAATCTATTAAAATTTTGTTTAACGTAAAGACTTTGGATCAGATTTTGATATCAGTCCCATTAATAACTACAAGTGTAACTGAAAGTAGGATCTGGTTTTCCCTGTTTTCTTGAAGTTGTCCTGTTTGACGGAAACTGTTAGGGGCCAAACTCAGAAACTTATCTAAAACTCATTTTCCACTGGGAAGGTAAATAAGTAATTTATTTATTGTTTATTTATTTAATAAGTAATTAATAAGTAATGACATTTGAATATCTGAAGCAGTTCTGTTTATCGACAGGGAATTGATATGCAGTAGTCTTACCTCTCTCTCTTGTTGGCAGTTTGCTCTTTCCCCCATGTCTCCAGTTCACACGTCCTTTTACATGGTCAGTATGGAACTGTGGTTGATTCAGAGGAATCCATTCAGTTATAGAATGTGGTGGATTGATCCTGGTGAGCAGATCAAACACCCATCCTCCCTTTTGCTTGCTCCCCTCTCCCTGCGGATGGGTAGAAACATGGAAAGAAGGTCAAACTCGTGGATTGAGTAATGACAATTTCATAATAAAACCAAAAGCTGTGCTCACAAGCAAAACAAGAGAAATTAATTCACTACTGCCCATCAACAGGCAGAAGTCTAACCACTAGAAAGTGGGGCCTCAAAATGTATAGCAGTTGCTTGGTAAGATAAAGGCCATAACCATTAATGTCCCTGCTTCATCCTCTTTTCCCTGAGTTTTTGGTGCTGGGTTTGATGTATCATATTGAATATCCCTTTTGGGTCAGCTGTATTGACTATGTTCATTTCCAACCTCTTGGTCACCTTACTGACTCTGGGAGCCGGTGGGTGGGAGGGAAGAGGTCATGATGCTGCACAAGCACTGTTCAGCAGTAGCCAAAATATTGGTGTGTTATCAACAATCTTTTAGCCACAAATGCCAAGCACAGCACCATATAGGTTAACATGAAGAAGTTTAACTTCATCCCAGCCAGACCCAGTAACATAGAAATATAAAAACCAATGTATATTGTAAGCATATTGATAAACAGATTGATAAGAAAGTATTTTGCCAGCTGGAGGCTGTCTCATGAAACAGATAAGAGGTTGACTTACAATTGACTTTTGCTAACTTGAGACACTGATTTGGATCTTTATCATTTCCAGCTCCTGATTTTCATAACATTCTTAGAAATTTCAAATCTTTGAACCATGAGCTGAAAATACTGAATGGACAGAAAAGTTATTACATAGAGAAAGATAAGAAAAAAGTCAAGTATATGTCCCAGTCAGAAAAATCTTGCTTTCTAGGATTCCAGGCAGCCCTCCTTTCTCTTCTAACTTTTTTATACTACATAACCAATTGAAAGGACTATGGAAAAAGAAGTAAGGGGTTACGTGATTAAGTTTACTGACAGTACAAAGTTAAAAAGAAGACCAGTACACAGCACAAGAAAGTGCTATGGATATTTCAAGTACTTTGCTTTTCTCCTTTTACTACAACACTAGAGACTTGCCGAATCTCTTATACCATGCTATGCAAGCTAATACTTAAGTTCTTTCTACTCTTCTGAAAGTTAAACGTTCCATCACTTAAGAATACAGCGCAAATAGGCATGGAGAGGACCATGTGGTTCATTCAATCCTGTCTTCTGAAATTTCAAGCATAAAATATTAAAGGAAGAAATTTTTTGCTCAAGTCATCTAAAAGTTAGCTATATGGATAAATTAAATCATATAAAACACTGTCTGGAGGTCCCTGTTTCTATCTATTGACTGTAAGACAGTCACAGTTGAGTTGCTTGGAGATAAAGATACTTAAAGTTAGGTAAAATGAATATACCTTAGATGCTGAGTGTGCAAAGGCCCCCAAAACAACTACACCACACCGCCCCCTGCCCCCCCCTCCCCAAAACCAACAGCCTCAATACCTTATATAAATGTAGCACAGACAGTAGAAGACTTTGAAACTCTACATCTCCAGTGAAGATAGAGGAAGAGGAAAGATCAAGGCTGATCTAGGGCAATTCATGTATTTATGAAAAAAATTCATAATGGTTTTATGCAAAAATCTTACCCAATGCTCAAAAATGAACAAAGAAATCCTTACTTGTCCTTGACTATCCAATCTTGGAAAAAATTACATTCTGATTCCAGGCTGGATAATCAATTCAATCCAGAGTGTAAAAAGGCAACTGATTTGGGCAGTACACTCTATGTAATACAATACAATTCACATGGCTTGCAAAAAACCCTTCAAAATAAGGATAAAAAACCCCAACTTCATTCCACTATCTTTTCAAACTGCACAGAGCAGCAAAACACAATTTCACAAAGTATTCTTGTCTCTGGGAATTTTTTTGCAGATGCTTCTACAGGCTTAGCAAACTGCACTTTAAAGTAATTTTGATTCTTTGCCTCAGAAACATATTCAGATGGTTATTTCAGAAGCTCACTTGCCAGATGATCTGAAACCTTATATAAATCCAGTCTAAACTTATTCATAGCCATTTATCATGTACTGATATTATTCTTAAAATTAAAGGAATTTCCTTGCCTTGATATATCCCCTCTCAATGTGGTTATAAAAAGTCATTATATCCCCTCTTAACCTTCCCCAGCTAGGCTAGACAAACAGAGCTCTCCTTAATCTTTTCTTTGTAAGATAAATATTCCATTCCTTTAGCCATATCTGTTCTCTGAATCTGATCCATTTTAAATTAATCATTCCTGAGAGAAGTGATTAGAGATGTACACAATATTCCAGATGAGGCCTTGCTGATGCCTTATGTAGTGGTATTTACATTCTCCTTTCTCTTAGAAGAGTGTGTCACTCGATGGATCCTACAATAGCAGTAGCCTCATTTCATATCTCCGTCTCTCTGGCAGTTCATACTCAAGTCCAACAAATATACTCAGATATTTTTACCCATTTCATCATATCAGACTGACAAGGTCCTTTTTGTAGCAAATATTTATTATTAATTCTTGAAAATATCCCTCTGAACTTTGTGGTAAAATTGCATTCCATTTGTATGAGTTGTCTCCTTAGGATGATCAAATCCTCTTGATTCAGTCTCAGCACCTTGTTGCTTAGACATTTCTCAAACATATACATAGTTTTCATCTCAGTGTCATAAAGAAATATAGTATATATGATTAGTCCCAACACTCATGCTTGAGAGGTATCTGTACTGATTTTTCTCCAGCCTGTCTAACCATTTGAGTATAGCTGGGGACAGTCTCCCTCCTAACAAGCTTCTTCCACACCTCGTGTTAATCACTATCATTACCATGTTCAATACTAATTTTCCTTCAAGATATCTTATCAAATGTTTAGCTTAAATCTGAATAGAGTAGCTTTATTTTATT
Organism: Rhinoptilus africanus; assembly: GCA_013400135.1. Taxonomy (NCBI): domain Eukaryota; kingdom Metazoa; phylum Chordata; class Aves; order Charadriiformes; family Glareolidae; genus Rhinoptilus; species Rhinoptilus africanus. The sequence goes on from VXBO01005290.1 coordinate 51,654, forward strand.
AGCCTCTCTAGGAAGCCAGTTATCTAAAAAGATGTTAAGTTAGTCTGACATAATCTCTATGAGATAAAACCATGTAGTAATGTAGGTTCTATTTACCTCTATGCCCCTAATTAATTCTTGTTCAAAATCTGCTCTAATGCTTTTCATTGCATTATAATCAAACTAGCTGGTTGGATCATGTTCTTTCCCCACTGCTTTTTATCTTGATACTACATTTTTTTTTCTCCAAATTTACTACTACTGGATTTACAGATTAATTTTAAATGGCTTCTACTAGATTTGCAATACCATGTGCTAATTCACTCAGGTCTTTAACACTTAGCTCATTCTCAAACAATGGATACATTTTCCACCCTCAGACAACTATGCATGTTGTATGTTAAGTCATATTCTCATTTCAGTTTCATTCTAGGACAACATTCCCATGGCTAGCCAGCTTTCCCTAGAGAGAGTTTGCCTTAAATGAACAAGACAGTCTGGGTTAATATAGGTGCACTTTGGGATTCAATCCTTTAGAGTTTTTCTTTAAATAAAATGATAATTCACTTTTTGGTGAAAAGAACAGCGTCAGAATAGTCTTTCATTTTTCTCACAACCTAGATATAAAACTCCTACAAGATACTTCATGGATAAATAAAAAAAAAGAGACCATTTTAATCCTACATTTTGATAGATTAAAATAACATTAAAATTAAAAGTGACTTCAGTCACTGAAGACCTCAAGCAAGAAATTCTTCAAAATATATAAAAAGAAAAGAGATTTTCTTCAGCAGAGAAAATCATAGAATCATTTACGTTGAAAAAGACTTTTAAGATCATGAAGTCCAACCACTAAACTACGTCCCTAAGTGCGAGATCTACACATCTTTTCAATACCTCCAGGGATGGTGACTCAATCACTTCCTTGGGCTGCCTGTTCCATTGCGTGATAACACTGTCAGTAAAGAAATTTTTCCTAATATTCAGTCTAAACCTCCACTGATACAACTTGAGGCTCTTTCCTCTTGTCCTATTGCCTGATACTTGGGAGAAGAGAATGGCACCCACCTCACTACAACTTCTTTGCAGGTAGCTGTAGAGAACAAAAAAGTCTCCCACAAGCCTCCTTTTCTCCAGGCTAAAAAATCCCATTCTGTCAGCCGCTTTTCATAAGACTTGTGCTCTAGACCATTCACCAGCTTTGTTGCCTTTTGAACGTGCTCCAGAATCTCAATGTCTTTCTTGTAGTGAGGAGTCCAAAAATGAACATAGCATTCAAGGTGAGGCCTCACCAGTGCCGAGTACAGCAGGACAGTCACTACCCTAGTCCTGCTGGCCACACTATTCCTGATACAGGTACAGGCCAAGATGCTTTTGGGTCTTCTTGGCCACCTGGACACACTGCTGGTTCATATTCAGCTGGCTGTCGACCAACACCCCCAGGCCTTTTTCTGCTGGGCAGATTTCCTGCCACTCTTCTCCAGGCCTGTGTCATTGCATGGGGTTGTTGTGACCCAAGTGCAGGACTTGGCATTTGGCCTTGTTGAATGTCATACCATTGGCCTCAGCCCATTCATCCAGCCTGTCCAGCTACAGTCACAAAAATTAGGTGGGAACTGCAGAGTCATGGAATCATAGAATAATTCAGGTTGGAAGAGACCTTAGTAAGTCTTGAATGCTCTGATCCAACCTCTTGCTCAAACTAGGTTGCTTAGGGATTTATCCAAGACTGTCTTGAAACTTCTAAGGATGCTCTCTTGGTAAGTAAGCTATTCTTTATATTTAATTCTAACCTCTTTTTTTTAAACATGTGGCCACTGTCCTTCATCTTCCTACCAGGTACCTCTGTGGAGAGCCTGGCTCTGCCTTGTCAGTAGCCTCCCCATAGGGCAGATGGCTGTTAGGTGTCCCTGGAGCCCTCTCTGCTCAGGCTGAACAAGGCCAGTTTACTCCACTTCTCACAGAAAAGCCACCACCATCCTGGTGGTATTCTCTGAACTCACTGCAATTTATCCAAGTTCCCATCTTTCCACTAATGCAAGTCCAAAACTAGATACAAATTCAAGGTGTGGTCTAACCAGTGGAACCATATAATATGATTAATGGATACAACTTCTCTAAGACATAATTATGTGTATTTAAATTAAGTACCCTTTTCCTTCTTGCAAGCATTGTTGAGACTTCATTCAATATGAAATATAGAGTTAAACATTTTTTTTTTTTAAACAACTATATTTTTTCATACTCCTGAATCCAGATTCTTCCAATTTCAGGGGAAAAAAATGAAAACAACTCTCTAGTACTATAGATAGAAAACCACACTCTTCATTGAAAAATCAGGCATGGCTAAAAAAACCCACACTGGTAACAGTGAAGAGGAGAGCAAGTAGGAAAACAGAAATCTTTCTGAAATATTTCATATGCATGTATACTAATAATTAAAAAATTTCAGCATGCATTTGACAGAAAAAAAAACCAGTTTACCTGTGTCACAAACATGTTCCAAACTCTTGTATAAAAATGTCAGTCAGTTTGTACAAAATCTTGAAAAATATTTTTATCTTTATGAACTCAGAATGAAAGTTCAAGGGAATTTTAATTATTTTGAGCCAGAATGAAGCAGTCTTTAGGAATTAGATATTAAGCGTGGGATTTAAATCTGTCTTAAAATAAAATTCCAGACATAAAATTAACTTCTAAGAAATTCAGAAAAGAATGGATCTTTCTCCTTTCAACATACGTAATGCAAGTAACTCTAGCCTTACTAGCTTGTAATCCTAAACAGCAAATTCTCTGTGAATGCAGCTACAATTTACTGGGGAGATTTATCAATATCTCTATTGATTTGGCACTTGACTGCAGATCACGGCTCTTTATTCTGTGCCCACTGATTTGTTTAGAAATAGTTAGGACATCTAAAAAATGGATAACAAAGCTATGGAACTGGGTTAAATATCTAGGATTGGAGGATTATTACTGTTATATTTTGAAGTGTAAATCTAATCATTTTGCACAATCACCTAGGATATGTGGGAAAGACACAATAGGTTCTGCCTTAACAGTCAAAAAGAATAATGGGTTTATAAAGCAAAATTTTTATTAAATGGAAGGTAAACACTGCAGAAATTTAGAAAAAGCATAAAATCAGTGAATCAGCAATATGGGTATAAGTGAAATACTCACTCTAACATTTTTATAGGGCATTCCCTTGCCTCAATTTCCACAGATCTCAGTGTTGCCATCCTTGAACAAATATCTTTGAACCTTATTATACCTTTCCTTTCCATTTATGTTCCCAGTTTACATTCCAAAGTCAAGAAATTCCCGGAATAGCAAATGGATGCCCAGCTCCTTTCTTCCTTTTTCACTACCACCAGCCTCCATTTACTGTGGAGATTCTTTGCACAAGACTATTTTGGTGTAAAGTAAATGTGGTTAGCATGGATGCTCTTCCTGGATTAATAAGTCTGCTGTTGCTTTTTGTGACTATTGCCATCTCTGGTCTCCCCAGTTACACAGATTTTTGTACTGCAATGTGCCATGTAAAATCTTTATCACAGTTCATTCAATTTTTTGTTATACATTTTATCTTCAGAGGAAAATTTCCACAAGTTCCATCAAACAGTTCAAATCTGGAATTGTAGATTGATCATTTCATACCATATACATGAAAAACATTATTTCCAGAGTATGAGCATGCATTTTTACCCAGCATTATTTGTATATAAGCCTGCTACACAGGTTTGAGCTGACAGTTTCCTGAACAGTTACTCAAGTGACACTGATTCTATTTTTGTTGATTGATAGTTACACAATTATTTTATATCTCAAACTCCTCATAAACTTTGACAGAATGATAAAAAGAAGGCCCTAAGTTCAGTCGTTGCTTGTGTTACCAGCACCTGCTCATTTTGTTTCTTCTACCAGTATGTTAGGATGAGAGCAGGGACCTTCTTCTAACATGAGCCCCAAAAGCAGGTTTGCAAGTCCTTGCAAGGTCATTGTAGAACACAAAGGAATTCAGAGTGGTTTTGTGTTTCCTATTTACAGTCACCATTAAAAACCTGTGTAATTTTTTTAGACACCTACAACAAGAATTCATTAAAGTATTTAAAATGATCGGTGTCCAGTAAGGATTTCATTTTGCAATATCCCTTATTTAATTTTACCTTAGCTGTTAAGATTTTTTCTAGAGAAAGCTTCTAATTTGGCAGTCTTTTAGATGGTAATAAAGATGGTAATAACTTCTCTTTTTGTGAAAATGAGAAAATGTTATAGTAGAAAATCTTACAATATGGGTCTCAAAAGGTCATCTAGTTCCTGTCCTGAGGCAGAATCAGTTCTAACCAATAGTTAACTGAGAAGGTCAAGAGCTGTTTTTATTGCTGTCCTCATTGAAGACAAATCTTCCTTCACTCAAGATGGAACAAGACAAATTACACAAAAACCTGGAGAAAAGAACAGCATGCACAGCAGGCAGTGTGAGTTGCTCCTTTAAGACCCTCCAAACTCATAGAAACATCAGGCTATTTAAGAGACTGCTTTGTAGCTGCTCTTTCCCTGTGGCTCACAGCAGCACTGTGATAAAGATAGTCTTGGTTCACTAAACTTACTTTCTTTATCAAAAACAAAAAAGGCCAAGATAGCGAAGAAGAAAAAAATAAGGTAGAGAAAGAAAGCACATAAAAATGTTTGTAACATTATGCAGACAATTTTTACACTCTAGATTATGTCCAAGATGTTGCCAAAACCAGTGAAGGCAGCAATATAGCATGAATAGTGTACCTTTGCTTTCATTCAGGATGTTTGATGATAAAGATTAAACAATTGAGATGGTTGAGTGAGTGGAGATTGAAAGGACTGAGGTCTCCTGCCAGATTTTCCCATGAAGACACTTTTAAGACTTCATAAAATAACAATAGATGAAAAAGCTCAGCTGCTCAATATTTTATTGAAAGTGCATTCTGGGGAATTTTTTTAACATATCACTTTAGGTGCATTGATTTTTCTCCCCTATTTCTCCAATATGTGATACATGGTTTCAGCTTAGCCCTTTTTTATTTAATCAGATATTGGTTTATTATTCTCATTGACACTAATTCAGTCTTCCTCTTTCACTACTACAATTTCTTTCAATATGCAAATTTAGGTTTTTCCTACAGTGACTTTTGTAATTCTCATCTTTAAATTACTTTTAAACATGTTCACATAGGAGTGTTTGCATCAGTCGTAAAAGCAAATAGATTTTGGTTTTGTTGTGTTATACTAAGTAAACTGAAACAGAATTGGGAGACTTAACCTGAGATGTAAACCAGAAACCATCAATTAACGTAAGAGAAAATGGAAAAGTGCTATACATATGCAGTAAATTGTGTGAAATTTTGTATAAGCCTCTGAGTTAAGATAATCTCCAAGGGGAATCTTTCAGTAGGCATCTGCCACTAACCTCCAAACCAAGACAATAAAGCAAATGAATCAGTATTTGGGTCACTTAAGCAAGTTTGGGTCAACAGAACCTGGTTCTTATGGGTGATTTAAACTACCAGACATTTGCTGAAGAACAATACAGCATCTTACATGTCATCCATCAAGTCCCTGGAACAGACAGAGGACTGTTTCCTCATACAAGTGTTAGATGTGCCAACCAGGGATGAGGCACTGCTGGACTTGCTACTCATAAACCAAGAAAAACCTGTTTTGCAGTATTTCAGTCAGTGAAAGCCTTGGCTGCAGCTATCACAGGATTGTGGAGTTTTCGTTAAAGTAGTTTATTTTTTTCTAAACTCATAGATCTCTATCTCTCTTCTTCCTCTCCTTGAAATATTAATAATAAACTAAAAAGGAAATAACAAAATAGATACAATATATACAAAACCATATCAAGCTCTCAGGGAGATGTCACTGACAGGCAGCAGGGAAGTTCCAGGCTAGACTCAGCAACAGATGAGAACTGCTTTCCAGAACACACCAGTAGGGATCAAAGGCAGATGAGCAGATCATGTCTTCCTCAGACATCATTCATTAAAGAAAGAAAACATTCAAGAACAGCCACCAGAAAAGAGACAACTTGACCCCTTGGGTCCCTCAGCTTTTATACTGAGCAGGGTAGATGGGATGGATTGGTCATTTTAGGGTGACCTGACCTGTCCATGCCTCCCCACATGTGCAGCCTCTCCAGGGGGTAGACAGTCGAGACAGCTGGTCCTGGTTCCCACAGCAACAAGTGTGGGCAAGAGCCTCAAACTGAACAGAAGGTTGGCTCTGCTCTACCCCAAACCAGGACAATAAAGCTAACAAAATCAGAAATACATGCAGTAACAAGGAAAGGATAAAATATTGCCATAACACCAGGGATAAAATTCCTATGTATAGCATTATTTTTGACTGAACAAACACAAAATTGATGTTTGGCATTTTATAATGTGCGGCTGAAGCACCAAAAATCCATTCAGAAAACTGATTGTTGAAAATATTTTAGCAACTTCTGCCTATTATACCGTCAGATTTTTAATAAATAAATCAAATAAATAATATGCTTGGTGTCATCTACTGGGGAAGCAAACATGATGTCTCAGCCTTTTCATATGTGTTTGGAAATGGCAAGGATTCTGTGGCAACAGAAGGAAGAAAATATTTATACAAGTTATGTGTTAATTACAGTCAAAAGACATTCATAGCAGCATAGGAGAATGGGTGCCGGCCATTCTGCAATGTCAAGCTGAGTTTATCAATAACCTCTGCAGTATTGATATATTCATCCTTTACAAGACATCAATCAGCCTAATATTTTTTGATTATTATAGACACTTGAAGGTCTTTATCCCTGATTTGTAGATGTGCAAGAGCTCTCTCTGTGAAATGCCATCTGTCTGGCTGTGTAAATGACTGCGTGCCTTCCTGCTTTTATGTAATCTAGAGCCTGAACTCGTTTAAAATGCTGCAGGCTAAGGTGCTTTCCTCTAGGGTGTTGTCTTCCGGTGCTCAGATGCACCAGGCAGATGAGGTGTTCTGAGGCGTTCTGTCTGAAAGCAGACAAAAGGGAAACAACTCAAAAAGGTGTGTTAAGAAAGGTCCTTTAAGTCTTTAAAGTCCCTTTAAGTGGGAGGAAATGTGGAGCTCTTGTTCCTTTACTAACCAGAGTACTCACAGAAAATGGAGCCTGTGGAGCATTAGAATGTGAAGCAGTCAACAGTTTAGCCTCAATACCTGGGCAGACTCAGCATCCATCTTTCTGTTAGCTGAGGATGGGATCTGTATTTGTTTTGGAATACAGACTTAACTAAAGTTCATACCCTTTAAGAATGCATTCAGACCAGGTCAGAATCTCAACCTCTATCACCAGGAAAAGTTCAAGTATACATAGAATGCTTGTATCAGTCTAAGCAGCCGGAAGAGGTGAGGCACGGATAAGGCCAAGCATGTCACAGCCCAGCCCACCATGGTTTTATCTCAAGGTAGGTTCTTCTTAAGCCTGTTGGAGACAAGCTGAACTACAACCAGTCTCAAAGCACATCATGAGCAGAAAATGTGTAGCTCATGAGATATGATATATGTTCCTTTTCTCAGCCTCTCTTATGCCATAGTTGTACTATGATACAGTACCACCGAGATCTTCCTAACCGTCATCAAACAAGTCTTGGCCCACAGTGGAAAAAAAAAAAAAGTTGCAAGTTGCAAGGTGTCTGGTTTCTAGTGAGCTTGCAGAAAAAAATATGTATTAAATATGTATTAAGTCAAATATAGCAACTTAGTGTGTTAATATACTGCCAAGTTGATGTAATGGGACCCTTGTGAGAGCCAGCGTGAGGGGAGACTAGTTTGTCTCATCTATTTTTCTTATTTTTTTTTAATAGAGTAAAAAAGATTCTGATGTAGCAAAGACCCCCGTAGTATGACAATAGAGGCCTTAATACAGACACAGGATAGTACCAGCGGCCTCCAAATGTATAAGCACAAGTTGAAAATCATCTGTTGCTGGTCACTATAGGAATTCAATCTTGAGAGCAGGGTTGAACCAAGTTTAGTGCACAATAAGGGGAATAAAGAGTGTGTGTCTAAAATACATAAACATCCCCTGTGTCATGAAAACAGCGAGGATAACAAGAAGGCATAAAGGCATTTAAAGATCCTACTTGAATGGGATTTGGAAGGATTCCTTCCACATTGCTTCTCTGGGCTAAGGATGCTGAGCTGATCAAAGTTGTTACTTAAATGCCAGTAGGTCCCCCATCACCTTTGCAATGTTCCCCCGTCACCTTCCCTGCAGAAGAGAGTGCTGCTTTTTTGTTTGCCATTCACTGCACTTTGCTGCTGCAACTTAACCATTACATGTAAAATATTGTCTTTTAATCTATTTCTGGGTTGAGAAAATCAGAGTTTTAAAGAGCCATATGTGGGACTGGTGAGTGAGTGTTGGATATGTGTATTTATATGAATTTTTCTACCCTAACTTTCCCAGATGACAGTGATGGATAGTGCAGTGTTGGATCACAATAGAATTGAAGGAAACACTGTAGGCTTGCAGTCTTTAAAGTCAGATTTTATCAGAGTAAAAAAGAATGTTTTAGAGCATGATAGATCTGTAAATACAAAAACCGGAAATATTTTACATTAAATTTGAAATTTAATATTTACAAATAGATCTAGTATGATTCTACTCCATTGCAGAGAGAGTCTCTAGAATGACTGAGCCTGCTATAAAAGGTTAGTCTCCCTACAGGCCAATGATTTTCTTCTGCTCCCTCTGCTCCATGCTCAAGGAATCCCTGGCTGAATACATCACCTCAATGAACAACCATGCACCGTGACGCCCCTTGCAGAAGAGTCCATCTAATCCACAGTGCAGCTGCCACAGAAATATAAACAGATAGCAGTCTACTCTGATACCCAACCACATCCCCTTCAAAAATGTATGCAATCCATTGTCTCTTCAACAAGGTGTGGACGTGTGAATTATACCAGTTATATCAATTTTCACAGCTGACGAAAGTGATCCTTCTCTGTGTTGCTTATATCACTTGACATATTCCTACTAAACTAAAGAAAGCTAGTAGACATGTGGAAGATCCTTTGTTTGCCTATAAAGATAATTACACAACAAATTATGAGGCATCTGACATGAGGCTTATAATTAAAATGCGTGGAATCAGGATTATTGCTGATAGTGAAGAACAACCTGTGTTTGTGTATGATGCACTGCCTGCAGTGATGGAATTCCCAGGCTGGTTAGACAGATTTTTTCATTGTAGTTTTGGTGGTAATAGTCAGGCCCCTGTAATCAGCATTTTCAAAATGCATATATTCTCTCATTTTTTTCTTTTTAGGTCCTTTTTTCATATATTTCCACTAGAAAAATATATGTGAGGTGTTAGGTTAAATCTATTTTCAACACATCACATAATACAGCATAAGCAGATGCAAATCTACACAATTTAACACAAGGATCATGCAAAACAGAGAGTTAAACAAAACAACCACTTCTGTTTCCCAGAGAATTTGCAAGTGCCACAGATATACTCAGTTCTGTAGTTCACAAATTCTAAGGCCTTTACTTCCACTAAAAGTAGAAACAAGCATAGACCGCATATGCAATGGGTATTTATAATATTATGGAACTTTTCAGACATCTTAAATCTAACTACCAAAATATACATACAAGAGTGTTTTCTTTTCTGAAGTTTATTTTTGATGATACTATAGATAGAGGGATGTCATCTATATATAAAAATACAATGGAATACAAAATTTGAGGCATTATGGACTGATCTGCTGCCATTTAGTCTGTGCAAGGCTATCACAATTTAGAAGGCTCTTTGCTACAAGCAAAGATAGATTGGACTCCTGCCTCCCATCTTGGCGTCAGCTTGAGTTCTCCTTTATCTGCTACAGCTGCCACTTTTGCCAGTCCAAATACTGTTCTAAGAAAAAGCAAGCTTGTTTCTTTGAGTATAATTGCTTTGGAAACTTTAAAATTCAGTACGTGATATAGATAGGTAGGTAGATAGACAGAGGGACAGACAGACAAACAGACAAAGACTTGTGCTCTCCACTTTCAGCATCTTAATCCCACAATAAAGTATGAGCAACATTTCAAAAATTGTCACCTCTGCTGTCTGCTTCATCTTGGATGCAGACCTACCATCCATAAAAGAGCATAGCAAATTTTAAATGGGAATTATTTTTTCTTACCAAATAAGCTCCACAAATTCATCAGGGGAAATCTTTAATAAATATGTATCTGAAGTGTTTGATGGGTGATTTGCATTCCTGTTTATGAGTGTTACAACTGCTTTACATATTATTCATGGAAAAGGCACTTCATCTAGTAAAAGAGTGGAATGGGAAACCTTATAGACTTAGTAGGAGCTCATTCTGTCTTTATCGTAGTACAGGCTAAATGGATTGATGTGGAAAATTTTTTGGAAAGTGACCTCTGATTTTGTTTACTTAGATCATTAAGCTTGTTTAAAATATAATACTGTCAAATTTGGGTCTATGCTGTTGCCAATCTGCTTAGAAATGATCAGTTAGACACTTGATACTTTGCTAAGCTTCCTCAGATGAATAGTCACTCTGAAATTATTGCAGGCATTTACAAGTTGATATCAGCAGAAGTGAAGGCGTAAGTTACAGTTCATTATTGTTGAAATGAATGTTGTTTATTCAACCAAATCTCAAAATACAGAAATAGAATGAGACTAATCCATCCCACTGTCCATATTCATTCTTTCATTTTTTTTTCACTCCCATGTGTAATAGGACACTGAGATATTAATAACAATTGCCCTGGAAACTCTCCAAGAAATCAACATAATAGACATGATGTTTACTTTATCTACTTCAAGTATTCACTCACTAAGTATTTCTTAATCCATATTTGACTAATGCATTATGATATCCAATATATCATTTACATAAATGATAAATTTATATCAGATCTAGATTGTATGAAAATAATGATTATTAAAATCAGTTTGTAACAGACCGCTGGGGAATGCTGCTTCAGTCTTGAGGTAGTCAAAACTGCCTTCACACCTTCACAACTGGTCAAACTTACTTTTCTGAACTCCATCCACTATAAAAATGCTCACGTATATATGAATTATGCAGAAGGTGGAATCAGGGACAGGTAACAAAAGGAGGAATTTAGAAATACTACCCAGGCATGTAGGGTTGGTGTTAGGAAAAGAAAAATTCAACTTGAATTGTTACATGCAAGGGATATCAAGGACAATAAAGATGCTTCTACTGCTACACTACCAAGAAAAGACTTAACCATGACAATGTGGGACCATTGCCAAATGGGGTAGGTGATTTACTAACAGCAAACTCAGACAAGACCGAGGTGCTCTGCTGCTTTTGCCTCCATCTTCAGTTATGAAGTCTCCCAGGTTAGAGCCTCCCTGCAGATCCTTTCAACCTAAGTGGTTCAACAACTAGTACAACAATATTTCCAGCAGCTTGCTTGAGAAGCTTTGGCACTATCTTTTGATGGCTGAAGTGCTAGTTGAAAAAAAGGGGCTAAGCTTCTCATGGTCTGTGATCTCAAATAGTAGGATTCTCAGCTGAGATCTGGGCTCAGAGGAACATGATGTATTCTGAGGGAGGAAGATGTCCTTTCTTCTCATTTGGCTTGCAAGTGCACCTGGCTACTCAGAAGTTTCCTATTCCTCTACATTTTGCAGTTAGCATCCGTGTACACTAAGCATGAAAATGAAGAATTTGTATGTAACTTGTGTGCAACAAGTTTCTGCATAACACCTGGACTGTGATAACTCTCTGTGTGTGTGCGCGCTTTCTTAGCAGTAGTATTCTCCAGTCATACAGAAATCTTTTCTTAAACTTTTTTTAAAAACTTTATTTGTTCCTTCATCCTGAAAGTTCTCATATATGCTTGAATTATTCAGTCCTCTAGTGTTGTGCTTTTATTCCAGTTAGATTTATATCAGTGTATTTTCTCATAAAAAACACATTCTATTCTCTTAGCTTCTGCTATGTAAAGATGAAATAGCCTGATGACAGTAATTGCCTGTTTTTTTTCACAGTAACATCCAAGATTCACTACTTTCAGGTTTCTTCAGAATAGCTGTGCTTCCATTACTTAGTTGAGTCAAGTCAGTGCAGTGCAAATAATGTGATTCATTATCATCATGTCATTTGCAGTGCGAGAGAGATGAGGAGACAAAATGAGAAAATACCGCTTCCTGTCAAAAAAGAAAATTGTAAATATTTTGTTCAGATTGTGCGGATCCTGAGTATATTTTCTGGTTGAAAAATAAATATGTAATGGGGATAGACAGTACTGTTCTTGGCTTGAACATACACACTAGGAAATTTTTAGTTGTCTAATCCTACTTTGTCTAATAAGTCCGTAAACTCTCGATGGCTGGAGTGTGACTTGTTGAGACCATTTATGTACACTATTCAGTACTATTTAAGAAAAAAAAATCTCTAGAGATGGAGACAGGGATTTCAGCCAGACAAAACATTTTGTTTTACAGGTACTTGTAAAATTTGATAAATGAGCAGTTGTACATTCCCCTTGAGCTACTATATTTAGACAAGTGTAACAGATGGTATGGCTCTGCTTATCCTGCAGAGAAACCTACATATTGATGAAGGCAATGCCAGTATTGCATATGCAAACATGAGAGTGAATTGTAAAGGTGGAGGGTGGGGAGATAAGACCCTTTGTGACCTCTGGTTATGGGCACAAAAATGAAGATGTAAACCAAATAACAACATTAAAGTCAAGACTACTGACATTCTTGCCAGTTAGCATTACTATGCAATAAAGATATGTGGCAATTAACCACTCCTGAATGATTGAAATCATACAACTAGAGCCTTTGCTGTGACGTGGAGTTAGTTCTCTCCCCCATATACACCTTTTGCTATCCCTGTTGCCCCTGTAGTTACAGATATTCTTAAACAGTGTGCTACGATGTACCAATTCCCAGGGTCAAGAGTTATTCTCACCATTTGAGCAGTACAGCAAGCTGGTACAAGGTACACTTCTAATGTGTCAGGCAGTGAGTTTCAAGGGCAGTCCTTGGCACTGGAGTAAATTAGAGTATAGTGCTGGCACATAGTAGACTCTCCACACATTAGTTGTTCCATTCAGAGCACTGTCACTGACACATATGTGACTTGTTTCTTCCTTTAGATTGAAGAACTAATGAGAAAATGCACATATCTTGAGGAAGGTGGACCAGTGTGGTCACCTGACAGTGTAACCCCAAATGTCATAAAAATCTGGCTAGGTTCAGATTCAGATTGAAATACAGTTGTCCATTTAAAAGAAATGTTTGTGGTTTGTCAGCTTTGTTTTAGGCATTCAAACCAAAGCTTTATGGTGTCTGTTATGCTAGTGTATTTGGACCTTTCCAAATGCATTTTATTATACTGCTCTGTAATGGAACCCAGCTACACGTCCTTATAGTTTTAGTGAAAAATAAAGGAAACATCCCACAGAAGGGCTATGACTTTTCAGACATTAAATGACAGTTTATAGTGATAACTTTGTATTGGTTTTGTTGAAAAAAATGCAAAAGAAAATGTGAGAATGTAGAGAAAATGCACTGAAATGTATACACTAAATGAAACAAAGTCCCTGTTATCTCTCTTGCTGTCACTTTCCTTATGAAACACAATCATAATGATTCTCCTCTCATCTTTAGAGCTGAAAAATTCACTGCAGTGTCATTTCCATTTTCTACAAATGTTTTCTTCTGTTCCAATCAATCTTTAGGGATGAATCTATATTGCAGAGTCCAGAGCTAGTTTGGGTCCTGAGAGAAGTATATCTGTGTAAGTTCAGCCTAGCAAATGGAACACTTGGCAGAAAATTTGCATATTCATTATTCTGTGGTATAACTCAAACTTCCCATCTTTTATCTGAAGTTGGGCCCATATGAAAATCCAAAGCAAAATTTGTGAAAAAATGACTGTAAAGACTTTGACACCATTTCCCACAGCATTCTTCTGGAGAAACTGGTTGCTCATGGCCTGCGTGTGTGTACTCTTCGCTGGGTAAAAAACTGGCTGGATGGCTGGGCCAAAACAGTTTTGATGAACGGAGTTAAATCCAGTAGGCAGCCTGTGGTGCTGCAGAATGCAAGTGGTATTCCGCAGGGCTCAGTAATGGGGCCAGTTCTGTTTAATATCTTTATCAATGATCTGGACGAGAGCACTGAGCACACCATCAGTAAATTTGCAGATGACACCAAACTCTGTGAGAGTGTCAACCTGCTTGAGCGAGGGAAGGCTCTCGAGATGACTCTGGATAGGCTGGATTGATGGGCTAAGGGCAATGGTATGAGGTTCAACAAGTCCTGCACTGGGGTCATGCAGTGTTACAAGCCTNGTTTCAGCATTCTAATTGAGTACATGATTATATCCTCCAAACTCACGAAAAGTCCCTCCCAGCAAGCAGGAAATCAAGCAAAAGCATTAGGAAACATGTACGGTTGAGCAAGAAACTCCTAACTGAACTCAGGCTCAAAAAGGAAGTATACAACAGATGGAAGCAGAGGCAGGTGACCAAGGAGGAGTAAAGAAGTGCTGTCCAGTCACTGAAGGATTAGGTTAGGAAAGCCAAAGTCCACCTGAAGTCAGAGACGGGAAACAAGAAAGGACGCTACAGGTGCATAAACAGAATAAAGACTAGGGAAGATGTGGACCTGCCACTGAATGAGGCAGGGGACTTCATGGCAAATGACATGGAAAAGGCTAAGATACTGAGTGCTGCCTTTGTCTCAGTCTTTTCTGGTACGACCAGCATTCAGGAGACCCAGGCCCCTGAGACAAGAGGGAAAGTCTCAAGCAAGGAAGTCTTATCCTCAGTAAAGAAGAACCAAGTTCAGGAGCACTTACACAACTGGACATACATAAATCCATGGGGCCTAATGGCTTGCTGAGAGATGTGACTAATACCACTGCAGTGTCACTGTCAATTATCTTTAAAAGGTCATAGTGATTGAGAGAAGTTTGTGATAACAGAAAGAGAGCAAGTGTTACTCCTATTGTGAGGAAGGACAAAAAGGAGGATCTGGGGAACTGCAGGCTAGTCAGCCACACCTGGGAAGTTGATCGAGCAATTATTCTTGGAAACTGTCTCTTGACACATGACGGACAAGAAAGTGATTAGGAGCAGCTGGCATGGATTTATGAAAGGGAAATCATTCTTAACCAACATTATAGCCTTCTACAATGAGGTGGCTAGCTTGGTAGATGAGGGAAGAGCAGTGGATGTTGTTTACCTTGGAAGGCTTTGGACACTGGGTCCCATAGCATCTTCATAGACAAGCTGACAAAGTACAGTTTAGGTAAGTGCACAGTGGGGTGAATCGCAAACCAACTGAACTGCCAGACCCAGAGCGTTGTGATCAGCAGCACAGAGTTCAGTTGGAAGTAACTTGCTGGTTTTGGTACTGGGGCCAATACTGTACAGCATTTTTGTTAAGGACCTGGACTCTAGGACAGAGTGCACCCTCAGCAAATTAATAAATGATACAAAACTGTGAGGAGTGGCTGATACACCAGATGATGTATCAGCTGCCGTTCAGAGAGATCTTAACAGGATGGAGAATTGAGCCAAGAAGAATCTCATGAAGCTCAACAAGGTCCTGCAGTGAAGTCCTGCATCTGAGGAGGAATAACTCAAGGCATTGGTACACACTGGGGACCAACTGGTTAGAAAGCAATTCTGCAGAGAAGAGCCTTGGGGATCCTGCTGGAGAGCAAGCAGTACACCCTGGTGACAGAGGAGGCCAGAGGCATCCTGGGCTGCATTAGGAGGAGCATTGCCATTGTCAGCAAATTGAGCAAGGTGATCCTTCCCCTCTACTCATCCCTGGTGACACACTTGGAGTGCTGCGCTCCCCAGTGCAAGAAAGACACAGGCATACTGAAACAAGTCCAGCCAGGGCCAAAAACATGATTAAGGGATTGGAGCACCAATCATATGAGGAGAGTCTGAAAGAGCTGGGGCTGTTCAGCCTGGGAAGGTTCAAGAGGGACACCTTCTTAATGGATGGTCAAACAATGGAATAGAATGCCCAGGGAGGTTGTGGAGTCTCCATCCTTTGGAGATTTTAAAAACCTGACTGGACACAGTCTTGGCCAACCTAACACAGGTGACCTTGCTTGAGAAGGGGAGTTGTACCAGATGATCTCAAGATGTAGTTTCTAACATCAGGCATTCTGGGATTCTGTTATAAGAGATGTCTGCTCTGTGTGCATGTGCTTTGGCTGGATAGTCAAAGAACCCACTAGCATGGCACAGAGCTGATTGGGAGCTGACATTCACCATTTCTATGAAAACTGTGAAATATTTTGATAAACAAAACTTTTTTTCCCTTCCCTTTGGAAGTTTATAGCTGCAAGACCTTGAACAAAAAAGTACAAGGCCTTCCAGAAAATTGACTAAGGAATAAGTGCTCAAAAGATCAGCTTATTAAAAGCAATTCCCTATAAAAATATATCCTCCCAAATGTTTGAATTGAAGGACCCTGTGCACACAAGTAGAAGACAGCAAACTGCGGTACTTATTTTAATTCTGAAGACTGCTTGCTCTACAGGAAAAAAAAGCATTTATTAATATCATTTGCATCTCATGGCTGAAAAAAAAAATTAGTTCCCTACCATTTAATTGGATATATATATTTTAGAAAGGAAGAAAACATTCCTTATGCATAAATTCTGTATGTAATTAAATGCTTTAATGAAGGTTCTTCTACCCTCTAACCTTATGTCCTCCACCCAAATATTTTAATTATATTATTTTGGAATAAAACTCCTTTAAAAAAAAATAATTAAATCACTTTTAAGGGACTCAGTAGAGGAGGAAGGGAAAGAATAACTCTTGAAATTTACATTGTGAACTTCCTGAGAAAGGAAGTCTCTAGAGTCTTTCTTTCTCCCTTTTGCCCATTTTCTACTGCAGTGGTCTGGTGAAAGGAGACCCCTAAAATTCTCTTTTCACCTCTTGGTTCTGCAGGCGTTGCTATGGTTACAAACTATCAGACCAGACAGGCATTTCTACACACACAGTCCTTGTGCTTTGCAGAAAGGGAACTGAGCTCTCCCATACATTCTACTCCTTCTCCTCCTCACCACCTCCCACCCCCCATTTCTTTCAGGTCTGCACCCTTTGAAAACTCCTAGGGAGGTTTGCTTAATTAGGGACATGAAACATTTTCCAGTGCCAGGCTAACAACAATGACATTTCTCTCGTGTCTAAAGACAGGAATTTATAACTGCAAATGCATGCCCATAATTATGTATGGCCACTAGTCCTTTGGAGTTTAAAAGACCTACTCACATAAAGAAAGTTACCTGTGAACGTTTGTTTTACTTTTCACTTACATTATCTCCTCCTCTTCAGCTAAGATTGCTGAGAGATGATTCTAACAGAATATCTAGGGCAATGTTTAATGTGGAAATTATGGGCTGTAATGAATTAATTCATTAGGTAACCATAAAAATGCTTATAGGATACATGTACATCAATACATTTGGTTACAGAAACACAAATCTGTTTACCCTTTTAAAAATATATTTCTTCACATGAAAGAAAAGCAGCACCATTAGATACATAGGTTGCTTTGAATACATTTTCTTTAACTAACAAAATCCACTTTTAATGTAAGCAAACACTTGAAACTGCAACAGTGAAAGTGTTTGTGAAAGATATAACTAGTTTTAGGATCACTTCAGAGCTAAATAGTTTTCTACTTGCATACCACTGGTTAAAGTTCCAACACCTTGTGCAAGTTTATTTATTGTCAGAGCAAAATTTAAAATAGTTCCTTTGCCTCAAATGCTTTCATTGCTTTTTAAATAATTTTGATTGGAATTTGGTAGCTGATTGGTATTTGGTAGCAGCTCACTACTAGAGCTGAGAAATGTTTATAAAAAGTCACTGGAATATCATGTCCCGATACCGTGGTTGACTTTGATCTTAATTTATAACTTCTGCTGCTTAGGATTTTCATTTTCCAAATGGTGCTTGCCATCTAATCAGTGCAGCAACTTCACAGCTTCTGTTGTTGATAATCTGTTAATAGTTCTGGTCAGCTACTGCCTGATAAAAAGGAAAAAGTGAAGAATCTTTTTCAAGCATTTTGAAGAATGAGAGATGGTTGTTTTGACACAACTGCTGTGCTTCATCTTGTTCAGCTTTTCCTTTCCCACTTTTAGAGGGACTTATTTGAGCAGTTCTACAATAACTTTTAAGTCTTTCAACCTGGAATCAAAATAACCTGCTTCCCCATCAAAAAGTCATCTGTAGACTACACTAGCAATTGCACATTCCATTCTCCCACAGTGGACATTGCCATCTTGTGAAAAGCAAACAAAAACTACATATTGATTTCTTTTACTTATCTATAATTGTTCTTTCCTCCTATATAATTCTGGGCTTTGGGTCTTACAGTCATCATGCAGTGAAGTAAGGCTTATTTTTCTTCCCAATCGGCTCTGAAAACTCTCTTAGTGATTCTGTCTGTTAACAGCACAAATACAGAAACTTGCCGTTCACCTCAACATCATTCAAGCCCAGGTCCATAACAGCCAATCAGTCTAGGTTATCAGATCATAGTGTGAGAGCTAAAGCCAGTTGTTACTGAAGAGATGGGGGATTTTCAAAAAGAGAACTTCAATAAAACTCTCCAGATAAAACTTTCTAATGAGTAAATTTTACTGGCGTTCCTCAAGGTGGAGATGTTCCCAGCTTCTTGTTGAGTTTTTGTCTTGTTTTTTTTTTCAGAAAATGTTTTGTGTTCTGTAACAATAAGCACAGAATAGACAAGAATTTCAGCCAGAACTATATCAAGTGTGAGTCAGACAAAAACAAGTGAATACGTCCACATGCACTGTTAGTAAGAGAGGTTTTTCTGTTTGTTTTGTTTTGCTTTGTCAAGACTGTAGTATGTCTCTGTGGCTGAATGCATCTTCTGCACACATTTACACACAGAAATAATCCCCATATGTTCAAGGTCATGTTTAGAGGCAGCCCTTGAAGACAGAATTGTAAAATCTTATAGGTAGAATTGGATCCTTGTTTCATAAGAAGTCTTACTTTTAACTTTCTCAGAAGTACAAAATCAAGGATCTGATATCTGTTTAACAACTGTTGGCTACAGATTCAATTTAGGCAACAAAAACACTGATCTGTGGCAATTTGGGAACTCATCAGACAACAAGAATTTGACTAGTGCTTTTAGACACTTCTATTGATTTGGGGAACTAGAAGTGTCATTTTGGGTGGCAAAAGGTGTTTATAAATCTGTGCAGAACAGGAAAGACTTTTTGCTAAATATTTGAAAAACTCTCTCAGCCACAAGAGGAAGATATAGATAGATCACAGAATCACAGAATCATAGGGTTGGAAGGGACCTCTGGAGATCATCTAGTCCAACCCCCTGCCAGAGCAGGGCCACCTTAGAGCAGGTGGCACAGGAACGCGTCCAGGCAGGTTTTGAATGTCTCCAGAGACGGAGACTCCACCACCTCCCTGGGCAGCCTGTTCCAGTGCTCTACCACCCTTAAGGTAAAGAAGTTCCTCCTCATGTTTAGGTGGAACTTCCTGTGCNAACGTTTTTGTAGCTATGAACTCCAAATTTTCTAGTACATCTGAATTTCTGAGCTATTCTAGGTCATCTCAAATGAAGTTTCTTGTGGCTAAGCAGTTGAATCCCATCTTAAATCAGGAGAAAAGAATGGGAAAGATATTTTGGGCTAACTTTGTCCACTGGATCAGCTTTTGAACACCAATAGATTAAGAACTTGCATTCTTGGAAATGACAGATCTGCTAGGGCCTAGTTTGGATGAGGCTGAAAGAAGATCTGCCAACACTAAACATGTTTAGTGGAGCCTATGAAAAGTTTAAAATATTGTTCTCAGCTGTAGCAGCAATGATCTGTCAAATTGTAATAGATGTCACTTATTAAGGACACACCAGACTTACATACCTATATATCTTTTCATAACAATTAATCTTACCTGTTCTGTGAAATTGCCTACATATGTGCTGCACATTAAATATATGCAGCAGGAAAGACCGGGCAGAAATAAAGGACCCCTGCTACAGGGGTATCAAACTAATGTATAACTTGTAGTATCAATTTGCCCCAAAAGAAAATGTTTTAGATTTGTCTTCACTTCATAAACTTAAAGAACTCAACAGTAGAAGATAAGGCAGCCATTATGGAAACAAAATCTCTGATAAATAAGGCAAGTAATGTATGTTCAACACAAAGAAAAAGCTAAAAATTCTCATTTTTATCTGATCAATAAATTGCTTGGCCCATCCAGATTTGAATTATGCACTATAAAATAGTCAAGCTGTAATATCAACAGGCTCTTCAGATTTCTATTTATATAAATTAAATTTTACCTTCTAAAGACATGAACTCACACTGATTTCAATGTGATTAATATTGTTTCTTTGAGGAACTGACGCAATGCATAAAATTAGACATAGCTTGGCGTGGGACGGTGAGTGAGGCACAGAGTACTTCCAGTTAGTTTTGTTTCTCTGTATAGCTAAATAGAAAAAGAAAAATTAGAATGATATTTTTTAGGGTTAAGAAACTGTTTAGATTATCTCTGTAAAACTTGAAAATTTATTTATAATTTTTGTCTGTAGTCCATATGTTTGATGTATCATCATATAATTTCTGCAAGACCAAGTTAATGGTGTAGTAGATCATTAACTTTATGTTAGCAACAAAAAAACAGTTAGGTCTGAATTCATCCTGCCAGTTTTAGTCATCATAGCATCTAACTTTCAGTCTTTCAATAGTTATAAGACAGATGTTTTCAAACAGTGATTCAGATATTAAACAACTCCAATTATAAGAAGGTTGAGTAGCCCTTTGAAGAACCTCTAATTTCTGAACCATCGATGAGGTAAATATCTAAGAATGGGCAGATAACTGAGCATCTGAAATCAGGATGAATGACTACTGTGTTTTACTGTGGTTACGTAAGTAAACAAAGAGACTGGGCACAATGGGCAAAAGTCCTCCTTCCTCTGCTGCAGAGTCTGTACAAGAAGTGGTTCTTAGATACTTCTGAGCACAAACCACAGTGTCGTCATGTGAAGGGACATATCCAGGCATACATTTAAAAGACATGCCAACTATCTTCCATGCCAACCTCCTGTTGTCAGAGAAGCTTTTGCTAGTTACCCTAGGTAGCCATTTACTTTTTCTTGGCTGGAGTGCAATCAGGCCAGTGCTTTTCATCTTTGCAATTATTTTTTTGTGTGCGACTAGGCCGAAAATTCAGACATGAGAGCTGTTGCCAGCTCCCATGCAGGGGATAATCCTCCTCCTTAATTGGAACCGCTCAGTGTAACCAGCAGAGTAAAAAACTGCTGCTGCTGCAAGATCACCTGCTGACTGAAGAGGCATTTCAGGCAGCTACAGGGAGCTAGGATCTAGCCTGTTTCACTTACTAAATCTTTACTCCTGCAGTAAATGACTATCTTGCCTGTGTACCCGGTGGGGAGAGAGTACTGAAGACCTTCAGAAGGAAAATTTGTTCCTTTCAGACTTGTAGCTCTCAGATGGAATGGTGCAGAAAGGATATAATTTTATATAAAAGAAAATGAATCTTTTTTTAAATTAACTTTGGTAAAACTATTTCCTAGTACCTAGTAGATCAGTTACAAGCTTGCTCCTGTTACAGCTATATAGCCAGGCTTCCTGGAGACTGATGCCCTCAGATGTATCATAGAGAGTTTACACTGCCCCCACTGAAATAAAAATAGAAAAAAAAAAAGTTTTCTTTTGATAAAAAAAGAAGGAAAACAACACAGAAAAGGAAAGAAATAATAAAAATGATGTTTAAGTATGAAGGAATTAAGACATGTAAATAGATGTACAACCATGACCAAGGACAATCAGATATATAACAGTTAAAAATATAAGGCAACATGCATCAAAGCCATTTTCTAACCTACTGAAGACATCTGTGTGTGTGTATGTGTGTGTGTACTAATACATGCACACATGCGCAGCAGAGAATTTCAAGAATTGGGAGCAATGTTCTGCAAAGGGAAAGATCTGCATAATGAGCTCATTAGTAATAATCTCATTAGTTAAAACTCTCCTTTTCTATCCTGTATAGCCTTGACCTGCATAAATTATGCAGGCTTCAAACAGCTTTTCTAACTTTTCTGCTGAATAGATGAGCCTGCCAAATAGTGAAAGCGCATGACCTTCAGATGCTTTTTCAGAACAGCATTAGTCTGTCATAGAGACTGCCAGGATAAAAATGAAAAAGAGAAAAAAAAAACAACAACCCACACAATAGTAGAACTTATTTTCTGTTTATGTGGGAAATGGGTTTTTTTTGTTGTTGTTTCCAGAGCTGAAGTGAAACTGCTCTATAATGCAATTTTCTAAACAGAATAGGAAGTACTGCAAGATGAAGTTTTTCAGTCTTAGTGATGAAACTTAAGGCTTTTGATTACTGTTTTCTACCTGAAGTTATGTGTTCTTGGCTGACTGTAGTCTTCAAAGATCTCTCTTCTGAGGATTCCCTTAAGAAAAATTGCTAAAATTTCATAAATGTTGTCTTAGAATTTTTATAATCCATTTTAGTAACATAAATGAAATCAACACACTGTAATTGTTGGACACTAAATAAGATTCTTAAAACTGTCTAATAAAAAAGCTAAAGAGAAATATCTATATTTGATAATACTTCTCTGCCTTATACTTATTATAGAGTATCCTGGGTTGTACTCAGACAGGCATTTTAGAGATACAGTTTTATGAAGAATACAATAATCTTCATCATACTGTATGTTATGGGGCTAAACTATATTGGCTACCAATAGGACCCCATGTCATGTATTTGTTTTATCTTATACTCTAATGCGTCCTACATTAAATGAAGAACCAATTAGTAGTAGAAGTGCAAAAAAAGGCAAAGAAGTGCAAAAAAAAAAAATCACAGCTTGATATCAGAGTCTGATACTAGAGATCTGCCCATCCTGGCTTAGGATTTCATAGAATTAGAATATAAAAATAGCAGAATGGTGGAAATAAGAAATGGTTTAAATTTGTCCAGTAGGTGTAGTCCAGGTTTCTGCCAAAAGTTATAGCTATGAAATTGAACATTTAATTCACAAATAAAAGATCAATAATGACTTGCAATTCTCATGTACTCACATTGGCCTACCCATAAGAATCTAAACTTGTGTCAAACTCCTGTTTACTGGAACACAGAAAAGGAGGGAGTCATCTGAGTCCAGTGCAACTACTGTAACCACAGACATTCATGGAATAAGTGTCCTGCTCAGGATAGCTTTCTGAATGTTTGCTGCTCACAGCAGTATGACGACAAAAGTATTTCCAAGCTCTTTTCACCAAATTTCGTAAGAAAGCTGAAAATGCCAGAAGAGAATAGGAGGCAGAAAAAACGTACCTAGCATTTTAGATCATTGCTATGGGAATCTACTAAACTAAACTCTCAAGATTTTATTATGAAATAAACTGTATCCCAATCTACAAAAATGGGACTAATGGGGCTAACACCTTGGTCGGGTATGATTTTCCATTGGTAAATCCATATTGATTATCTCCAAACATTTGCTTATACTTTGTGTGATGGGAAATGGCTTTCCGTGAAATTTTTTCCATTTTGCTCCATAATCTTCCAAAGGACTGAGATGAGACTTGACATCCTGCAGTTTCCTGTACTCTCCATCTTGCCCTTCTCAAAGATGCAAAGTCCAGTTCCTCTTTTTGATCAGGTTATCTATAGCAGATGCCTACCACAACAGCTGCCCAACCAGTGCAGCATGTCATCACCTTCAGAACACTGACTCTGGAGTTTCATACAGCCTCCAAACACCACCTACATTTACCCTGTACTTCACCAATATCTTTATCTTCATCAATTTCTGAATTAACTTTCTAGTTCTTGTTTTCATCTCCAAGCTGCTGGCATTCCCTAGGTGCTAGCTCAGTAGGAAGCTAGGCAGAAGTCTGCTTTGCCCCTCTACCACCCATGCACAAGATTTGTCAGGAAATTTATTTCATTGACTTTTTGGCTGTTGGCTGCAGGTTTATGACCTGAAGAACACCAGGTCCATTCTGCCTCCAATGCTGAGCTCCAAAATCCTTCCTAATAGGTTTGTCAGTTAGGTGTCCATTTCCCCACATCTGAGGAGATTTAGAAACTTGGCATCACTCTAACCAATTCCCCTAAGGGGTCCATCTGGAAAGGTTTCTCAGAGAAAACCTGCAACACACAACTGGACTAATCTGCATAAATATAATGGTACCAATAATTTTCAGAGCTACCTTGGAAGAAAGGATGAGACTCACAGGCCCTATGTGTCAAGACTGCTGATCCTCTGCCAGAGGACTATTGCATTTTCTCCTACACCTAGGTACCTTGCCCAAGGGTGTAGGAGAGCACCTCCATCAGCTTGAGATCTCAGGCTCCTATCAGCCATGAAGACAGAGGCCTCCTTTAACAACAGAGCAGGTCTTTGCATATAGGCTGGTCACTACTAGCCAGAACTGCAATCAGAAGTAAGCAGTTGTACAGTTAGACCTTCTGCTCTTGCTTACAGAAGAGACATGATCTTTCTTAAGTCAGGTGTTCACAGCACCAGAGCATGCTGAAACAGCTGTCACAGCCCAGCTCCATAGAGAGCTAGTTCTGTTTCTGATAGCAGTTTAACTCGCTGATACATTAGTGTGGCACCATATGCAGTCTAATTATCTAGGTCAGTGGCGTATGTAATGTAGCTATACAGTTTGCTGTCCCAAAGCTTGGTGGTTCAGGTTTAAGATCTAGTTTGAGGCAGTATGTTGCGCATCCCATGAATAAGCAGAGATAGATGGCTTTTTTCCTTTTTTCAGTTAATAAACGTAGAGGCTTGTCACACTATAGGAGTTTGTCATCAGTGATGTCAGATTCCAAGACAAAAAACACATGAAATATATATATCAAACAAAAGGAATTCAACAGTGGACCTGAAAATTATTTCAGCAGGTAGACCAGATGTGCTTAGTTCTTCTTTATGCTGATCATCATGGTGCAGCTGTTTCAGCTGTATCACTTTGAATACAGACGCCTTTTAGCAACTTTCAAATCCTAAGAGTGGCTAACCTGAGCTGATGTGAAGTTTTGCATCCCTACACTTAAAAATTATTGCAGATGCTCTACAAGCGTTCTTCCTCTTTGTCAATACTTGTTTCCTGAAAGTATGGAATAAATGTTTGCTGTTAAACTGAGTTATCCTTCACAGTGATAGCAGATTCTGCAAAGTATTTCAAAAACATCAAAGCTACATATTATTTTTTCAAGCTGGAAAGCTGTCAAAGTAAAGACAAGGCTTTCCTTCAAAAATAGGAACAAAACAAGGTATCCAGTACCTTTGAGAACCACATAGAAAAATATGGTATTTTCATATTATTTCTACTGGTTTTTCCTAATTGACTTTCAAGGAGCATTCCTCTGTTTTCCTGAATTGCTTTAATTTGGTCTTAAGTGTAGTGTTTTCCAGTGTCTTAGGATTTTTGGTTTCTTCTGAGTTCAAAGACATGGTGTGTGTTACTCTTTCTGTACACAGCCATATGCTATACAAACTAAGCTGGGGAAAAAACCAAACCAAACAACCCCTAGTAAAATATTTGGCAGCATGCTCTATCAGTCACTCTGGAAGGAAAATATCTTATGAACAGACTTTTTCAGTTTTTCTTTTGAAGGCAGCAGACTGAATTCTGGCTTAGGACATGGCAATGTAAGTCAGAAGTGACTCAACTGAAGCCAATAGAATATAAAAAATTCAAAACTACCCTTAGTGAAAAATGAACCAAGTCCATTTCACTGAATTGTTGTAGAGATTTTTCTGAAATACACCAGAGAAATTTTCCTTAAAACAAAGCTAAGTAAAGCTGAGTTGTGAAAGTGCTAAATAACTGCAGTGTCTCAGTAGATGCAGGTCTTGCTCACTGGGTGTTGTTAGTTGGAAAAATTATGTGCTAAGGCGTCCATAAGAAGGAGGAATCTGTAAGATTTATTTTTTTTTAAACATCGTTTTTTTTCCACGGTGACCTAAAGGTTGAACTATGAGCACAGAGATTTTACTTATTCCTGCTTCCATTAATGTTAAAGAAACATAGATAGAAAGTACCCTATAGGCTAGTTAATTATTTCTGAAAATAGTTGTCACTTTATAAACATAGGCCCAGTAAAACTTAGAGATCTCAATTACTTTAAAAAGTATATTGAATACAATTCTTTTTTTAGATACAGTGGATAAATAGACTATAGCTACACCGTCAGTGTACCTGAGAGTACCAGATGAGTAGTGATAAAATGGAAGGATTCTCAAAGAAAAATCATTAAAATTAAAAGTTCATGGAGTGTACATTTAATAATTTTCTAGTCTGCCCAAGAGTTCAGGTTGACTTCTAAGAAATCATGTACATCACACTGGAATGCAAGAACGGCCCATCATGGATAAGAGCATAGGTCCTTCTGCCCAGTATCATGCCTCAGACAACAGCCAATAGAGGATCAGTAGGTGTGTATATCACGGTAGGGTAAAGACTTGAAGAGTCTGTCCCACCCTCCACATCCTTTCCTGTTTGTTCTACCTTCTAACTCCCAGTCAACAGTATGTGTATTCACAGAACTGCACAATAACATATAACAGCAAAATTATTAAAGCTTGATTTAATTCAGATCAGTGCCCCTTGAATGATTGTGACTAATTGTTGGCTTGTAATTCATATGAATATTCTACTTTCCACAAGATAATGTGGCAATGAGTTCCCCTCTTTTGCACTTTGAAAAAGTTGTTGGAGGGGGTTGGTTTGGTTTGAACATGCTAACTACGATTTCTTATAATGCTCAAAAATATACTCCTGGAAGGAAATGAATAATCAATCTCTGCTCATGTTTTTGTTGACACATGATCTTACCACAACTTCGTTTTTCTAAATGTAATTATCCTAACAGCTTAACTACTTTAGTCAGGTATATTTTACGCTTACTTGATTTTCCAAACCGGTAAGAAGGCGGACATAGAAAAGTAGCCATTGAACACTGACTCTGCTTATGTGATTGGAGAAAACATATATTAAATATAAATATATTAAACATATATTAAAATCTCTATCAAGTAATTAGTACTAGAAATTAAAGCAGTGTTTTAGTAGCACATCTGTGTGTTGCCGTGTTCCTGTATTACTTCTCATGAAAACTTCTGTCTAAAACATTTACATTCATGAGGTTAGTTTAACTTATTTCAGTCCCATAATTGAGATAATATTCAAGGGCAGCACTAAATTCATTTCTGACATCTCAAATTGAGGGGGAATAAGAATTAGCTCCAGCAAGACAGAAATATTAGCCAACACACAAGTTAATCATGTATTCTATTCATCAAGATACTAAGAGGGGTAGGAACTCCCATAGTGTTGCTAAAATTGCAGGGAGGGATGCATTTTTAGAGAGAGGGATGATAAATTTTGTTTCTGTGAAATCCTTACTGTTATACACTCTTTATTTTAAATGTGATAACAATGGGGATTGACTATTAGATAATTGATTTTCAGTGTGTGCTGTAATATATTTTGAGTAAATACATCCAGAATTAATTAACTCAGAACAGATTTCCTCCCAGTTTCTTCAGGTTAGCTGATGAAGAATTAGAATAGAGTACTCCGAACAAATCCCCATCTAGAGCATAATGGAACATAATGTATTTTTCATATCGACTAAAAAATAAATCTTGAGAGCCTACAGTACCTTTCCTGAATAACAGAGAGAATATATTAATTTAAGCAAGGGTAAATGCAACAAAAAATTCTGAATTCCAATTCCCTCAGAGAAATGCAAAGACAGTCAGTGTTTTAATTCTTGTCAGCTCCAAAGATATGAGTAGATCTAGGTGAACTTTGTGAGACTAATGAATATATTTCAACCATCTGTAATGCAATTGATTTTTCAGGTTTTATAATTGTGAACTGTTTGAAACCATGTGAATTTTTATTAATTTCCTTATATCTCTAAATGTATGGTAGTTCGATTCAAACACTTCTGTCATTGATAATATTTTGGGCACTTCGTGTTCACCATGAGATGGGTCATCTTTGTCACTTGACACTATCTGTTTGCATTCTGAGTAAGTGAAAATTCTAAGGAGAAGAAAAACTTAATGAAAACTCTTGGCCTGCTCAGGTGGAAGGAAAATGGAAGCAGCTGTGGAGATAGGTTGGGGAATGTAGGTATTTTCAGATTTTTTTTCCTTTTTTTTTTTTTTCCTAATTGACTTGGCTTCTGTGTCCTTATTCAAGTGTAGCAGTAGATGTTCGATTGGTTTATTGGTTTTGAACATTTTGTAACATTTAGGGCCATCTAATTTTTTTCAGACTTAGCCCCAAATAACGAAAAATCACCATGTAGTCCTTGTAGTAAAAACTGAGATCAGTGGTAGGAGAATCAAAGACAAGATCTGACTCTGTGTAAACAAAAATAGTGAAAGGATAAAATTACAGGCCTCATAAAATACATTATATTTAGCACCAAAATGTATGCTTGTGAAACTGCTCTGGAGCAAAAAATGAATTTCAAGATAATTCAAACACCTGTTAAAACTTTCGGAAGAAACCTTTGAATGAAAAATAATTCTTAATTCAAACTGCTAGTCAGCATCTTCTCCATTATATTTTTCTTCGGGAAAGAAGTAGTAACATTAGAGGCTTAGGAAATTTTAAGTAAATTCTCTTTATTACCTGACTACAAGGAGAAATATTTATAAGACTAATTACAATAATTTATACTGGTTTACTGATGAAGACAAGTGCACAGGAGTAAGGTTGAGAGTATCCAAGAGTTTTAGGGATTCAGTTTTACATATAAAAGATATGGGGGTTGTGTGGTTTGTTTTTTAGTGTGGAGTTTGTTGTTTGTTGGGGGTTTTTTTTAGCATTGTATTGTTTTGGTGTTGATTTTTGTTTTGTTTTGTTTTGGTTTGTTTTGGTTTGGTTTGGTTTGGTTTGGTTTGGTTTGGTTTGGTTTGTTTTCCCTGCAAAGGATACAAATATAATCACTTTATAGGCCCCTGGGTTAAATCACATCTCATTTTAGAACAATTAGCTTTATCTGTTTTAAGCAGCAGTGGGCACACATGTCATACAACTTTCAAGTTTCAACCAGAACACTTCATAGCTTACAAGTTTGCCATTCTCTTCACAGCTGTAGTGCTTAAACTTCATGTCCTATGATTTCAAAAAGCACATCGATTGCAAGATAATTTGCTACTTATAACTGATACCTTGTTCTTTCCAACAACTCCATATTTGCCCCCCACAAATTAGTTCCAATATACTGTGCTAATTATTAATGAGATCAAATCAAATTGCAGATGTTTCTGAGTGTGACCACATCTCAAATTCAAACTAGAAAAAGCAGAAATAGACAATATTTTTGGTAAAAATATTTGCTTTCAAAAAATGAAGCATTTTTTGCCAACCCTTGCAGTAAATGTGCAAACACATCTAAGAATCACTTCATCAATTAGCAGCTAGCTATAGGATGTAATTAACATGAATGAAAAACAGTCATGCAAATCCCTTTACTGGATACAGTAGCTTTCCCACACAAAAAAGCAGAAAAATTTTCAATGTAACTCAACAGCATATAACATAATTTCAGCTCCTCCTGAACTGACTGCTAAAATGAAATTCTCATATCTTCACATTCACTGGAATACGATCACACTTAGAAGCATCTCAGAATATTGTAGTAAGCATTTCTAAAATTTGAGACTTCTGAGATAGAAGAAAGGTTCATTTTCTACTTTTCTTAGTTGCAGTTTTAAAATATTCATCTTCTAGAGGAAATTTACAGTGTACATAATACAAGCAATGTGCAATACATTCTTATCTTGAGTCATTCTTCATGATGCTGCAGGCAGTATAAACAGTATTCACAAGGATGAAGGACAGAGGAGCCATTTGTTGCTTCTATGCCTTGACCACAGCAATGGTACTACAAGCTTCATAAAATCAGCAATAATGAAGAATACAAGATTTTTAAGAAAAGAAATAAAGCTTTGTCTGTATAATTTATTGTTACCTTCACTGATAAAATGTTGGTGATAATACTTAAAACTGTCACAGAATGCCGGTAGGATTAATTACCGATGTAAGATGAAAAATTATATAAATTGGCTAAGTATCATAATTGCTGTCTTAAAGGATGGAAATTACATTGATCTGAACTTCTGAAACGGAACATTAAAAATAAAAAGGCTTCTTCAATGGGTCAGAGATACATTTAAGGTGTAATTTCTCAACTACTACTCATAATACATCTCAGCGTGTCATTTTTATACAATAAGCAACAGACAGTGCAAGGAAGCCATTTTCCTTCAGCTATCGTGGGTTTCTGTCATAAAAAGGCAACATTCCAAATGCTGTATTTGATTTTAGATTCATCAACATGTGTGAAAACCAGCAGTTGATTCTCACCTCATAAAACACAACTGAATTTTTTGAGCAAACAATTCTCCTCCAATCTGTCCAAAGCCTCTTAGTACTATCTCATTAACTTAGTTCTTCAGTGAGTGCATAAAAGATGCTGTACTCTACTCAACGTGTTTGCTGTACAAGGAGGGGGGGAAAGCAGATTTAATAGATTTCTCATTACAGAAGTTTAAATATGTTATCTTCGTCTTCTTCTTTTATCTTAATTATATTTGCTCATGGGAAGCTGAAACTACAAATTTGTCTTTTGAGAGTGATACTGTTGATAAGCTTGACTGCATTAAAAGTTTTTCTTCATAATTTAGAGATCATGTCCATGCATGTAGTTATTTGAAAGATGGAGCAACACTGTCCAGGAACTGGGAAATGTCTTACAAAACGAAGGCTGGATTAAAATGATGATAACGTTTCTCATGCCTAAAGTTTTAAGGATGGAGGTAAGAATTCCTGCAACAAGATCATGGGTATACATTTCTTATATTTAATATCCATGTGTTTATGTGGTGTGAGAAAATACAACGAAAAACTCGTGGGTGAGAGAGATCATTCAGCAATTACTGTCACTGGCAAAATAGACTTGATTTAGGGAAATTAATTTAATCTATAAATTGATTTAATCTATTGCCAATTAATAACAGAATAGGATAATGAGAAATACGAACAAATCTACAAACATCTTCTCATCATCCTTTTTCTGTCTTCACAGGCCCAACTTCACTCTCAGCTCATCTACCTCCTCCCCCTGCGCAGCACAGAGGAATGAAGAATGGGGGCTGCAGTCAGTTCATAATGCTTTACCTCTGGTTCTTCTTCATCCTCATGCTCTTCCCTTGCTCTAGTGTGGGGTCCAACCAATGTGATGCAGTCCCTCTTGGATTTTTCCAACATGCGTCCTTCCCACAAGCTCCAATTCTTTGTGAACTGGTTCAGCGTGGGTCCTTTCCACAGGGTACAGACCTTCAGGAATTATTGCCATACTCAGCAAAATGTGAACATGTTCAGAGAAAGCTAGTTTTTAAAATGCTGTCTTATTTCTAACTAACCACCTAACATCATCGTCTAGTTGTCTTTGTTGTTGCTATAACTGTGTGGCCAAACTGTGGCAGTTTATAGTCTGTTTTTTGCCTCATGTGATAGCTATTCATCGCAAGTTTTCTATCTTCTCGACAGCAGAAGACACTTCCTAGAAGACTCCCATCTGAGTAGATTATAAATGAACCAGACACTTATGCACATAATTCAGTGGAGATTATCAATATATTGATAACAAAGCAACTGAATTTCTCCAAATTTCCTGTTTCTTTTTGGAGTTATATTGAAGACCCCAAATTTGAACCATGAAGGACAGGTATTGAATGCCAGCCTTTTCAGTGACTGTCAGGTTCCATTAGACCAAATTTAATCTCTGTGCTTTCCAATTTAA
This sequence comes from Rhinoptilus africanus, assembly GCA_013400135.1. Taxonomy (NCBI): domain Eukaryota; kingdom Metazoa; phylum Chordata; class Aves; order Charadriiformes; family Glareolidae; genus Rhinoptilus; species Rhinoptilus africanus. Next base: position 83,587 of record VXBO01005290.1, read on the forward strand.
TGCTTACAATACACGTCCATGCAGCATGACAGATATATGACGAGTGCAAAATAACTGTACATTTATTTCTAGCAATGTTCAGTTTTCTTTGAAAACGCAACCCATTAAGTTAGGTGGCCTCTTTAATCTGACCTGAATAAGAACACACACTTCTTTTTTAATCAATTCGTAATATACATCATCTACTGCTGTGACAAAGTACTTTTGAGCTGCTACCTCTAAAATGCATTAAAGAGCTTACTGTTGGAACAGGTTGAGGACAGAAGAGACAGCCAAAGCTTGCAAGAGGTATGAAGTGGGTCCTTCCTCTAATAGCTCAGTGAGACATGAGGCGGCTGAGACCTTTTCAGCTGCATGCTTTGAGCTGTGCCAGCAAAAAGGTATTCCTTCCATGTTTTCTGAGTAATGAGTAAGGCGCCTTCTCTTCCTTTTCTGTATTGTGAGTCTTTATCATAGGTAGACAGATACCAAATGGTGAAACTGAGATGAAAACACTGAAAAGGAATAGCAGTGCATGTAATACCAGATGAAGGAGGGACTGGAGAAAGACAAGAAAGTACCAAGGCAACAATGCAAATAAAAGGATAGAAGAGAAAAAAAGCATGATTAAACAAAGGACCTAGAAGGAGACTGAAAAGAAGAGAGGCATTTCAAAGAAAAGGATTTACAGAGTAGAAGTTATTTATTAGAAGAAAAAGAAATGAGTGGCAGAGAAGAATTGCAAAGAAATAACACAGTTGTGAGAGGAAAACCAGGAAGAGTGAGATTTGGAAGGCAGGCAAACAGAGTGTGGGAGAACAGCTGCTGGTTTGGTCACTAGTTTACCCAAAGTATATGGGGAATCACTCTTCTGAAAGTCTCTCCTTTATACTTCTGGTCTGCTGCAAAACTGCTCTGAAAAATCCAGTCTTAGTTATTTTCACTTTCCTGCCCTGTCATTCTCATTACTCACTCAATGGGAGCCACAATGTGAAAAATAAGTGAAGTCATCAACTTCACAGCATTTTATATTGATCCACAAATACGAATGTCTTGTACAGTTTCTGCCAGGATAAAAAATCAGCAGTAATTGGGAAGGAGGGTGGCTACCTAGGGATACTATTGCTGAAATACAACTTTGAAAAGAGCAAGTGTGTTCCACCTATAAAGACAACACAACCGAAGTTTTAGTAAAGAGTTTTCAATACTCATCAAATTCCATTTTTATGTATTTTTGTCCAATTCAAAATATGATACTCACCAGTGGAACAGAACCACACTTGATGAATAATCACAACAAAATATTTCATACTTAAATTTTAGAGTTAAAAGAGTAAAAGATAAAATATAGAATCATAGAAT
>VXBO01005291.1:0-35103 GCA_013400135.1 Rhinoptilus africanus
TTTTTTTTTTTTTTTAAAAGTATGTAGGGAATTTTAGGATCTTTCCAAACTGCTACCTGAAAAAGGCGCTTCTTATTTTAATAACTTGCAGTAAATTAAAGACAGTTATTATGGAAGAACTATTATTTGCTTTTTTTCAAAGGGAGAAAAGCGTTTATGCGTATGCTGTGTTTCTTCTCTTGGTGGATTTTTCCCATCAATTAAGAATTAACAGTAATTAACTGAAAAGAAAAAGGAAAAAAAAAAAAAGACGAACGTGTTTAGATGTTTGGCAGAATGTATTTCTCGAGGTTGTCTGGTACAACCAGCATAAGGTAAGATGAGCACCAGCTCTGGAACTGACTCATCTTGGTGCCCGCTTGCATCTTTGCGGGACAAGAGCCGTAGAGGTTTTTTACCAAATCCCCACCCCTGCGAAGCTGCTCGCCGCGAGGTTTTGCCAAGAGAAAAACTTCGGGTACTTGGTGGCTTTCGGTATTGCTCAGAGGTTCGGGAGAGGGTGGCACCTAACTTAAGGTCTTAACTTGAGTTCTGGTATGATGTTCTTGCGAAGGAAGAATGTGCTCCTGACAACGGCCCTTCATCTGCTTCATCGTATGCAAAATAGCTGAGAAACTGCGTGTTGCATGCGGATGTTTCTATGCAAAATTAGATGCTGCTGCACTAAAGCAGTTGGGTAGTTTGTGATACGCTGTCTCAGCTGTGCAGAAGCAACATTTTTATTGTTAAAGATTCTTTTGTAGCCTACAGTGCTGTGCATATATCCCATAAAAGAGGCTTTGAAATATTTCTTTTGGTTTTTATCTTCCATCTAGCACAGCAAGAGCTAAAACATGCATGCTCCCTTTAAGCCCGTCTTTTGCGAAGCATAGGGTTGTATTGCCTTAGTTAACTTTGAGTAAAGGCTGGAAAATAATATGGTCTGCCTGTGCCTACCTAAAAATAGAGGTGAAAAAAGCAGTATAATAATTAGATATCCTCTGCCTGGTTTCTACTCATCTTCATCTAACTCATGATGTTCATATGCGATGCATCTCCAAGATCTCAAAGAGCTAATACACAGCTGTAACCAAGCAGTAAGCACATAATTTGCAAACTTTTTTTGTTGTAGTACAGGGAACACAGATACCAAGTACTGGCTTTGTGAAACAAATACAACCTTAGCTCCCCACCCTCCTTTTTGACAAGGAAATAACCATCAGAGAGATGTATTGCAGTGTGTGCCCGTGCTGTTATTACTGTAGAGCTCTGTCTCTAGTTTATTTCAGGCTTTCCCACTGAGGAAAAGCTTTTGAAATACCTAGCAGAGCCTTCAGTGTTGTGGGAGTTGAGGTGGCACGTAGCATACGTGGCTGTGTTTGTGAAGAGAAGAATGTTTAGATCAGTTGTTTCAGGTATTTTTAATTAAAAAGTTGTTACGTCTTTATTTTGAAGGCTTAATAAAATAACATGCTATTTTTAGTTTGCCCCTGCCTTTCTAGCTGAACTGATAGTGCGTGCTTCTTCAGTGACCTGGAAAGGGTTCAGAAAGGGGCACCTAAATAATTAAACAGCAAACAGTATAAATCAAGTCTTTGTAGTCTAAGTGCACATTTAGACAGTGAAGAGTTGTGAGAGGAACCTCAGTAAATCTTATAGCGAAAGAAACGAGAAATCCAGGAAAACGACTGGGGGTAAAAGCAGTCTGCTGCACAGTAGCTGACCTGACCGCATGGCAACTCCTGTTACGAAAAGTTTTTAACACTGGTAAAATGTGTCTAGGGCTTAGGGGGATTACGCTTCTCTCCACCTGCATGCCATTACCAGCTTTAACCAGCCTTACTTCTGCCGAAAGAAACATTTGTTGGGCAAAGTCCCCTGTCCTCAGCAGGTAGGAAGGGATGCAAACGGCCGCCCCTCTGCCTTCACTGCTCCTTCAGCCTTTGGCTGGCCTTAATGTTGTTAATTGGCTAGGCAGTGTGTATCTCGCCAGTTTTGATAAGGATAATGAGGAATGAGTTCTGCTGTGCGGGGGATCAAAACAATGCTTGTTGGTTATACTTTGGCTTTGTATAAACTGAAATTAGAAATCTGCATCTCTGCAGAGCCATCTGTGCCTTTTTGTTTTCCTTCTGTAGACTTCCTAGGAGAAGGTGGACTTTTTAAAAAATCTTCTGTTAGAAAAGCTGTGCCAAAGAGTAACATTTTATAGATTGGATGAAGTATATCTGTTATAGTCTTGGTTTAGCCAGTTCCATAGTTCTTAAAGCATCAAAAGCAACTTTATTTTTAAAGAGATTGTTCTGACAACAGTTCAACTGTTTCATTTTTGTTTTCTCCCATCTGTCCTTCTTAATTAGAAGTTACAGCGGCCCTGAAACTGAAGGACAGCTTTTGAATTCCTTCGTGCAGTATTTTGGTGACAGCCTTGGGAGGAAGATTAAAAGAATGCCTTTAATAGAAGAAACTGTTCTGCCTGAGGACTCCCTCCTTACTCTGCCTGTAGTAATAATAGGTGAGTTTTTTCACTTTTCTAATATTCTCTGTCACTGCCATTGCCTTTATAGACCTGCTGCATGAAGTCATTTCTTATTAAATAACTAATGCTTAGCATCCTTACAGTGAAAGTGTTTATTAGAGTAATGCAGTTGTGATTAACAACAGTACCATAAAATTATGTTAAGGGACTTGCTATTGGAGTATATTTGAATTCAAATTGTGCTTTGACAAAATGAGACACGTTATTTGGTGAGCCTTGATGGAAGAACTGTTTTGATTCTAGTGTTGATCACATAAGGGGTGTTTAATGTGATGTGTCTGCTTCAGGTGGTGTGAAGGCTGTTGATGGTGCACCAGTAGAAATTTGTGGGGTCAGATGTCACGGTGAAAAGCATAATGTAAAATGTGTGCTGTATGTTCGTTGGGTGCTAGCCTCTCTCATTAATTGCCTCTTTCTCTGTTGCATCCATCGCTAATGTCTGAATATTGTCCCGTCTTTTCCAAAATGAATCCAAGTCATTTCAGCCAGTTTAAAACAACAAATTGTAGTCTTAATTAAATAGTTACAGGCTTGTACTTGTAAAATCTTGCTGAATGACAGGATAGCAGAGGGAGCAGGGTCCTAAGGTACACAGCTTAATTGAGAGTGCCAGCATGATTTGTACTGGGGCAAGGTTTCTCAGCAACAGCTGGTCACCAGCTCCTTACTGCCATGACTTGATGAAGGGATAAAGAAAAGGTCTGGAGTAAAAGAGGTTTTCAATAATCTAGTCCAAAGCTGTTGGGACTACAACAAACTAACAGCTTCAACTGTACCTGCAAACAAGCAGAGATTCTGGAGAATGATGTTTCAACATAATGTGCTCATAGTAAACCTCCACAGCTTTGAAAGACTGGTGTTTGTACAGTGCCTGTTCTCAAAGCTCTCTTCACGATGGCTTAAAATAGTGCTCGTGTAAGAGATTTACGTGGATGTGACAGACGTGAATCACTTGCTGAGTTCTGCATCATAGTTGAAGAGCAACAGCTTCCTGGCATTTTGTCAACCTTAGTACAGGTTTGCCATATGGTTAGTGACTCAGTTTTCACTGTTTAGTTTTGCAAATATGCATTATGCAAATACCCGTGCTCAATACTTATTTTGTCTAGAGGGCCTTTCTATGTGCTGACACCAAACACAGCTGCCTTGACTATTTCTCCTTGAAAAACAAAGACATTACCCAAGTGCTTTTTCACAGACACCTTTGAGACACTTCACAAGCTGATCTTCTTGATTGGTGGCCTATTATCACTAATTCATTGTCTGTCTGAAGAGCCTTAAAATGGATCTAAAATGATATAATTATGTTGTAGAAGAATAGAAAAACAATTGTAACACCACCACCCCCACCCCCGATATGTACACACACACTCACTACTGGTTTAATCTTTTCCATGTGATTCCTGTATAGCTAGAGTTAAACGTACTTTTAGCTTCCTAGTGCTGCCATTTTCTTGCACTATTTTGTTAATCAGAAAGCAAAAGATGGCACATGTGTAAGCAATTAACTTACTGATGGAGCAGTAGCTTATATTCCCCTTTCATTAACTTCACTATGCCCTTTTTCAGTGCATGATGCCCAATTTAAGATTTGATTCTAAGCTTGTGCTGCATCTTGTACTGCAGTTCTGCATAGAGTACTAAGCTACTGTGATAGTATTAAGTAACTTCTGTGCTGTACCTGTCTCAAGAATTGGGAAGAAATGGATGCATTCCATTTGAATGAGTTGTGATCGAAGAATTTCATGCTGGAGCCCGAAGTCTAGAGGGTGTTCTATGCTAAACACTTTAATCTTCTGCACTGGGCTTGATAATTACTGTGCAAACAGTGTGTTTTAATTTTTTATCCAAACAACAAGACTGTTACGATGATTATTTGCTTTAAATGTAGATACATAATGTAAAGATGATTGTACTGTAGTTTATTGTTGGTCAGGAGAAGCTTCTGCTGCTATTCAAACAAAGTATTAACTGTTCCTTAAATAAAGAGGGCCATGGGCTTTTGGGTTATATCAGTTGTCTATTTAAAGTTTGTATAATAGCAATGACTCTCAGTTGCAATCAGAGCCATTATTGGAGGCATTGTGTGTAAATAATGAGCAATATCCTCAGGTATAAACTTCTCATTTCAAAAAGTTTGTTGTTTTGGGTTTTTTTTACCTCCAAGGATTTTTGGAGAAAATCATAGCAAGTCTAATTACGGAGCTTGCAGCTGAACCTTCACCTTGTGTGTTCTTGAGAGCGTGCCCACAAGGGAATTTCTTTCCCTTGGACTCAGTCTGCTCAAAGAATAAGAACTGTGTTTTGGATAAGTTCTTTGGATAGTCCCAGGGAGCTAGGGAGCTCAGTAATTCACTTTATCATAATCCCGTCCTCAGTAGGTTCCTTGGCCCTTGCCAGCCTTTATTTTGTCAACTTTTGTTATTCTTTTGGTTCATTTTAGTTTTATCCGGTAGGAATAATCTTTAGCATGGCATCCTTGGACATGGCGTACATTTTTCTCTTTCCTTTGTGGACTAGCTTCCTTTCCACTCCAGTAGGAAAAAAAAAAATCTAGCTCTGCACTTGTAAAAAGGAACAAAATTCTTGACTGTGCACAAGATACAATCCTAAAAATAGTTAAGAATTTACTCAGTCGTGGGAGTGCTTGTGAACTATAGGTATGATTAGAGTGTTTTCACAACTTCGTGTGATTTTGTTGTGGATGGTTTCAATGTATTGCTGAGGTTCTCATATCCATCTCGGGTGGCAAGTGGGTGACAAGGAGGGGCCTGCATCTCTTTTAGGCTTTAAATTCTTGGACTGAAGCATACGCAGCTATCTCACGCTGGTCTGTTTGTTAGAGGGTAGGACACTGTGAGAGTGAGGAAGAACGTTGTCACTGAAAGATCCTTTATGGTCTTTTCTGTAAATGGCAAAATAGGAATCAGAAGTGCTTTGGGAAGTAATACAGGCAGAATCACCAATATTTAAACCCATTATTACAGACTTTTGATTTAGCTGTCTTGACGATCCCAATGATGGAAGTCTATGGCATTCCTAGGCAGTCTTTTTGCAGTACTTTATGGTCCTTACAGTACCCAGGCACTCTAATGCCTTTATTTTTGCCTCCACAGTCAGGTGCAAAAACTAGATTGCTTGGTAGGAGCCATTGTGCAGTCTCACGTATTTATTCGGGCTCTAGGCCTTTGGAGAAAACATGGTTACTGAAGATTTCATATAACTTAGCAGTCTCAGCCTTTGTTGAACTCCCTTGTAGTGAGCCTACGTGATTTTCTTGTAGCCCGTGTCTGCAACCAGTCTATGCATACAGCATTGTAAAGAAGTATGGGATACACCGCCACTGGGGACCGGAGTGAATGCACTCATCACCTGCAGCCTGGTGGAGGACGAAAAAGAGATTGGATGAAAAGACTGTGAATGAACAGGATCTCAGCAAACTGATGGGGGATTTATGGACTGAGAGACCAGAAAAGGGAGAGGAGACAGGCATTAGAGAAGTGGGATTGTGAACAGGTGAGGGAAATAGGGTGTGCAAAGGGTATGGGGAAAAGGAAACAGTGGGTGAACTCTTGAGATCAGGAGTTGAAATGGTAGGAAGTAAGAGCTAACATCCTAATAATGAGTGCTGTGTGAAAACCTGAATAAATCAGTAACTTCAGCCCAGAATTTGAATAATGTGTGGTAAATACCATGTGTGCCACTCTAGACAGAAAACAAAGACAAAATGCTGAATAGTGCCTCATTAGGAGAACACTGAGCTTTTCACTCAGCTAATGAGGAAGAGGGACTATAGAAATAACAGTACATAGTCATGTTTACATTCTTTATCATAACACATTCTGACCTGAGTTTTCCCTAGCTTTCAATATCTGACTTTGCAATGTGGATGTTACTTCTGTATTTTGCATGTTATAAATATGATCCCCTACTTTATTTAATACTAGTCAAACAAATAGAAATAATTACCTTATGGTAACATTTTGGTCCTATCCATTTCACACTTTGAATAACATTTTGAAAATAAGTTAGTCTATTAAAATGGCAATAATGCATGTATATGAATTATAAAATGCTACAAAAAAGGATATAGAAAGATGCTTGAATTGATGTTGTTGCTGAGCAGTGAATGTGGTCTTATATGAGTTTCTTGTACGTTACCACTTACCTGCTATACCTGCTATATTTGTCTTCACTCAGCTTTTATATTGCTGTTGTGTTATGTCTGTGGCTTCTCACCTGATTTGCAGCGTTCAGCTTCCTGCTTGTCCCTTCCTTCCTTTTACGTTATGGGCAGACCTGAAGAGCGTATGCTCTAGATTGTCTTTCTGTTCTGTGTTTTACAATATCCAGTGTCAGCGGGAACGCAAAGTTGTAAGATGGCAATAATATTCAGATATCACTGTGATTGACAGGCAGATCAGATCTTAACCATCAGACCATTTTCACACAGGAGTAGTGAATTTGATGTACTAAATTATGAAACTCCTTGATACGCATTTTGTTCATGGTGTAAACAGTCATAGATACATTTCTTGTTATCTGAAAAAGATTTTGCTCAGGTGTTTTTGAGGAAGTTCCTATGGTAGGCTTTATTTTACTGTGAAGTTTGTAAGCTGCTTTGAATCGGGACAGTATTGCATTATACTACTTTAGTATGATTTTATTGCTGCTTATTTAGTGACTTACAAACTTTAGATTATTGACATTTGAACTAAAGCAGTAATTTCTTTCTTTAATAGGAAATGGACCTTCAGGGATTTGTCTTTCTTACCTGCTGTCTGGATACAGGCCATATTTATCTCCTGAAGCTATACACCCAAACCCCATTCTACATACGAAATTAGAAGAAGCTCGACATCTGTCCATTGTTGATCAAGTAAGCTTTGGTTGCCATCTTGTCTAGCTCTTTTCCTACTGCAAGCTGGATTATGAAACAGTAGGCTTTCTTTGATGATCCTGTTTAAAATGCTTTTGCAACTTACATAAGTAGTGCCATAGACAAGGAAAGGCTTAATATTCTCACCCCACAAAAAATTAGAGGTTACAGTAGAGCTCAGTAACTGTGTGGCCTCCAACAACTAGCTTTATCTCTTGGCCTCTGTTTTTCCTACCTGTAAAATAGAGTGGTATATACCTTCTGCAGTGGCTTGTAACAAATTACATGAATGGCAGTTCAGATAAAAAGCAATGCATTTTAGGAACTGCTTATCCAAAAAAGTGCTGCAGATTGCATTGTGAAAAACCAGCCTACTTACCTAATTGTGTTTCTAATGCATTAATAAGTTATTTTGTTATTCTGTTAATTTAAATAGAATCAACTCATGACCATTAGATCCAGTCCTGGGGCGTGTGGTGATTTTGTGGTTCTTGAGGGCTTTTTGTTTCTGCCTTCTGTGTTTTACAATCTGCCTTTTGTCACTTTGTTTACTACTTGCCAAAAGTGTCTAAAGCACCACTGGGTCAGTGAGTAGTTGATGTGAGAGTTCCAGCTTTCGTCTCCTAGGATGTTTGGGCACTATCATCAAAGAACAAATACTGCTAACATATTTCAAGTTAAAATCTTCCTAAATAGTAAATTCTCATTAAGACTTCATTTTTACGAACACTAGGGGTATCTATACTATATAAAGGTTTTTCTTTTCTAAAACAGTATGCATCCTGTCATGTTGGTTGTGCTCACAATTGCTCTTGTGCTGTATTTGTTATCCTCATAAACATCCAGTTCTTCTGTCTGATTGATTAGTTAAATCTTCTCCATTATCTTTTTTCCCCACTTGTCCATTTGTTTGCCATGTTATCATAGTTTTCTGCTCACCTCACTGTACTCCTGATAGAGTACTTACAATGCTATCACTAACTGATTGCCTGTGTGACTAATTTATTTGAAATACAAACATGCACATGTGTGTGCAGTAGGGAAGTAGGGATTGTTTGGCTTTGGGTGGTTTTTTATTTGGGGGGCAGGGGGGAGCTTGTTTTGTTTGTTTGTTTGTTTTAGTGCTTTGGTGTTTATATGTAGTGTTGACCTTAAGTCTCAAGGCTTATTTTTTTGGGCAGGAGAGTAAACTGCCTAAGCTTTTGACTACAGATGTTTCATGTACTTCATCCTCCCCCGACCCCCTGATATTTTCCCAATTTAGGAAGCTAAACTGTCCTGTCTTTGTGAGCAAAAATTTGCCTTATGCCCAATTCTTTCTTCAGATCTCTATTCTTTCTTCACATATTTGCCATTGCCTTGTGAATTTTTTAGAACACAGCTGGTTAATAGATGCTGAAATGTGAACATTTTACAAAGTTCTAGAAATTGTTCTCAACATGAACGGCTTTGTAAAATAAGCCTAGTTCTAATCTATTTTTAACAATAATACTTAATAATACCTCCATTATGTCAAAATATAATAAAGTTAGTGTGGGAACTACCTAAGAGCTGTCAAAGGAGCTTTTTTCTACTTTAAAACTGAATGTGTTTAGATTCCAATTTTGCTTTATCACAATGGAGCTTCTAGAAATACTATTAATTCTTTGTTAAGCAGTGTCTGCTATCTATACATATAAATGTTACTAAGTTGCTCTGATTTCTGACTATATGTCCCTGTATTTCTTTTTCTGCAATGACTTTTGGACACTGACCTGCCCTGGTATTACTGTATTATTAACATACAATTTTTAAATGAATGAAATGTATTACTCAGAGTTATAGAAGAACAGAATCATGGCAGTTATTTTTGAGAAGTGCTTTGATTGAATCCCTACATTTAAATACGTGCTTCTACTTAAAATGCCACTTGAACTAATTGTATTTTCTGGTTTTTCAGAAATTGTGTTTTTTCAATTGTAATTGAACTTCTGTACATCAGAATAGCATGATGAACAGTAAAAATTGCATGAACATATAGTTTTCTTTCATACTTTAGGATCTGGAGTACCTGTCTGAAGGCCTTGAAGGACGCTCTTCAAACCCAGTTGCAGTGCTTTTTGATACCTTGCTTCACCCTGATGCTGACTTCGGGTATGACTACCCACCAGTTTTGCACTGGAAGCTAGAACAACATCATTATATTCCCCATCTAGTGCTTGGTAAAGGACCACCTGGTGGGGCTTGGCATGTGAGTAAAAATTTATTGTCACTTGTAGGGTTGCTGGATGATTTTGTGATTTTGGGTTTTTCTTGCTATCTAAGGCTGGTTTAGATAGTAATGACAGTTCTGGTTTCAACTACTCCATTACCAAAGCCCAAATATGTTGAGGGGATGAGAAAGGAAGGAAACGGCTGTCCTTCATTTAGGGATTTGTGACCACGACTGCTGTCTTACGTGCTTTTGTTTTTTTACTAGTTTAAATTTAATGAATTGTAATGAAGAGTGTTTTCCATTACTTTTTGCTCATCTGTATTGTTTCCAGGTGCTTTTGTACAAAATCTTAAATCTTAATGTGTTCATATGCTTTCGGTTTCACTTTTTTCTTCTTCTTGTTTTGTATTTTTAAATAACTTGCTTTTTGCTTCCCTTTCACTTATTGTCTTTTCACCTTTAGTAGATCATGCAGTTGCCTATTAAAATAGTATTTAACTGTCACACAAATGTAGTTCATCAACACGTCATTTAATGTCCTGGTATTACATTATGTTCTGGTATTTTATTGCTCTGAGTACAATTTCACTGTGTTTTACATAAATATATCCATTTGAAATTCATCTTGGTTTGGTTTTTTTTCTCCATAGTCCATGGAAGGCTCCATGCTAACAATCAGTTTTGGAGACTGGATGGAATTGCCTGGCCTCACTTTTAAGGAGTGGGCAGCTAGCAAACTCAGGTAAAGATACTGCAGAATGTATTCAGGAAACCTGGTTGCTCTAAAAATCCAGATAACGTTATTTTAAGAACTGGAAAACATTCAGGCTTCACTGTTCACAGGAGGGCTTCTTGATTTGTTTATTAAATTGCCTGATGGCACGGGAAATTATTCTACTTGTGTGTACTCTGGTGGAAAAAAAAAAGAATGGTCGGCCAGAGTAATTGCTTTGAGTGCATCAGAAGCATGCATGCTAGCAGTGCCGTATTTTAGTAGCATTTCACAAAGAAGCACTGTTACTGTAAGCAGTTTCATTTAGAGTTGAGGGAAGACTGAGGGGGGAATTTAAAATCTACGGAAGTATCAAAGTTCCTCTTTCAACATGGACGCAACTTAGTTGCTGTGCACAGTAGCTTTCTTCTAATCCAGGAAGTTGTATATCTCAGTATTTGCTTTTAAGGCAAAGCTGCGGCATCTGAAATGTTGCTATCTTTGAATTGTAATTTTAAGAGCATAATTCAGTATTTCCTGATGTTATTTTCTAGTTGTGTGTGTTTTCAAAAAAATTTAGAGAAGAAAAATTACTGTTTTGCACAAGGTCACTGGTTTTACTTCAGTTATACAAATAGTTCATAAAGATCTCTGTCAGCAGATGAACCTAGGAACACTCTACATAAGCTTTTTCTAAAATTTGAATTTTCCCGACTTTGTTCTAGCAAAATTAAAGGAAGTTGTTCAAGTACCTTGTGTGGCAAAAGAAGTAGTAGAATTACTTGGGCATATGTCGTTAAGGGCAGACTGTTACTCTTTTCAGGACACTTACAGTGAAGAAACCGTACCTTTGTTCTTTAATCGCATTCTTAGATAACCGCAGTAATCTTGCCTCCTTATTAACTGAAATCCCATAAGCTGCTTATTATCTGAAGCTAATTTGTTTATATTACAGTTTTCAACAATACTACAAACAGAAAAGCTGACCTGTGATACTACGATGAAACAAACATATTTAAAAGTATTGATGATATTGAAAACTTAAAGTTGTCATGTAAAATTGTTTCCTAAGTTTCACTGTAACAGGTGTCACGCTGTCGCATTATCCTCTTCAACAAATATCTCATCAGGATTTTCAGAGTAGTAATCTGAACATCTAGAAGTACATATGCTATTGTTTTGTTAATCTGTGAGAATGAGTAGTCCAATTGCTTGTAAAAACTCTTTTAAGCATAATTCAGTGGCAATGCTCATTGTTCACTACTGTTTCTTTTGCCGTCTTCCTGGCGCTTACTTCTAAAGAAGCAGCAAAATTCACGCACCTGTTCAAAATAATTAATTTTCAGCTTTTTTAAAAAATGAGAACGTAATAAACATGAGAAAAGCATAAGTGTAATACCAGGATTGCAGTGCAAAAATGTCTTTTATTGGACACTTGGACACCATAATCCTGTTTACGTAGTTGCATTAAGGTTCTGTTGTACTTTGTTGTTTATTCCTGTGATATGGAACTACTTAATTTGATATTTACTGAACTTACCTGTACCTGAGGGAGACGTCTTTTGTAAAGTATACTTGACTCAAGTAATATATTGAACCTAGAGTTTCAAAATTAGCACTGAATCTTTACTATGACATTTAATTACCTACATCCTAAGTAAAGTGTATTTTCACTGAGCACAAGTTTAGCCAGCATCGTATCGCTGACAGTTGTGATGCTAAACTGGCTTTGTGAAACACTTCTGTACAGACCTACCGTGATACTGCAGAGTTTTCTTATGCTTAAACTGTTAATCACCGTAGCATTTTACACTGTAAAGATTTACAACTATTAAAAAAAAAAAGTTAGCTTGTCTAGTATATCAGGAATCAAGAGAACAAATGAAACAAATTGAATGCATAATTGAACTTAGCGCCAGTAATACTGAGCAGATTCAGTCCTCTTAAATTTGACTGTCCTGTGGTATGTCATATACGGTACTCAAATTGCCGCAAGGTCTAAATATTAACTGGAACCATTCATTTTTCTTTCAGAAATATAAAGAGTGATCGAGTAATGCCAGAGGAAATAGCTCGTTATTATAAACACTATGTTAAAGTCATGGGCCTCCAAAAGAATTTCAGAGACAACGTTTACATAACATCGGTATCCAGGCTTTACCGAGGAAAGGATGATGAAGATAGAAGTCAAATAAATGAAACGCAGCATTTGGAAGTGGAAGATGGACAGAAATCGCTGATTAAGAGAAACTGGGAAGTCAGAGGTTATCAGCGAGCAACAGATGGTTCTCACGTGCCCTTCTGCCTCTTTGCTGAGAATGTGGCTCTCGCCACGGGAAGCTTTGATTCTCCTGGCAGACTACAAGTTGAAGGAGAAGACTTTCCTTTTGTGCTTCATTCCATGTCTGACTTCGGAGCTGCTATCAGCAAAGGAAAGTTACGTGGGAAGGCAGACCCGGTGTTAATTGTGGGTGCGGGACTTACAGCAGCCGATGCAGTACTGTGTGCCTACAACAACAACATCCCAGTAATCCACGTGTTTCGTAGAAGAGTTACCGATACCAGTCTGATTTTCAAACAGTTACCTAAAAAGCTTTACCCTGAATACCATAAGGTCTATCACATGATGTGTACTCAGTCCCATACTGTGGACTCCAGTCTACATCCTGCTTACACTAGTTTCCCTGAACACACTGTACTTTCCTTCCATCCTGAAATGAAATGTGTTCTTCAGAGTGCCTCCGGACTGAAGAAAATTTTGAAGTTTTCTGTAGCCTTAGTTCTGATAGGTTCTCACCCCAATCTTTTCTTTCTCAAGGACCAAGGACATAGCATAGGTCATCACTCTAATCAGCCCATCACATGCAAGGGGAATCCCGTAGAGATTGATCCGTACACTTACGAATGCACTAAAGAAGCTAACCTCTTTGCTTTAGGTCCTCTGGTGGGAGACAACTTTGTACGGTTTTTAAAAGGAGGTGCACTGGGCATTGCACGGTGCTTGGCAATAAGGCAAAAGAAAAAACATGAATTGATTGAAGGTGGGGATGGAGGAGGTGATGGGGTGCCATAAATGAGACGTTAGGCACTTTCACGTACAGAGTTACAGACGTAGGCTAACAGAACGCTCACTGGCAGCCAAAGTTGATAGCAGTCACATTTCTGTTGTATACAAGTAACCTGCGCTTGTATTGCTTGGTAAAGGATGCTGATACTACAATACTTCACCTTTTCAAAATACCAAAAAATTGATCTGCTATTACAACTGAGACTACTTAACTGGAATTACTTCCAGATAAACAGAAAATGAGACTAACTTATATTGACCTGCCTGTCATCGCTTGCTCAGCTGAAAGAGCAGACTTCCTCTGGGAAAAGCAATGCCTACCAGAGTGGCTTTACATTTTAGTGTCAAATGTGACAAAATATTCTTACGTGAAATTAAAATAACTCTTAAAAGCAGAAGGCTTTCTTACTACAAAGTGATTTTTGGTCCCAAAGCAAATTTGGAGCCTTCTGCTTGAAACAAGGCTTTTATTTATTTGCCGTAGTAATACAGTAACACTTGGAATGAGCACTTGGTAAAATGGATTTTACTACCAGAAGAATTTCTGTAAGCAAGAAGTATTCCTCAACAGTTATAAATTATCCTTTTTGATAATTGGAATAAAAGAATAAGCATTCCCCTTCAATCTTTAGCGCATGATTTGACACGATCCATTAATGGTTTTTCACACTATGCCTAGAGTTGGGTGAGTGCAGAAAGACTAACACGAGATATTCCCCTACAGTGCTGTGTACATTTCTGAGAATACTCATTAACATAATAAAGTACTGATGTAAGTGCTCTTACTACAGTGTCAATATAATGAGTATCTAGTATACTACTGAAAAATTAAGTACCTGAGAAAAC
This sequence comes from Rhinoptilus africanus, assembly GCA_013400135.1. Classification (NCBI taxonomy): domain Eukaryota; kingdom Metazoa; phylum Chordata; class Aves; order Charadriiformes; family Glareolidae; genus Rhinoptilus; species Rhinoptilus africanus. The sequence continues at coordinate 14,217 of VXBO01005291.1, forward strand.
TTAGAGTTTTTTTGCTTCCTAGCTCAGGAAGACTGAATGGGATCACTTGACTGATGAAGGTGGGTGATAGATATTCTCATCTCCCATTTGACCAAGTATTGGTTCCTTGTCTTTTTTTTTTTCTAGAGCACCACATAACACTAAAACCATTTTAGCCTGCAGTTTTTGAAACTTGAAAAAGGGTTATATCTTGCAGCCAGCTAAAAAATAAACAAACCAAACCCAAAACGAACATGCCATAGTTCCTATAAATCTTAAAACTCGTTATGAAAGACAGACTTTAGATGTACTACCTCTGAATTGAAGTTTCACCTTTCTGCTCTATAATGTAAGACCTAGATTTCATTTACTGGGTTTTAGAGTAGTTAATTTACCTAAACACACTCATGAGTTATTCACCATAGTAAGGTAAGCAACAGCTAGTTAGACAACTTAAGTTCTCTTCCAGAACTCTAGACAACAGTGCTTTTTTAACTGATTTGTTTCCAAACATTTTAATTCAGGTCCAATGCAATGGAATAGATGTTATTTAATTTTTTTTTTGTTTGGGGCTTTTTTATGTCAAAGAAATTCATGTTAGTTTAAGGTGGTGTATTTGCATGATTAAAATTTCCGTATTAGAACTTGAACAGATTTTAAAAAGGAAATTAGGCATAGACTTTGTGAAACTGCTAGTGCTTGCTGGTTTCCCAGCTGTCTAACTTTGATTCAAAGTCATAGATACCTATATGCAATAAATGCCTGTTTTCTGTGCCTACTGAATTACGGGCTTCTGTGGCTGCTGCAGGCCTTTACGCATCTGAGTAAGTTACTCAGGCTTTGGACGTAGAAGTTGATGAGGTAAAGTACGCAAGGGTTAAAATGACTGTATTTTCAGTGGAAGTCCGAAGTAATTTATGAAAGGATGCTACTAATAATAAATGTTAGTTTAGAGCCAACTTAATAGCATAACAATAAATACAAGTGAAGCGACGTACTAATTTCTGCATTGCCTACATGGTTGGATTTAACCATGCATTGTCAATACTAGTTAAGTTACTTTCTTTATACTCTTATTTGAGCTGGTTTTAATTGTGCTAAATTCTAGGCTTCTTTTCTTCCTAATTGAATTGAGATTCTATAATTTGCCACCTTTGGCAAAAACTGTGCATATGTAAATCTGTCCTAAACCTGTGATACCTAATAATTTTGACTGAGAATCAGTGTAGTAAGTGCTAAATACTTGATTATAGAACTTTATGGTAGTTAAGATATTGGGCATACATCTGCACTGTGATTAAATTCCTTTAGTTTTGTGTCAGTATAAATGTCGGAATACAACATACCATGGCATGGTCCTGCTCTTTCATTTGTCAAGTGAAACATTTAAAATACCAACAAAACAAAGGAAGCAATTTACTTAAACAGTTATTTTGCAAAAAGGGGAAAAAAATCTTCAAACAGCCAAATCTTGAGCCTCGGCTTCTTCAGCTACTTACAAGCTGTGTATTGTAGTGACCAATTGGTAGCAGAGATTTTTTTTTGTCCTGTTAACTCCACAGGTATCTTCCACTGGGCTATTACAGCACTTTGAGGTTAAACTGTTGTGTTTTTTTCCCTTTTATCAATCTTGCCAATATTTTTGAGATTAAAAGAAATCGCATGAGACCCCTTAGTTGGGCAAAGAAAATTTCTCAGTGGTCATGTTTATTAAGACAGTATAAAAATACTTTTTTGAACAAAGGCATTACTAAAAAATCATCCTATGCTTTCTAGGAGCTGCTAGGTTTAAAGTTGTAGCTGGACTTTCACCTTTGGGTTTCTTATTTTGAGGGAAACTTCTGTTTCTCTCCTATTTGGTGTTTTTCAGATAGATGAAAAAACTCAAGCTTTGCCTTAGGACAGTTTTACCCAAAGCATTATATCAGATTTACTGCATTTATTGTGGATCAGATGTTGGCACTGAATCGTTGTATTTTGGGGGGAAATACTTTGTTTCTCACATTGAAAAAACAAAAACCAACAACAACCCATGTGAATTTCCTGTGTAATAGTTCCCAGAAGGGAGACCGTCCGTGGCTTTGAGCTCTTCTTTCAGTGAGAAAGATCAAGTATTTTAAAAGGATGCTTACTACTTAAGCTGTATTACTAAAATACAAACAGGAAGAATATAATTTTTTAGCTAAAGGAATTTAATTTTAATTTAATTTGTAAGGGTATGTTAACTCATACCATGTATTTTCTGATAGACCAGTGAGAAAATGTCTCTTACATTTGGGTTTGGTTCTTAATGACAAATATGTCTCCTGGCTAAATTATTGCTAAGGTGGTTTTTTTTAGTAGTATCCAGCTGTTGAACTGGGACTAAGATTTGTCACAGTAGCTATCCCTAACAGTCTGCCTTGTATGTGGTTATTTAACAGGAGGTGTTTGTTAATGAAGGTAGCTGATGGGGCAGTAGGAAACAACACAGCCTTTCTTTTGCTTTCCAGTAGATGATTTGATTTCTGCTTAAAACATTTTCTGCGAAAGACTAAGGCTAAGTTTTACCCTGCTGAGTAAATGCAGAAATCCAGAGAGTGGTGACAATAACATCGGATTCTCCTCTTAGGAAAATGCCTTGCCTTGGGCCCACAGGCTGGGCTGGCCAGTGGGTGCCTGGGGAGAGCGAAGCTCCCTTCTGGGAGCGCCCATACATTGAGTAAGGGACACCAAAGTGCATCCCCCAGCTGTAGGTCCCTAGTCCTCAGCACGTAGGGAACTGTTGGGGTATACTGTATTTTCCTTCTGGCCTGGTGAGCGTAGGCACCTTCTTTTTTTTTAATGATTAATTTCATAGTGACGGTTGCATAATGAAAACCACAAATTTGTAGGAGGTGGCTGTAGCTCCTTTCTCTCACAGCTCAAGTACTGTGAAAAGAAAGCTAGAGCCAGAAATCCAGAGTACTTATTCAAAGTACTCTGAAGGAAATTAAATTAAGACCCAAACTTTGAGGCAGGCCTGACCTGTGTATCCAGTTGAAATGAAGAAAAGGCCATTTTTAGGGCAACTCCTCTTGAGAGAGAAAGAAAGGGTGTAAAATCTGCAAACTTCTCGGGAGTCCTCGCTGGTAATAAGCAATGACCGGTGAGGAACGGTGGGAGGAAAGCAGCAAAGCATCTGAGCAATACGAACTGCAAAGCTGCGGGAGCTGAAGTGAATCCATGCAGCGTTGATTGATCGGCTGTTGGCTTCCCGTCCTCCTGGGTCAAGATCCGCATGCGGCAGCGGCAGAGCTCTGTGCTGGAGCTGGGAAGTCTAACACGTTGCCATATATTTTTAATTGGCTAGCAACTTACACTGAAGTGCGACACGTAGGTATGAGCTAGGAGCTACTGTATTTTCTCCAGAAGCTGTAGGTGACGTGCCAGGAGATGAGACTTGGTAGCTCTGGTACCGTATTTTCTACTTCTGAGAAAACAAACAGGTATTTTCACGTAACAGCAGAATTTGTGCTTCCAAACATTTCTAAACAGCAACAAGTAGCACATGTATGCCTTAAAGGCAGCTCATTATTCGATTTTATTGTCATCCATACAGTAATGATTTCATTTTGAGGAAGTCACGGAACAAAAAATGCTAAATGGTTTATAATTAATTTAGATAATATGTTAGAACCTTACAATAACAGTATTCAGTCATCATTTTGGCTGCTTTTTTTTGAGGTGAGAGCAAGATGGGAGCACGTTACCTCAACTGTTGTGAGAGCTTTTTGGACATTTACTTCCCCTTTTTCCCCTTGAGCAGCCTGAAAGAAAAGTCATGCTTTGTTTGAGAGAACCATAATGCCCGATTCTATTGAGCAGAAACGATGGAAACGGAGCCACTCCTTTACAGAGAAAGGAAGGCTTTGGTGACATTAGGGGTACAAATTTGAAGTGAGTATATTGAATTATAGCCAGCTCTCTTCCTAAAATAGTATTTTGGGAAATACGGTACACTTAAGGTGTTTCAGTTCAGTTAATTTTTGAAGCTTGAATTACACAAGGAATTTTGAGGTCAAGGATGAATTTTGTGTAAGGAACAAGGATTATGAGGGGTTGGGGAGAGGGGGGAGCATTTATAGTATAATTCAGTAACCATAGTGAAGCTAAGCACTGTTTTGAAGATGGTTTTGTCCTTGCAGACACTAGAACATTCCAGCTCAAGCAAACCCTGAACTTGAGTTCCCATAACACCAGTCTGCGGGCTAGCTCATTTTTGAATGACGATGATTTCGTACTTAGAGGGCACACTAAGCCAACTCTTAAAGCCTCCTGGTCATCAGTAGGCATCAAAACCAGGGGAAAAAAAATATTCTTCATATTTTTCTCTCTCACATCCTTTTGAAACTACTTATTTTGGAGACAAAGGTAATCTAATTTGCACTTTCCTCCTCCATCTCTTTATTCTGAGATCTCTGGCAGCGTGCGAGTATCAGCCTACAGTGGATGCTTCAGTAAACTGAAATTCAGTTTCGTGATGTTGGACGCCCTCTGCAGACTTGCATGCCAGCAGAAAGAAAATGAACAACTAGGTTTGTTGTGTAGCCACAAAATGTTAACGGAATCCTGACATTTGTAGTTGGTTGGTTGTGTTGGTTTTTAACTAGGTGTATAACGAAAAAATGGGTGTCTGCAAATATAAAGCTAGAACCAAGGTGATCAAAGGGATTTGATACAGTTCCAGAGGATACTCTGAGGAGAGGGAAATGCCTCATTTTTCATCCGCTTGGATTCTAGGACCAGCTTCTACGTAGACAGTGAGTTATTGCTGTTCAAGAACTGATCCTGCTCCCTTACATCTACCTGGCACAATTTGGAAGGTCAATACTCTGATCTTGCCTGTTTCTCTGTTAGGTCTGGTATGCCGGCTGTGGAATTCCAGTTCTAAATAAGATGAAGGCTTATATTCCTCTCCTTACGTGTTTGTTCACACACACGATACACCCGGACTTGGAGATCCTGTGTAAATATCATTTCTGTGCATGGTGCCTCTGTTTTCCGCTTTTGCAGGAGCATGCTTGGGTCATGCCCTTTTTTTTTCCGATGAGCAACGTAAACACGTACAGAACATCCTGCTGTCAGCTGAAATACATTCTCCTTCGGAGCCGCAAGCAACTTGTGAGCAAAACCTCAGCTTTGATTAGATGATAAAACCTACCTGAGGTTTGCGTGCTAAGCTTGTTTTATCTTCACATGTGAAAACTGATGACGGGCTGAAGACTAGAGGAGTAACACTAAACCAGTTTCACCTAGAAGCCAATTATTTTGGTTTGGAGAAGTGGGGAACTCTTAAGTCAAAGGAAAAAAAAAATTACAAACCAGGGAGGAAGAGGCATTCAGAGAGCTGCTGTGTTCAGAAAAAGGGAAAAGTTGTCGGTTTTCATGGATCTGGTGCTGTAGCTGATGCTTGAGAGAGATTCTGATGGTCCACTTCGGGGCAGAGCGGGTACAGGCAGAGCGCTAATGTAAGTTGTGGGGAAAGTTGCTGGTTAGGGAGATCTGATTTCATCTAGGACTTTTATAACTGTCTCACTGAAATGTGGTGATGGCGGTTATCCAAACATCGTAAGAAGAAGTGAGGAATAATGGTAAGGAAGACAGGTCAGGCTTCGCCACATTTGGCTTAAGTTCTAAGGGGATACCAGAACACAAACGGAATTTGGGCATCAGACACCAGATGTGGCCGAAGGTGAGCAAGGATAGCTTCAAGAGATGGAACAGAGCAAGAGAAGCGGTAGTTTCATAGGGGCAGGAGGAGTGGGGAAATGGGGTAAGAATAGGGACTGAGAAATCGCCTGTACAAAATGGACTGGTAAAAGGAGGGCTGGGGGTAGGTCTGTAGCAGAGACTTCAGCTACTGTCTTAGTTACAAACTGATGTTTGATGGTCAACGCGTAGAAGAGAGCCTCTCGGACACATCAGGAATGGAGGTGATGAAGGGGGTTAGCACTCTGGAGGATGGCAGTGGATGGAGGAAGCTGAAGCTGACCGCAAACACCCCGTGATGGCACCAAGAGGCCAGCCCTGATGCTCCAGCCCCCCATTCCGGGAGGGGATGAAGGAGTAAGGGTGGGAGAAAAAGGGTCAGACTCACATTTACAAACAAAACACAAAACAAACCGCAACAGTGAGAATATTGTAGCAGTCTTGCTGAAAAAGGCACTGCCTTCTCCAGCTGATGTAGGAAAAACGGGAAGTCAGGTGAAACTGGTATGAGCTAAACTGAGAATCGAGCACGTTGTTCCCGCGGCAGCCATCCACCGTTTTAGTAGTGCATGGAGTAATTCAGTCTGCTTTGAACTGCGTTCAGCCAAGCTGCTGGATGCGAGACTGTATTTTACAAGCCTTGCTAATAAAAAGTATATTTGGTTTACGTATTGTGTGCATCTCCTTCCTGTGAGCCGTGTGAACAAAGATAATAGATGCTATAAAAAAGCAATCCTGCCAACCCTCAAACAAGCTTTGTGTTACACGGGAAAATGCAAGAAACAAGATCTGAAGATAACTTAAAAAAATACATCTAAGCAGAAACTTAAGAGCATCCTTTTATCAAAAAGGTGGGGATGCTTGCAGGTTGTGGTTTGGGGGCGATGAGAGAAACCTTAGATGTCATGTCTGAGTTACTAAACTTTTTTTAACCTTCTAAAGAAAACTACCCTCACATGTGTTCTCTCAGAAAACTAGTCAACTCAGTGTTGAAACCACAGCGTGCAAGCCCCACTGAATGAAAACGGAGCATGCAGCCAACGTTCTGCTTGTGCTCGCAGCTTTTGCTTTACCTACAAAACTGTTTTCCCACTTTTACCCTTGTGATTGTCTTGCCCCAGTCCTGCTGGGGGGAGCAAGTGAGCGGCTGCCTTTGCTGCCTACTGGGGTTAGCCCACAACAGTCTTCTGTAAAACAGAGAAACCCCCAGGTCACGTTAATGTAATCATTCCAGGGGTAAGGCAAATACTGATGTAATTTACTGGATGTTCAGGCTCCCAAGACTTGGATCGTGTAATCACATCTTTTTTTATCTACCTCAGGAACTTCAGTAACAGAAGGCCCAAACCAGTAAGCCAACAAGCATGTTACCTCCACTGTCTGGAGCTGAAAATCACGACAAAATTATGCTAAAATGGAAAGAAAGCTTCAGTATTATGAGTAGGGTTTGCTACATAACTTTGGAATTACAATTCAAGCCATGGGTAAGGGGTAGAGGCATCTAAGCTGCTTTTTTTTTTTTAATGCAAGTGACACTTCATGTTGAAATAGCAAAAGGCTCGAGTTCATCATCTACAGGCTTCTCGTCAACCAGCCGGCAGATGCAAAGGAATCAGAAACCAAACAATCACCTATTAGACACCCTCAAGCTGGACCTAAAACAGGAACATACACTGGATCTATCTTTAGCCAAGTGCTGATCCCTTTTTTTCCCCCTCAGCCCTACTGTGGAAACCCCCCAGTGCCCTCCCCTCTCGAGACCACACATCTGCCTGTGAGAGACTGCAGAGAAAGCAGATGACATTGGAAGCGTTGAATCAGAGAAGATGTCTCAGACAAGACCTATAAAGACATCTCCAAGCATTTGTCTGTGGGTGCTCCCCCAGTCACATGGTGGGTGAACCCATCAGTCCTAGGACACCGAGTAACTAAAAAAAAAGTATCGAAGCTGCTAAATTCAACCGCCTGGGGAAATGGATTTGAAGAGCTTTAAGTCACACGAGTGGTCTCAGATGTGCCACCAGGGCTGCCTGAACACTAGCAGAGTGCAGCCTGAGCAGCAAAGGATTTGGCATCACAGAAAGCCCCTGTACCTCGTATCTTTTGAGAATTTTTAAGGTGAAATGGCAAGTTTTCGTTTTTTACAGCTGTAACCACAATCTTTCTGAAGGATCTTGTCCATTGATAACTCTGCAATCCACGTGATTTGTTTGAATTTAGTAACAACAAACCAAAAGGTCACCTTCAACAAGAGCTGCCGCATTGGATCAGTGGGTGTGCAACAGGAAAACCTGGACATTCTCATTGTGACAGCAGAATAAAAGCCACCGGAGGGTGCAATAAACAGCAGCCAGTGCATCTTCTTCAGCAAGTAGTTCAATGCTGATGAACAGACTTTTTAAAGGTATTTGGTGGACAAGACTTGATGTGCCAAAACACTCGCACAGCTATTGCTGAACTTGCAGGTGCTGGTCTCACACTTTGTGTATCCTTCTGGGCATCCCTGACATAGTGATCAAGACGATGCAAAGACAGACCTAAGGGAACACTGGTTTTTGAAGAATAGTTATTTTCTGAGACCATGCTGAGTTCAGCATCTCTGCCAGCTTGATATACACAGATCTCATGATGCTGTTCTTCAAAATCTGATACGCGACAGAGCGGCCTGGAACAGCCCAGCTGATCTTGCTTGCATGTTCTGAGCTCTTGACAGAGGAAGTAGTTTTGTTAATGAGTACTTATATTCGATTACATCAACCGGATTACTACCTCACTGTGTAAAGCTCTCCCCTTCAAAGTAATTCCATCATCTATAATTTCACCACCTTAAGACAGGATGCAATGGGGCTACTGTCCCTCTTCATCTGTCTGTGATGGCTTCATGCAGCTGAGCAGAAACTGTACTCTTACAGGAATCCCTCAAATTCCAAATTCTCAGATCATCAAGGTGAGCTCTCCCAACACAAGAACGGGTAGCTGTTTCATAGCTTTCACTGTTCATATGGATGGTGGAATTAATTTGAAGGGGAGAGTTTTACACCGTGATTGTAAAAAGTAAAGGCATGAGAGGAAGAAGTGGGTCAAATAATTTAAAATCCTAAATTGAACTGCAATAGCTCTTTAACACTTTCTTAAGCTTTTTTTTTTAAGACTTTCTTTTAAGCTTTTAAAAAATGGACATTCAATCAGATTTATTTAAAGCTGCAAATGAAAATACGTTTAAGCAAGAGAAAAAACCCCCTTTTTTTAAGCTCTAAGATCTTCTGTAACAGTAACAATAGTAGCTGCTTGATGTAATGAACCACAGAGGCCATCATGATCAGGTATCAGCTGCATTTAAGTTTCTCTCAATAGATTCCCAATTCTTAAGACAATATCCATGAAAACGTGCTGAAGAAGGATACTTAACTTTTTTTTCTCCCCTTCAGAGGAAAGCTCATTGTTTCCTCTTGGCCTTTTCGTAACTGGGTAACAGACCTAATTTCCATGGGGACTCATTTGAGTTCTCTATGACACTAGATCACACATTCTTCCTTTTTTATTTTTCCAGGGAAACTCCTCCCACGCCCCAACCATTTTTTTTTTTTTTTAATGTCTTATTCTGGGGATGTGGGCTCCCCCCCAACACCTGACTCCCAGAAGCTATCAATTTCAGTCTTCTCCCCCTCTAACTTGAGCCTCATTACAAAATACAAGCAGCTACAGAATATGAGACATCATTGTATCAGAATTTACAGTCTGAGGAATGTACAGGGTTATTTCTTACTTAATACTACAGGAAAGTACAGAGACTCCCATAATCCGATGGTTCTCATCGTGTAGCTTTTGGGCTTTCTGTATAAATGTTTTGTTCTTAAACAGACAAACACAGCTGTTCTCTTCTATTTGCAAAGGAAAAGAAATATGCAGTGAAAGAACGTGCACTTGTCTCCCTCCCTTCCCAAGAAACCAAAATAAAAATGCTTGTTCCTGCTGCAAAGTTTTTTGGTATTTTTTACAGAGTTTATAACAGTATTTCTAGTCTAACTGTAGGCTGTTCAAGCAAATATTAAAGACTTGAAGACATAATAGGGCAAAAAAAATCACTGAATTTACATTTGTTTCAAATCTGCCATTGCGCAAAATTGGTTGATGGCTAAAAATAATTTGATGTTACCGATGTCAAAAATAGGAAGAAGACTGACCTTATCAATATTGAATACTTCTTGTTTACTCAGATACAAATTTCAAGTTTCTTCTAACTTATTTATGAAGGCTTCAAAAACCTCCACCTCAAGACAAAATTTACAATATAAAAAAATCTAATTAACAAAGCCTTTCTGAAAAGGAAAAAGCTTGATGATAACTTCCTTTCGCCCCCCCTCCTCACCCCCCGCTAGTAGTGATAAGCAAACATTAGAAATAAAGAGCCTAAAATGAATCTCCTAAGTATCTATGGTATTTTACTGAGGATTAATATAAAGCAAATAATGCGAAGGCCTTGAAAAAATGCAATCTGTAATTACCAAGCATTGAAAGAAACATTTATTTTTCTTTAATAAAAGCAAGACTTAAAAACAAGTCTTACAATAACAGATGACACGCTGTAACCAGCAAATCTAAGGAACAGAAAGCAGATTTTGCAAGAGAGTAACTGTAAATTCAGGTCACAATTTATCTTCTCCTTTTCACATTAGGATCGTATCTGCAAGAAAAAAGAAAATTTGTCACAAATAAGTAAAACTCAATGATATTCAAAGTTAACAATGCGATGTAAATAGTTTTATTACATATTCATAAGAAGGGACTGGTCAGCGTTCAGCCCTTTCCCTGAAAGCACTTCTATAACTAACAAGATTGGCTACAATTTGACCGAAGGATGCGTAAGCTGGAACCTGTGCATGAACTAGGGATAACCTTTACTAAAATTTTCACTGACTTCCTAGCTACTTAAAAATCTTTGAATCTGATACGTGAACAATCTTCTCCAAGCCTTTAGTGTCCCAAAATTAAACTCCTTACTGAAAAAAAAAAAAAATACCAAAAACAAAAAAAAGGGGAAGGAGGAGAAAGAGGTACTGTATACTCACAGCAATGTACAACAATTGGCCACAGCTCGTTCAGACAAAACCCTTTTGCTGCTTCCTACTTCCACATAAAGCAGTTCCTTGCCTTCCCTCCCCACTTATGCAGCTCCTGATTGATTTGTAGTAATTTAGATCTACTTTCTGGATACACTAAACAGTTACTTGATTTACTGCAATATGCTTATAGTTTGCCTCTGCTCAACACTGCTAGCACTTGGCCTTCTCTTTCTCTCCGTTTGTGCTTCATCTCCCAAAAATCCTGCGTCGCTTCTTTGAAATTCTGATGTGGTTTGTATTCATGCATGAATAACTTCTGGACACAACTGAATGATCAGGCAGTTTTACTTCCACTAATTCTGCCCTCATTCATCAAGGCTTTTTTTTGCTTAGACAGGAAAATGTGACCACTTGTGAGCCAAACTACATCACCACGTAACTAGAAAGGTATTCGAAGTCACTGCTGGTGCTCTACATCTCAGACTTCTGACAAAAAATTAAGTGTGTACCCTTTGAAAGAAATGCTCCACTACTAACTCTTAATTACAAAGCAAGCTGCTACTGCAGTAAGATTTTCTGAACGGCTCTCACACGTGTTGATATGCAGTACCATGTTTCTTTGATAGTGATTTGGACAAGAACATCCTTCCTCACCATACCCACTTTTCTACGTAAATGCACGGTTTTTAGTGTTAGTCAAATGCATGGCAGGTGAGAAGTCAGACAGTGGTTGCTTGTCTCTTCACATAAAAACTATGAGAAAAAGAAAATGTTTGCTAAAGAAAATGAGATCCTTGTATTAAAAGCGTTTCTTTGAATTTATTGCTATAGCAGTGTAACACATTAGTTCTAACATTTAAGTATGTCCTGGACATCAAATCCTATTTCGAAGCGGGGTTGGGGAGGAAGGGGGGGAGGATAAGCAGGTAGTAGAAGGGGATGATACACGATAGAAACCTGCCATCAGGACACCAAGAGCTTCAACCCTGCCTGTGACAGCCACGGATGCCTTTTCATGTAATCATCTCCCCCACCTCACCTCCAGCCATGTTCCATGTCAAATGAAGCCTGGATGATGTTTCCAGACAGAAAGAAATCAAACAACATTATCAGAGAAAGGAAACTGTACAGTGCCTGTGGCCTGAAATGGAAAAATGACTACAGAGATTCCACTACTGGGAGTGAATGCACAAAGAAACAAAAGACCTTGCTGGGCACAGGGAGCAAAGGATACAAAGAGCTGAATACATACTGAATATAATCCATTTATTTGTAGTCTTAGCAGAGAGTACGATACGCCTTCCCTTTCTCCTCTATCTCAGTATGTACTCAGCAGCAGTTGAGGACACAGCTTTTCTTTCTAGCTCATCTTTACCTTGGAATAATACTGCATGACTCTTTAGAAAGGCATCTTCAAGTGCCATTTCCATGGGAAATCTCAGCTGTTAACATTAGCATTAAGCCAAGTAGCGTTACTCGGGATTAGGGACAAAATTAGAAGTAGGTTACAAACTGCTGAACATTATATTGTGTTTTTTAATATTTTTGACTGTTGAAACTTCTGTAAGTACAACTAACATAAATAAATTGGGAGTTGAGGTAAAAACTTCTTTAAGCATGAATGCATCCAAGTTTCCACTGCTGCATTTTGAAAGGCTAAAATTGATCAAGATATTTTTAACCAACTAAGAGTCCAGAACAGCAATCAAGCTGCACCATGCTCTTTTATAAATGTCTTCATAATTGACATATATTTAAAGGCTGCATGCAGATGTAAAAACTGGATAAAGTGGCAAAACTTGGCTTAGAATTCTTTTTAATTAGAAAGTGGTTATAAATCCTTAAATCAGGATTAAAGTTTAAAGTAACTGGACAGAAAATTAACTGAATAGGATGACTCTCTCTTTCAAAAGAGAGATTAGGGAAAGCGGCAGACAACTTAAGTGAGGGTCATTGAAAGAAAATTGCTAAAACAGACTGTTTTAGAGGCAAATGTAATAATTATGGCATAAAAAAGCAATGGCAAACAGCCAAGGTGAACCTACCAAAGCAATCTCCCAAACTCCTGTGACATAAGCACTGATTCAGACAGAATTAAGGACTCGATTATGCACTCAAGAGCAAAGAATGATCCGTGTAAAAACACCCCCTCTCCACAGTCTGAAAACTGGAAAGACACTCAAGGCATGGCAGGAGTTTCTAACAAATGAAAAAAAAAAAAGGTGGGAGCTCTTTCGTTGTGAATGGGTTTGAAAGTAGCTTAATTCTCAAAGATAAAGAGCACAGAGGGGCCACACTGAAGGATTTACTTAGTGGGGTTTTTTTAAATTATTATTTGAGTTCTGGGAATCATTACTTCAAAAACCAGTCCTGCCAATCACTTTTTCACAGAACGAGTGTTCTGATGCCTCATCTTTCTCAAATGACTCAGTGCTCAGGGCAGGTAAGTGCCATGGCCAGAATGAAAAAGTGCCAGATCCCATCACTTTTTCTTCGCAGTTCAGATGACTGACTTAATTATAAGATGAAAACACTTCAATAGGCTCTAGCAAACACTCAAACACTAATTGTGGAAAGCCTGACCCCAGAATCTCTTCCAGCATTTGTGAACAATCAAGCTTTTGCATATGAGCCAGGAAATAGCAACATTTTTGTATGAGAATGTTCTAATTCCAAAATTGTAGCAAATCTGAACAAAACTGAAAAGGCATAAAAGATGAGAGAAGTTACTGAGTCATTTTTGGTATATTCCATATATGGGAATACATGAAATTTTGACAAGAATAATCAAAGTAGTCTTTCACAAAATTGGAATTTGTCCAAAAAAAGATGTGATGCAAAAACCTACACATGTTCTAAGTACAAACATAAAACTCTTACCTAAAGAGATCATCAGCAAGCGATTCTTCTCTTGCATGTCGGTTCTGTTCCTGAGAAAGTAAGTTTTTTCAGTATTTGATGTTAAAGGTGAAGCTAATGAACAATATATTCCTGCATGAACAGAGTTTTTCCTAAAGAACTACATTTTTTCTAGAGTACTCCATTCAGTGTACATTCACATTAGACAATATATTTCACTACTCAAGTTTGGCTACTGTTACCAACTAATGGAATGGATAAGTTTGTGCAAGATACCAATTTTGGTCAGAAATATGCTTTTTGGTTTTTTAGCATTATTATAGAAATAGGAAAAATGTTATCTGATCATTGGTGCATAAAGGGAATTTTAATTAGTGCTATCTATACCTAAGGGTTATCAAGAAAAAAGGAGGTAATCAAAAACTGTTGCTGTAATGGGATCTCCAGCAGGCTGTGGAAACAGAATTTGACTCATCAGCAAGTATTTTTAAAGAAACTATTGGAAAATGAAAGTGCCAGAGAATGGCTGTGATAAAATATAGTATTTTTTGCAATTTGTATATACAAAGGTGAAGATTTTTACACTAGAAAAAATACTGAGTTTATTCTTACTATATCTCTTCAGCATACTCCAACAGAATTTTACTCGGGAGTTTTCTGTTCAAGAGCAGAATACCAATCGCACTGTATAGCAATTTGAACACAACTAACCATACAGAAGTTCTTCCTAGCTCACTCGACACATTTTTAGAAGACACAAGTTTCCATAATGCTGATAATTTTTTAAATTAGCAAAATAATTCTAAGTTACTGATTTTGCTTTAAACCAGTATTTCTGATTATATGAATGTTGCACGTAAAATCAAATAATCAGCAAAAAGATGAGCCTTACCACTGATCTCTGACTTTCAGTAACTTTCCTGATGTCTGTGCTCTATGAGCATCTGCAGACAGCTAATTGGCTGAGGTTTTACTTCAAAAATAAAATTCTGGAGTATATCAGTAATGAGCATAGTTTGGCATGGCCACTTAAATAAATCAAGTTTTTGTTTGATCATCCTCAAGAAATAATTCCTTACCTCCATTTCTTGCCTTAACCAGTCTTCTAGCTCTGAATTCTTTTTAGCATGGTGAGCAATCAAATCTGATCCTCCAATAATGTATGGAAGTTGTCCTGCCCCTGGATAAGATACCTGCCAGACAATGAATTCTTATAATTACAACACAAGGCAAGCACACTGCAAGCAAATGAGAGTCTATTCAGATATCACAGAAGAAAGTCAGTGCGTCTTCCTTTGAATAACATTTATAAGAGATGATATTTAAAAGACATTGAAGTGAAAAAAGGACACACAGAAAGCTATTAACTCCTTTTCCCTAAAGAAACAAACAAAAAAAGCTGACAAGTTATGTATGCTAAATAAATCTGACAGTATGCTAAACAGAGTTTGAAAACATTATAAACTGATTTTTACTGACAGAATCGATTTTATCAGCAGAATGCATAAGCATTTATTACAAAATGGTGGAAAAGAAAATACTATCAGAAATTTAAAGCGCTTTCTAAAAATGAGAGCATACTCTCAGAAAGCTAGAAGTTGCACTATGTGACTCATACTCTCTACATATTCTACTGAAATGCATTAATGCATTTCTAGTAATCCTGTACTTTTTTTTAGTTACATGAAATGAAGTGGTATTTTTACATCGAACACTAAGAACTTTCTTGAAATTACCTTCAGGATCCAAGCAAGCAATAATCTTACTTTTGTAAAATACCAGATTTAGTTCTATTTAGAAATCCAAGATTTATTAGATAAAACGCAAGATTCTGAATCAGCACATACTTTATAAGTAGGTTTCTGAGAAGTCAAATTGCTACCTTGCGGAAGTACAGCCAGAAATTATGGTAGGCATCACAACCACTTACTCCAAATAACAACTAGGAATAGAGTACAGGTATCTAAATAATCTAGCACAAGGTAAGCCTTTGTCAGCCAGCTACTTCTTCAGTCAATTGGCAAAATATTGATTAACAGTATAACATGGTATTAAAATTGTTATTCTGTAGTTACTATCAATTTAGAAAAAAAAATCTTTCATGACATGTTTCTACAATCTTAAGGCAATACTTAAATAGTGCCATCTTGTGACCATTTCAAATACACACGAACCTTTTTGAAGGTCTTGAAATTTTTCTTTCCGCCATATCTGGTATTTTCAGTAAGCTGACTGTTCTGTCCTGTATGGCTGACAACCAGCGATCTAAACTCAGTCAACAGAAGTCTACTAGGAAGATTGCTGGAGTCATCTTGCAGTTCTCTGTGGTTCTTATGTGGGAAGAAAAAGGAAGGATCACTTCAAGTGTATAAACAGACATAAAGCACAGCTAACAGTACAAACTTTAGAGAAAGAAATTACCATGAGTACAGCTGAGGCAAAAGTTAGGATTACAAGGGGAAGCAGGAGCAGTGCTAGAAGGCAAGACGACAGACGTACTTCTCAGCCTCCTCGTATACTACCAATAGAGCTGTAAGCTCAGTAAATTTATTTCTTTCATATTTATATCAATTGAAAAGACAGGATCATTAAGAACTGCAGTAATAATACTGGTCAGTGTATCTCATTGCACTAGGATTTTACTTCAAGATAAAACTTGAAGTACGACTTTTTGTTTGTTTGTTTGTTTAGCTAACATATAAGAATTACTTCTCTGCTCTCTCCACCTTGCTTCTTACCTGGACTAATTTAATGAAGTATGCTTACTCTAACGGCAACTCCAGCTAACTCCACGGAAGACAAAGCTGCATGTCTTCAGCTCAATTCTAGCCTACAGGTTTACCATTTAGCCTACCTTTAGGGCTGTAAACTGGATTTGATCAATGAAGCAACGTTCTCTGGTACATGAGAATGTTGATATGCTACCAAAGTTGCATGCACATTTTGCTGCTTGAGGATAGACCTATGTGAATTAAAAAATATGTTCATGAACAGCTCCAGCCCAGATGCAGTACAGCTGTTTTATAGCAAAGTATAACTTAGAAGTCCAGTGATCCGAGCTGACCCTGCTCTTTGGTATATCTGCACAGCAGTCCCTCTTCTTGGACTGTTTTCTGTACTCAGTGAAAAAGTTTTAAACTGCCCATTGCTGCCAGGCTATACTTTCCTTCACCTCTAAAGATTCTTTCCCTTTCAGTTTCATTTAGCCTAGCCTCCTTTCCCTCTGCCTCACTGCCATTCCCAACAATTCTCCTCCCCTTCCCTCCTTCATCTCATCTCATCTCATCTCGAGTCAGCACTCTATTTACTGTTAGTAAGTGTATATTACATCTGTTTTCTCCGTGGTCCATCTCTTCCATTCTACTTGCAATCTCCTTTGAGCAAACAAAGAGGTTATGTTCCTGTCTGGTCTTTAAGCAGTAAACTAACAAAACCATCAGCACGAGTATTAACTGCATTGAAGGGTTAATACAATTCCATCAGATTGCTGTAGTTCCAGTCATCTTAAGTATCCACACAAATGTCTATTACAAAAGCATGCAGATGAACTACAGTTTGCTCTGTCTTTTCACAGTTAATAAGCTGGACTGTACTATTTTATTTACAAATTATTATTTTAAGTTTTCAAATGATTTTTTAAATTTACAAATGATTATTTTAAGAAGTACAATCTTCAGAACCTCCTTTACACTGAAACGAAATACTACAGTCTTAAAAGCAAAATTTTGATGTGTTTTCTTAATGATTCTCAAAGTTTGCTGTTCAAACTTCTTACCAAGACTGGCGACTCTTGCTTGATCTCACTTTTCCCTTCTGAAGTTAGAACAGATACAAGTTCCTCTTCTTCCTATTTGAATAAAAATTATTTAAAATGTAACAATGAAATTAAACGCAGATTTAATTACATAAAATCTTCTTCTGCTCTTTACAGTAGAATTAGCATTTTCAAATCAATATATACATTTAGACAGAAAAGAAACTGCACTGTACATTTAAATTTTTATGATCTCATGTACACTGTAACAATTGTTGGGGATTTTTTCTAGTGAAAAAAAAAAAACCACTGTTATTTTCTCACTTCTTTTTTTTTTCCCCTTATACCAGTAGCAAGATTTATCCACGCATATAATCTTCAAAGTCCTGGCAGGTTCTGGAAAATCCAGCAAAAGCTTTTAAATATAAAAAGTAGCATTTTCAACTTCATGTGTTAAGTGAACATGTGTGCATTACTAGGACAGTAAAGTATTCTGCAGGTTGCTTTTCTCTCATAGTTTAAAACGAGATTTGCCTTTAATAAACTATGAAAATAATTTTGTGTTTGAAAAAAATTAGATCAGCTTTATGCACCCTGTAGATTTTGAGCCATCCACTCACATTCTCTGCGAGTCCCAGGTACACAAGGTGCATCTATACTTAAAGAAAATAGGTAACATAAATATGCCTGTGGAGCTTTATCATGAAATCTCCTTCCTACTCCACTGAAACTATAATTTATGTGAATAAGTCATTATTAAACTATTAGAAGATTTTTTTGTCAGCAAAAATCTTCAAGTGCGCATCTGATAATAGTTTAATTATATATACGAATTTGTTTTCCTTCATGACCGTGAAAGAAGGTAGACTAGAAAAACTTCCCAGGTCATAACAAAATTCAAGAGACTCTTACAAGCAGCCATTTCAGTCTCTCAGTACTGCCAGACCCGACAGAAAGTATCTCCTCTCTTATAGTATAAAAAGCAAGAAATAAAGATTCTCTACAATTATTAGACTTGTCTTTTCTAATTTGCCTGTTAACAACACAAAAAAATACCATCACTGTGAAGTTCAAAATTCACTTTGCCAGAAGCAAGCTCCAGCATAATATCAAGAGAAGAGCATTACGCTGGTCTGAGCTAAGGATGCACAGGTAATTACTAAGTCTCATCTGATCCAAGGTATCCTGCAAATTCCAGTTACTCAATCAACCATTCAACCTTTATTACTTATTTTTTTGTTTTAAATAAACAAAAATGAAACCTGTTCCTTCTCTCCTGTTCCCCTCTGCATTGGTAATACTCTACTTTTCTAGAGCTCTCAACACTGTTTTCCCCTGCAAAACTGCTGCTGGGTTTTTTCAATGAAGTAGCTACTGTAAACTCAAAATCCATTGTTTCCTTCATTTCTCTTAGAAAATTGCCTCATTCTCAAAACCACAGAAACAATCAAGAAAATTGACCACAAGCAGTGGCTTGGATTTGTGGTTTTGTTTGTTTGGTTTTTTTTTTGTTTTGTTTTGATTGGGTTTTGTTGGTTTGGGATTTTCTTTCCTCCCCTAAGAGGACATTAGTGATTTGAACTACCTCATACTGGAATTTTAATAATCTGTCATGTAACATCAAGAGTTACTGACTTGAAAGATGTTGGACACTACACTGTGGCATTCAGCAGAAGAAGTCAACTAAAGATTTCTTCAGAAAATTCATTACATAAACATAATATAATTGCTATTCAAGTATCAATATCAACATTATGATTTACACACCATGCGACATGAGAAGTTTTTCTTGGACCAGTGATATATTCTGCTATTCTACCTGAAGTACTTCAAGCAAACAGAATACAACTAGCTTTCAGTTCACAAAGAAACAATATCCAGAAGAATCAAAAAAACATTGAGACAGGTAACACTGCGATGTTCACGTGTCATAGATATACCATGACAATTTTTAGTTCAGAGAGTGATTTGAGAGGTTTAAGCAAACAAACTTTAAAATGCCACTTTCTGTATACAGGCAGCCTCATCCTTAAAGGAGCTACCTATTTTAGGAAACATTTTTTCACTGAAAGGGTTACTAAACACTGGAAGAGGCTGCCCAGGGAGGTGGGGGATTCACCGTCCCTGGAGGTGTTTAAGAAAAGGGTAGATGAGGTACTTAAGGACATGGTTTAGAAGTGGTTTTTGTCAGGGTAGGTTAATGGTTGGACTTGATGGTCTTAAAGGTCCCTTCCAACCTAGACAATTCTCTGATTCTATCTGCATTCTTACAACACAGTTGCAAATTTCAAGATTAGGTACACGAGAAGACTATAACTTACCAACATTTTATTCTCCTCTCTCTGCTTTACATTTACTTCTTGAATCCTGCTTCCTTTGGCTTCAAAACACCTTTTTTTTCGTGTATTTCCTTGAGTTTCCTGCTCATGATCTGCCATTTGATCTTCCCAATCCAGGTCTCTGCTTCCAAACACAATTTCTAGTGCCTCTGTATCTTCAGGTAAATCATCTAACTCCTTTCTCTTCAGCGCATGTTTTTCAGTGCACTTGGAAACAGATGATGCCCTTTCCTCCACTTTTGCTAGTTTTGATACAGATGTTTCTTCTCCTTCTTCAGCTCTTTCCCTTAGACAGAAAGCAATTACAAAGAAATAAATTAAAAAAGCATTTCTTAATAGCTGCATACGCAAGATAACAGCTTCCTGGGGTTTTAGTGACTGCATTGTGAAATTTGAATGTAAGTACCCCTGAGGAAAAGCTTAACATTTTAGGAATCTTATTTAAAAATTACCTGTTTAAGTACGTTTTGATTAAACGTACATCCCTTGAGTTAAAATTATTTTCCAGAAACAGCACCAACATAACAGTAAGGGAAGTAATGTCAAGAATATTTCAACGTACCTTTTTCTAGCTACCTGGAAGTAATTTGTAATTGAGTTAGACTGGTGACGTGAAGCACACTCGCTAGGTTTACTAGCTTCTGAAATTTTAGATGGTGAGACAGGATGACTTTTTTGACTAAAACCAGATGTTCTGTTCACTCTAGATATTGATGTTCCTGCATTTACACTGCCACTTGTGGTAGGGTTTTTCTGAACAGCAATTATATCCTGAAACGCCATTTTCCCTTGTCTTTCCATCTGGGGAGTATTCTCTATCTCCATACTACATGAGAGAGAAAAGAAAATTAAGTGAACACACAAGAAGTTACCATAGAGAAACACTGCAGAATACCACTTTTTAAAAGAGCTGTACCTGTACTTTCAACATACTTATAACAGTGTAAGTGTGCTAAAAACAAATTGTAAAATCTGCTATGATAAATGTATTTTATAATCATGAAATGGCTTGAAAATTTCTAATAGTTAAGACAGTCAAATCACATGTATCTGAAAGAGTCACAAGTCCTATGTGATGTTTTCTGTCACAAAGCCACAAATAAAGCCGCAGAAGATTGCTTTATAGAATCATAGAATCATAGAATCATAGAATCATAGAATCA
>VXBO01005291.1:35578-55748 GCA_013400135.1 Rhinoptilus africanus
TCCTAAGCTTCCCTAGGAGGATGCTGTGGGAGACCGTGTCAAACGCCTTGCTGAAGTCAAGGTAGACCACATCGACCGCTCTCCCCTCATCCATCCATCCAGTCACACCATCATAGAAGGCGATCAGATTAGTCAGGCATGATTTCCCCTTGGTGAATCCATGCTGAGTACTTCTGATGGCCTTCTTTTCCTCCATATGCTTTGAGATGACGCCCAGAACGAGCTGTTCCATCATCTGTCCAGGGATGGAGGTGAGGCTGACCGGCCTGTAGTTCCCTGGGTCCTCCTTCTTGCCCTTTTTGAAGACTGGAGTGACATTGGCTTTCCTCCAGTCTTCAGGCACCTCGCCTGTTCTCCAGGACCTTTCAAAGATGGTGGAGAGCGGCCCAGCAATGACATCCGCCAGCTCCTTCAGCACCCTCGGGTGTATCCCATCAGGGCCCATGGACTTCTATTTTATCTTTATTTATTTCTATTTATTTATTTATCTTATTTGCAAGTATTAGCTTAGAAACTATGTACATGAATACTTTACCATGTCTGCTCTTCTATTTCTGTATCAGCTACATATACTGTGCTGTCATCTGCAGCACTTGCCATTACGGTTTCATCCACGGCCAGACTCTGGGAAATGGCTCGCCCTACAACAGCTGATGCAGGAGTGCTTCTAGCCACAGCTGCAAGATCAACACAAGAATTAAAAAGTTAACATCAAATCTGTTATTCTTTGCGTCACTGTTTGTTATCACTATTTTTAACTGATGAAGTAAAGCTTTTGTAAAATGGTCTTACAGCAACTTTAATCAAAAAAATAAGCAGATTTATTAATTAAAGAAGAACCAGAAATAAACAGTTCTAAAGGGCCGTATTATAGGATTCAGCTTTAGTTAAATATTCCACAGACTTAAGTAATGGAATTTTGCTTAAATAAAAATGAAGCATAATGGGAAATCACATATTAATATGGACATAATGTAATTCATAAATCATGCAATATACATTTTATGCAAAACTGTCAGAGCACAAAATTCCTTAAATTTACTGCTTTATGATGACCTCTAACATGATTATTATATTTGGGATTATTTCTACTAATACAGAACCAATATTTGCTACCAAAAAGCCTTAGACTAAATGTCTTCTACAGCCAAATTTTCATAATCCCCATAGTCAGGGGATTGCCTTAAAACATCGTTTGCTCCTCTATTTAGTTATTTGCATTATTTCTCTGTAAAACAGAAAGAAAAGCATATACAACATATTTTATATTGTCTGCTGTTTCACTCGTCCTCGTTTTCATTATGTCTTCTCCAAGTCAAAGGATACTAACATTTACTATTTTAAAGTATCTCATTGTGTTTCTAGATACACTTTTATCACTACTCATCTCTCAGCCCTTTACATTCTTCCTGCATTTCATTCTGATTGAAACTATGATGACAGTACTGTCCTTTCAGATAACTCATTCTTTATACGTTCATTCATTAATTTTTCCTGCCACTGTGATGTATAGAGGAATAACCTATAGATACAACTAGGTCTCCTACTTGAGCAGCTACATCCAATACATGTTTCTAGCCGTTGTTTCGAGACAAGACCAGAGGGAACAATGTTGTTTACAATCCCTTTGATTTGCAACACATACGTGAAAGTTTTTAACTCACAAACAATAACATTTGCTCCCTCTTAGCAAATAAACTGTAAACATAGCTACCTTTAAAAGCCTGATATACAGTGTGTTTACACAATTCAATCAGACAACTTAAATTTTATCCACTTTAATCATTCAGACGAAACAATAATCAGCATTTCTGATTTATTCAGATGTCTGCAGGGTCAGTATCTTTACATTTAATCTGAGAATCAAATTATTTTGCATCGTTTTCTAAACTAACTGGATAAAAAACCGATCATACACAGCTTATTCATACAGGAATACCAGTCAACCAAAGTATTTTTCAGACCTCTGCCAGTACTGCATCTATGTCTTTTTCTCTTCAAAATATATTTTTGAATAAGCGATGTTCCTACATGTAAGGACAAATTTATGGGGGTTTTGTTTTATATTTTTAAAATTATAGAATTTGCTATCTGATATAACACTCTGTAGAACACAACAGAACCTAAAATTACACAAATAACTGTCAATTTTATAGCAAGAAAATATAGACTAACATTTTGGAAGAGGCATGACAAACAAAAACTCCTTCTGTCTCTCAAACATTACTGTATTAGCACCTAGAAGTTAAGTTTTAAGACAAGACTTGGAATTTCCACCCCCAAATTATTACTTTAGCAAATGTGGCAATCATGTCTCATTGTTTTTACTTCTTATGTCAAGATTACGTTTTGTTTTGAACTGGGTGGGGGGTGGTTGAATTTTCCTAAAGCAAATTCCTTTTTATGGAGAAAAAAAAAAAAAAAGCCTTTACAAATTAATTCTGTTCTTATTTTATCGATTTCTAACATTCACCTTTTACCTCCCTATTACCCCAGTCTTTTCATAAGATAGAATAGCATGGAATTCAAACACCACATACATATAAATTCAGTGGCCACTAAAAATGCAAACTTCAGATGATGGCTTAAAAGTACCTTCCCTATAAAGATCAATGTACTATGTGTCTGCTTTTTTATGTGCATTTTAGAATCTGCTACTTTTTATTTACATCTAAGAGTCATATAATTTTTATTGCAAGACCATTAAAAACCAATTATCTCTTCAGGCTTATGCCATTTTTCATACAGTGTCATTCGGTTTTAGTGGTCTTGGAGAACAAAAGAAGTTGAACATTAGCAGTTGATGCCCCTGTACAAAAGAAATACTGCCTCTTTACTGCTGTTAACTTATTACTACCCTTCTTCTAATTACCTTTGTTACCAGGCTGCTTTTGAGGATTGCAGTACTTTTCTGTAGACATGAAGATAACTGCCAATCCAATTTCTGCCTCGGGAATAGCCCTGAGATCCTTGCTGTTAATATACAAATAAAGAAAAAAAAACCCAACGTGTTTCTTAATACAGATTCCAAGGTGAACAGGCAAATAGTATAAAATGTTCCATTCCTCCTTTCAAAAACCATGTGTCTACATTATGATTTTTCACGTCACCATAGTTATCCATCATTATACCCATGTCCTACGTATATGAACTTCCACATTTCCCACTGCTGTAGCCACTGTCTAATCGCAGTAATCTGGCCAATGCATCTCTCCCTACACAATTCCTGGGCATTTAACCAACTGTGCTCTACCTCTCCTTCAAAAATGGGCGCAAATGAAAAAGTGTCTTGAAAGATTTGAGTGCTTCTTAAAATTGGTTAGGCATGCACACGCCTCTTCTGTACTACAGCCATGAGTAGTGCTGGAGTACAGTTTTCTCTATTTAGCAGGAAAACTCAAGGGAACTAGGTTTATGTATTAGGTTAAGGATTGGGATTTTGTTTTCTTTCATTGTTTTAATAGAACGACCTAACGAAAGCCCTAGTATCTACAAAATATGCAGTCTGCCCTCTCAAACAAAACCTACCACCAAAACAAAAACTGATTTTCATTAAACAGAAGCTGCTCTTCAGAAACACGGTATGCAAAATAATTGGACAGCAATGAACCACATGTCCTCAAGGTGCCATCTCATCTGTTTTCCATGAAATACATATATTTATTGAAAAAAATCATAATTATCTATTTTTCATTCTTAGACTATATTAACTTTTAACTTCTTTTAAATACTAGAAGAAAAACCACTTGCAATCTGTCATCTCAAATGAAATTTTGTAGAATTGGATCCTCCAAAAAAGCCAGGGGGGGAAACTCCTCCTATCAAATCCTCACAGAACTGCCAAGTCCTTTCTTTCCTCCTTCAAGAAATTTTAGTTACTATGCTAAGTACTTCAAGCAATGAAGAAAATGTCTTCTTTATAAGCGTGCTACAGCTTAAATATGTATGCAAACACCATGACTAAATCTCCGCAGAAATTCTGAAATTACCCTACCAATGTACAAGAGAACAACGCTGCACCTTTGCAAGACAGTCAGAATGGAATCAGTCCAGTTTCTCGTGGGGTCGGATCCTGGCATCTGAGAATTTGTCGATCCCACATCAACAACACAAACTTCAGGAGAAACTAGTAAAGATGTGTCCTTTCTTCCTTCCATCATCAACTTTGCTTCCCCTCCTCCAAGAATAACTGCTGGACCTAGTTTCTTGTGCTAAAAAGAGAATGCAAATAAAAAAACCCAAAACAACCCAAATCTTAAAATACAGTCAGTTTAGAAGTATCATCATAGTGAACTATCAGCTTGAGGCTTATCACTGATGCACTAATGCACATCTAGTTCCAATGGGGGTTGGAACTAGATCATCTTTAAGGTCCCTTCCAACCTGAACCATTCTATCATTCTCTTATGTGATGTGTTCTGTTTCTACCCCTGTATTTCATCTTGTTTAGATGACTGTACTGTAAGAAGATAAATACATAGAAATCCTTCTTTCCTGATAAACCAGAATAAGTGTGAATGCACGGAATCTGTGCTTAGCTACCCCTGCAACATTTTTGCAATGTAAAATCCGATTACCTGCTTGGCAGTTAGAAATAGAAAAGTTTTTCCACTGAATATTTTTTTCCTTTCATGACGCTCAGATAAATCCAGTTTTTCAGTACCAATGGAAGGCTCATCCACCATAGGATAAAAACTGCAAGAAGAGAAAATAAAAGTTACAAAATTCAGATTTACCTATCAGTACTGACTCGTAGCCTTTTCTGGTTTAGAGTAAAGCTCTGAAGTTACAATACTGCATTGCTCTGTTAAAAATTATTTATATAAATATTTTTCCCAGAAATTGTTAAGAAGAAACAGAGCCTCTGATTTCTCAACATCTAACATAACACCAAGATCTTCTACCTCAGTAACTAAGAGGACAACACTTCTAGGAATGTATTCAACCCAAATACTTCAAAGCACCTGCTGTAAACCTATCTGCACTCTCCACTAACAATACTGACACGTGAGACTGCAATCTCATTCTACGCTTACTCCAGCTAATAGTAAAACTGTTTCAGGTTCGGAATTCGTGAACAAAACACACAACAACTGAATTAAATATTAAATGAAAGCCTTTATTTTAACTAGTAGCAAAGCATATACTGAAATGGTCTTTACCATATTTCCCCAGTATACTCCACTAGGCAACAGATCAGTCCAACCACCAGCCGTGAGGAGGGCGGTAGCTGACCGGCACACATGCTGAGCGGGCATCCCCGCAGAGATAACACGATCCCGATGGAAGGATACGTGCAACTCAATTTCCCCCTCCACGGTGGTCTTTTTTATGTCCATCCACGGTTCTGCCACGTAGGGCCAGTATGTGCCAGAAGGTGAAGCTAGGATAACTTTTTCGTGCCTTTGCACATGCCTGAGGCCTCCTCAGGCGTCTTGCACCCCTTGTCACACCTACAGAATTCCTCCTCTTTTCCTTTCCCATGGCTAGTTTGTTCTCTTCTTGCCTATTCGAAGTCCTTTATGGTTTACATTGTATTGCAGCTCAGATAATTGCAGAACTTGGCTTTCTACCCCAGTTCCTCCCAGTTCCCTATGTCCTCTTTCCCATCCTGTTTATCGGCATGTTGGCCTTCAGAGATCAACTATTCTTCCACTCCCCTTACAAAAACTCCACACAAAATTAGTCATCTTGCTTCCTCCACCCTTCAGGTGGGACAGCCACTCCTCTACTGCATCAAGAAACTGCGTACCACCACACTAGATGACAGCCTACTAAATGCTAAAAAATAAGTATGCTTTTCTTGCGGGTGGGATAGAGAACTGAACTGATTCACCCCCCAGATTATCAACTGTTTTGTCCAATACCAGAAAAGTGACCAGGAGTTCAGATGGGGAACAGATTAAGCAAAAGTGAAATTCTACCCTGAAGCTCTCATTTTTGTCTGTGATGTCAGCTCCAGTTAAGGACAGCGTGCCTACATCATGAAAAGCCTCTGGAGTTAAGATACGCAACTAACTTGTAATTTCAGGATAGTATTTACAGGATCGCCTGAGACACACATTCACTACTAAAGCAGTTCTGACAGAGCAAGGTGAAGGCACATACTAGAAAGAAGGGAAACTACAGGTCAATTTTAATCGTACTATACTATGTCTGTACGCAAACAGCAGTTTCTATACGCACTATGGCTGATCATAGAACTACTTCTCTTTATTCCAACTGCTGATTACACATCCTTCTCATACTGTTATGCAGGGAAAAAAATGCTGAAACACACTCCCAAAACACAGTTTAACAGCACAATAAATTACATATATACTGTACACATACATACACATGGATATGTTCTTCTTTTTCCTAATTTATGCAGATCAGCAGATTCTAAGCAAGAAACATACTCCATCAAGTGCTGAAATATTTTAAGTGTCTGAAAAAAATGTACCATCCATAAACATATAAACATTCTTCAGACACTGTGAATACTCACATACTTATATCTGAACACAACAATAAGCATGTAAATTTTCTACTGCATCCAAATATGTAATTCAATTATGATAGGCTAAAATGTACTATATAATTACAGTTAATTTTAAATAATCATTGTTCCTTTGTGTTCTTCATTATCATAATCCTGAAGCTTTATGTACACAATGGAAATTATACAGCCTGAAATCACCAGGTTTCGAAAAATGAGTATTTGATAAGTTTTAACAACCAGTTCGAATCTATTTACAAAAATATTGTTGCCTTGAAATAGATATGATAAAGTCTACTAATTGTAAGAAATAAGGCAACTCAGATTTTAGTTATCAGTCCAAAAGACTTCTGATACTGTGTACTGTAGAGACAGTTATTGAGATAAATACAGGGAACACAGCCATCTTAAAGACCAAAGGATGCGTAAAAAGGGAGAAACGGCAGCCTCCATTACTTTGGAACTGGACTATAGTTTCTGCATAAATACACTTCAAACCTCTGTTCCTTAATTTCAGCAGGGAACTTCAACGGATCATCTTCTCCTCAAAGAAACCTTTAATTTTCCTTTGAAACTCTTACCCAGTGCTGATTAAGCTCAAAAGTCAACACAGTCTTTTTCCATGCTAGGATTCTGAAATGCTCCTTGTACTCTCTCTCCACAAGCTTTGAACACTATTACCCAGAGAAGTCGCTCTACTGTCTTGAATCTTTCAATAAATAGATTTTGATCCTTGATGAGTTTCTGTTAAAGCCTCAGTTCCTTTCCTCCTTTTTCAAAGCCCTGCACTATTTACACTGGATTGCTGTAATAAAAGGTGTTATTCCATAGAGGGCTGCACTTACACAGCCATTAGTGAAGTGCTTAGTTATTGTTTTTCCTTCCATAGGTTGTCAGAGAGTACTGGAGGATGGGGGTAATATACTTCACCATAAAAGGCCTCAAGTAGAAGCCTCACATTCATATGTGAACTGCAGGTTGGCAATTCTGTGAAGTCTTAATATGAACAAAAAGAAGATTTCACTTCTTTGAACTTTATATTTCCCTACCTTTTTTTTTGGGGGGGGGGAGGGGGGTCAGATTTACAGTAGTAATCAAGATTTAATTAACAGCGTAATTCTGTATTACCACATCAATATACCTGTCCTATTTCATATCCAAACTAGTATTGCCCCGAGTTGTTTAGTGTCTTGTAGATGTATCAGCTTCAGCTACAATACACAATGGAGAGATTCCCTATGAAAGGTTAAAGTATTTTTGGAAATTGAATACAAACAAACTGCTAAGTAAATTTTCAGTATCTTCCCACCAGCTACATCTTAAAAATACCACCTATTTAAAACGCTGT
Source organism: Rhinoptilus africanus (assembly GCA_013400135.1). Lineage (NCBI taxonomy): Eukaryota > Metazoa > Chordata > Aves > Charadriiformes > Glareolidae > Rhinoptilus > Rhinoptilus africanus. Next base: position 43,408 of record VXBO01005291.1, read on the forward strand.
GATTATTTTAAAGATAGGCCTCCATATTATACCAGCTGTCTGATTTAGCTTGATGCAAAAGCCTCTCTTTGAAACCTACATAACGGATGTACTGCTATCACTGCACCTCACAGCTCAATTGTACTGTCACTTCTATATTAAAGGAATGGACTACAGGCACACTGGTTTCAAGAGCCCAAGCTGTAACAGACAGTATCAGTGGCCTTACAGCTAGGTAACATTAGACCAAGGAAATTCCAGACTGCACAATCAATTGCTAGCTTTTGATGGCTTGTACTACCTGCATTAAAAAAAAAAAAAAAAAATCTTCCAGGAAACATCAGGTCCAGCATTTCAGAGAGGACTCTAAATAGTTTGTTTAGTTTTCTCACATCCTTATAAAACAATGTAGAAGTGCAAGCAGAAGGAAAAGTTACAATTCATGAAGATTCCCCTTCTGAAATCGAAGACCAAATGAGCTTTAAACCAAACTCACAGCTAACTCATTTGACGTATTACGTAAATCCCTGCAAATGTAAAAAGCATTTAGAAACTAAAGAGTGTTTTCTACCAATTGCTCTGGATTGGGACCTGTATTGTTCTAACAAGGTATTACCACATTCTATGATACATGTTTTATCATGTAGCAAATGCAGCTTATTGTGAATCCTCTGCAGCTTTGCCTCCATCACTATGTGTGCACCACTGAGGTTTGTTTAGCTGCCCCTTTCCCCCACAGCCCCATTCTACCAATGGCTATAATTGCTATGTCCTAACACATGTGTGTGCATATATCCATACATGTGTAAAACCAACAGTGACTTCTGTTCCTCTTCACCACCTATTTCCCCTAACTCAAATGTCTGGTGTCCAGCATCCATCTGGTTAAAACAATACATCCAGAAAAAACATCACGTCTTGAATGAATTTAAAGTAATTTCACAACTTCTCCCTGTTAACTGACATCAAAGGTTCAACATGTTCTTTTTCAAATGCCAAGTACTCTTACAATTTCCATTCACTGTATTTCATTTCACGGTATCTTCCAAAGCACGCAAATATCAGAAGCAATTAAAAAAAAAAAAGAGTACCCATGCAGTTTACCTTTTAAAAAACAATGAAAATTTCTTACCTGCATAAGTCATGTGTTCATACAAAAAAAAACCCAAACCAAAACAAAACAACAAAAAACCCACCACCAAAACAAAATACAACTGTCTCCCTTTTCAAGGTAAAAACAGTAGCAATATCGGCTCAGATGAAATTTTCACATACAATGTGATCATTTTACACTTTCCTATGTAGAGAAAATAACCGGAAGGACTGTTCTGCAGTGCTTATTTATTCCAAAGCAAGAATTCCCTATTTAATTTAATTTAACCATGAAAACAATAAGTATTTTATTCTCATATAGTGAGGCCCAATGCCCATCAGTTTCACTTAATCTCTTAACAGATTAATTAAAAACCCCTACTATTTCAGGGAATTCAATGGTGAAGCCAATTCTGCTTCCAACAAAGTTTACAGCAAACTCAGTAACTAACTGTGTACTAGGAAAATATGTCTACATAATGAAGTAAGCTTAATAGAATTTCTTTTATAAAAATAAAATTTTATTTATTTTAATGTATCAAATCCCAAAAGAGTTTAAATGTTGCTTTAAATGTACCAACAAAACAAGGTCATACTTAGAGTTAGTAACATCTCTAAGCATACAGTCAATTCCAAGAGCTCATTTTATAACTCTAGGGATAAGAGCAAGAAAATTACATGAATATTAAAATGTGTGTCACATTAAGCATTCTTCATCAAGTAAAGATATTGCAAATCACATATTCTGTCAAATACAGTCAGATAAATGTGCAGTTATTTGATAATCTAACTCACGTAAATTTAATTCTGTGACACTGAAAACAATACTTACTTTTCATGATTTGGCAACTGTTGCCTGGACTGAATAGCTTTGAGTAATTCAACAAAAAACTCTGGTTTTATAATTGGTCGACCACAAATTAAAGCACATATAGTCTGAAAAGACAGAAAATATGTATTTACTGTACGGAAAAAGTTCAGCTAGAACATGGTTCAACTGACATCAGATTTCTAAGACCTAAGATGTGGAAAACATCACACAAACAAATAGAACAATACCGAATTTTGCTACTGAAAAACAGGATAGTTTTGCTTCTAACAGCCGAGGTTTTAATTACGGTCTTGATCAAAGTTATGAAAATGTGCCAGGCAACTGATGGAAAAAAAAAATTAAAAAAATCTGTAACAGTCTTCAAAATTGGCTCTTTTCATTTGCTTTCCCTACAACCTCCCATCAACATACACTTCTTTCTAAACTTGGAAAAGGCGAGTTGACTTCATAGCTTCGTACAGAAAAATCTTGAGCAGGTGTGGAATTTAACTCTCATTTGTGGGGAAACTGCAAAGCAATGCCACCAACATGCAAAAGCTCAACATACCTTAACAGTAACTTTTACTGATACCATTACAAGGTGAGTACACTCTTTTGTCCATTCATTCACAACAAGGCCTCCGAGCTGCTGGATGGCTTGATTTAAAGCAGTTTTCTGAGCTACATCTAAACATGAGGAGCAGACAACCAAAGGTTCATACTCTACTCTGTAAAGAACAAGTAAAGGAGAATTGCTTTAGTTATTTCAGACAATCGCTATGATGAAGAGATGACTTAACTATCATGTTTTGTCTCAGAGAAATCGGAAGGTGGGGGGGAGACCCATACTCCTACTTGAAGCGAAGACTGTGCTTTAAAATTTCCTGAAGAAACTAAATACTGATTTTACAGAAAAATTAACAACACTTTGACTTGATGTCTGAAATTTTGGGTCTTTCACAGACATCACATAGAATTAGTGCTTCAAGAACATTGCAAGGTCAGGGAATATCAGAACTTGAGTATGTGCTTCCAAAGGCAAAAGTATGCTTTTTTTCCCACAAACAAATTAGTTTTTAAAAAAACTTAAGTGTTGTAGAATGCAAGTTCAAGTAACTTTTTCCTAACTCTGCTGTTACCCTTGACCACAAGCCTATTTATCTTTGTAGATCTTCCACAGGGAACCACAGCATATCAAATTGCATTATTTGATTTGGCTTAATATACAAAGTAGAAAGAAATTTAAATAATCTTTCTAGTACAACAGTCATGGTGGATCTAGTCCCAAAGCACGATTTCTGTACCACATTTCAGGTATGTTTATCTAAAATGTCAAAAATAATTTATTGTAGTAAGTGGAGGAGAATTACTTTTTTTTCTATCAAATAATACCAGCAGCACTGACAAGATCGAGTCAAATTTTAAGGAACAAAGCCAACCTCTGCTTGCTTTAATACTGATTTTAATAGTCATTAGAATTTGTTCTATTTACCTGCCACTTTACTTCAAGGAGTCCTTCACATATTCAAGCAGATAGCACTGGCTACCACGTTAAATATGAAAAATTAGTAAGTTGGGTTCCCAAAAGAGAATGCAGATGTACATCACAGCAACAAGCATTCAATGGCTAGTGCTGCACAAAGCATCCTCCAGCTATGTCAGTTCTTTTCTCATCACATTACCAACAGCTAACAAGGACTCAGATAAGCTCTCTCCCTATCCTAAACTCTCCTCCCTTCTTTTTTGTGACATTTATGTTTTAGGATTTTCTTCTTTGCCTAAGATAGCCTGAAAACACTCACCGTACATGACATAACATCTTCTAAAATGCCAATTCTTTACTATGGACAACTTTAATCTCTTAGTGTCAAAATAAACTATATTATAAAAATATGTAATGGGAAACTATTGCAGAAGCAGGTGTGGAACACGGGCAAAATACTACTAATCTCCTTTGCTTTCTAAAAACTCATCATTGACGTATCACTTCCCAAGTTGTACGACGTACTAAGACGCTCTCTTCAAAAAGTGCAATTTTCTACTTGATATTTTACAATCAAAGCACTTACCTAAACTTGCTCTCAAAGACTCCAAAGTTGATTCTGTCACCAGACTGCAAAGACACTGAAGCGCCATCAAGTTTTGATCCATTAACAAAGGTACCATACTTTGATGTGTCTGTTACTGTTAATATAGGGACTGAAAGAGACTGGCTCTGAAAACAAACATAAATAAGTCATTATAGTTTATCAGAATGAGACTGTTTTATCAGACACAGGTTGGATCAAAGCTGCAGACAAGTAAGAAAAAGCCCACAAAATACCATCCTAAATGAAGAATTTGGACAATAGGCTGGCTACGTGTAATTATTTATTTTCTGATTTTCACTGTGAAGGAATGAGAGAAAACATACGTATTTTTAGCTTCAGAGCTTCTGTGCTTCTTAGAGTCAGTCTTTTTGGAGGCTGGGCAAGGCAATCATTCATTGGTCCAAAGCCTCTGCTAGTGAGATTTATTAAGGCTCCGGGATCTGTTATGATGCTTTTACCTACCGGTCAGCCCTGGCAGAGGTGCCCAAGTCACCTTTCCTCACTTCCTTCCACAAGCACTGCTAGTCTTCCACCAGCTGCAGGGCACAGTGGCATCAGCATATCTTGAGAAGAGGTTAGACACTGTCATATTTCCCAAATGATTCACAAGCCAACGAGAATGCTGCCAGCTTGTTCTTATGAATTTCTGCCATGTAGTTATACACTATTTGTGGTATTAAAAGGGCAAATAAGTTTTATGTATTTCATTTCAAATTCTATACATAGTTACATAAATTCCTGCTGACTGGCTTCAAAATGTCCTTAAACACTGCAACACCTAAGTGATAGTAATTTGCTGCTTGCTAATTCTCCTTGGGACATTTTTATTTTCAGTTCCCTGAGCAAATACGGAATTAATGATGTGAAACGAAACATGAACTAAGCCCGCAGTAAGACAACTGAAGCACTTTCCAGCACCAAGACCTAAAACTTGTCTATGTAATGAAATTTAATTGCATCATTTTCCTGCTATAATTATTTTAATAGAGATTCCTAGTGAATCTTCACTCTGGGATAAAAGGGAGCTTGGAGCAGTAGAATTATGCCACTAAATTTCTCAACACAAGCAAGTAACCCTGAGAGAGAAGAACAAAAAAAGTCAAGATTAAGAAAAGATGATCATTGGTTCTACTCCAAGCATAAAACACCAGTGACAGTGAAATCAGAGTAGGTATGGTCATGGCAAAATGATTTATCCACATAGTATATTGATAATGCAGTAAAATGTTGGCTACTTACAGGGTTTGTTTCAGGGCGACTTACTCTAAGAACTGCATGACTTCGACTGATGGACTGATCATCCTGAATCAAAATAGCACAGTTTTTACGTCCAACAACATATTCTGTACCATTTAACAGCCAGTATGGCTCTCCTGAAAATAAACAAGACACAGAAAAACATCAATTTACAAAAAACTCCAAAATACACAGAGTACTTCGGAAACATTCAGAAGTTTGTAGTATATCTGAAACTCAACTTTGTCATGCATTATTTATTGACTGACTAGAATTATGCATTTATAGACAAAAATCCCTCTCTTCCCCTCTCCCTTGCTTTGTCCATTACAAAAGGACACATTTTATGATACACAAAGCAGTTACAAAAGTGGCAATACATTTTTTTTTTAAGGACAATGGATTTTTAGTAATAGTTTGCATCTTAACTTTTTCCTTGCATTACTTCTTGAAAATTAAGTGTTGCATATAGGGGGAAAAAAAAATTAGGATGCAAGATAGCTTTTCCAAAACACAACTTTTAAGGGTACATAATTTTTTGAGCGAACATAATTTAATTACTTATAACTTATTAAGCAGTTCAGAGGAAAATGTCCTCCTAACGAATGCAACATAAACCACAGTATCATAGAATGGTTTAGGTTGGAAGGGACCTTAAAGAACATCTAGTTCCAACCCCTCTGCCATGGGCAGGGACACCTCCCACTAGACCAGGTTGTCCCCCATCCATCTTGGCTTTGAACACTTCCAGGGATGGGGCATCCACAGCTTCCCTGGGCAACACATTCCAGTGTCTCACCACCCTCACAGCGAAAAATTTCTTCCCAATATCTAATCTAAACCTATGCTCTTGCAGTTTGAAGCAATTACCCTTGCTCTGTCGCTACATGCCCTTGTAAAAAGCCCCTCTGCAGCTTTCTTGTAGGCCCCCTTCAGATCTGGAAAGCCGCCACGGTTTAGTCTCTAACCTGTGCTTTAGCTCATTCTTGGTATCTGTCATCTAGACCACATGGTGGCTTTTCAGTGAAAGGCTTGACTACATACAAAAAGGTGTGCGTTACCTACTTGTCAACAGAACCAGAAACATTTCCAGATGAAAATGCATGAATAAGCACAGATTAAATTCTAGCTATCAACCCTGGGCAAGTAACTTTCTAAATCCAAACAGCATGCAAATGCTATCCTGAATAAAGTGACAACACCCGTGTTTTGGCTCTTGCTCAAGAGTTTTCCAGGCAGTAGGAGATAACTTGGTTCATTTCTCCGTCTATGGAGACATTCAAAACCCGCCTGGACGCGTTCCTGTGCAACCTGCTCTAAGGTGGCCCTGCTCTGGCAGGGGGGTTGGACTAGATGATCTACTAATGTCCCTTCCAACCCTAGGATTCTATGATTCTATGATTCTATGATTTCAATAGGGTTAGGTACTGTACCACTACATCAAACATCCAAAATCCATTCCCAATAATTAGGAAATAAAAGAGCAGATGCAGTTGTGATAGGAACGTTGCTTATTATACAGAAGAGAAAACATTTAAGCCAAGAAAAAATCTGTGTATTATGTGATAGCTATTATCAAAGTAACCAATTTATCAAAGCTCCTGTGCGTAAGGAAACTGACGAAGAAAGGCACAGTGGTGATTTCGTTTCAAATCTCTGCATCCAACAAACATGATGTCTTTAGTTCAACACCAGGCCCTCGAAACATCAACACGGAAAACTCTCCTGAAAGGAGAGACTCCCGAGACAGAGTTCTGCCTCAGAGCCCAGCTCCTCGGCTGTGACCCGCTCCACCGGCTGCAGCAGCACCTGAAGACACCCCACGCGGGTTCGCAAAGCCCCCCGAAATTTAACAGGGGCTGCGGCCTGCGGTGCTCAAGGGGAAAAGGGATGCTCAGCCGCGGACGAGGCCCTCCGTCTCCCCTCTCCCCGCCCGGGGAGCGCGCAGAGGCAGGCCCGCCCGCAGCCGCACCNGAAGGGGAGGCAGAGTGTCGGCTACCGGGGCTGGGTGTCGGAGCATGCGCGGCGGGGAGGAGAGGGGCCGCCCCCCGCGCCCGCCCGGCCCCGGGCAGGGCTCTCGCCGGGACGGATGGGGGGCTGCTCCGCTCCGCTTTCACGGGCCGGGACCCCCGCTTCAGCCCCCGGGAGCTGCCGGTCCCCCGGCGACGGCTTTGTCCGCGACTGACAGCCCCGGGCCGAGCTGAGGCGCTCCTGGGCCCAGGGGCAGGGCGCAGGTCGGGGCCCGGATGAGGCCGGGCCGGGCCGGGCCGGTAACGAAACCGCAAAAGCGGCAAACGAAACTCTCCAAGGCTGGATTTGGAAACCTTGGAAAGCAGGCATCCTTGACTGCGGCGCCGGGCGCACGGGGCATCGCTCCACCTAGTGTGCGCGCCGAGTCGCTCAACCAACAAAGTTACAAGCGATCAGAATATTAGTATATATTACATTTCCCAGAAATTATTAACATATTCATACTATCTCCTACAACTCATTAATGTATATAAATGTCCTTGACGCATGCACGTCCACATCCGTTGGTGGTCTCCCAGGGCCCGCTGGTGGTCGTCGATAGTCTTCCTCACCGTGTCCGCTGAGTGAACTCGGCCTTCGCGACTACTCAGTTCGTCTTTTCGTTACCTGAAATAAAAGCTCTGGAAACCAAAAGTAGTTTAGAGATACTGCTTCATTCGACATCGGGTGCTGGGGGGAAAACTCACAAATCTAGCACGCCTTACCAGGGATATTCACCCATTATTTATACACAAAATATTCTCACAATTCCACCTACCTAATCCATATTCATTAGGATGACCAAACAGTCTTTTTGCACGTGGGTATCAGATTCTGCTGCGTTGGCAAAACACTTCACAAGGGTGAATGCCTGGGTGGTGGTTTGGGTAAGGAGAGCCTTCCTCACACTATCCTTTTAAGATACTGAGTCATTTCAGGACAGTGTTTCAGAAAAGTTTGCTGTAAGTTTGCCAACTTCTTGAAGATAATAAGGATGTTCTTTGAACTAGCCATAACTCTATCCTAATTGGTATAAGAGTACATACTTGACGTATAGAAGAACCTTGAAGTGATTAACTAGTTTTTGTTATTCCATCCTTGATGATTAACTATTTCTGGTTGTCTCCTCATTATCACTATCTTTAACATCAGCTCAGTGAACAACTATTTCTACACAGTAAGAAGGTCAGTAATTAGCTATTTTCTCACACAGTAAGAAAGTCAGTAAGAAGCAATTATTTTAGTAACAAAGCAGAGGCCTGCCTTTGGTAACAATCTCTTAACTGTAAGCAACTTTTAGATAAAAAGAAGTACACTTAATAGAATTATAAGTACCTCTTCTATGAGGACAGGCTGAGAGAGTTGGGGCTGTTCAGCCTGGAAAAGAGAAGGCTCTGGGGAGACCTTATAGCCCCTTCTAGTACCTGAAGGGAGCCTACAGGAGAGATGGGGAGGGACTCTTTATGAGGGAGAATAGCAGTAGGACGAGGGGTAACCGTTTTAAACTGAAAGAGGGGAGATTTAGGTAGGAAATGAGGAAGAAATTCTTTCCTGTGAGGTTGGTGAGGCACTGGAACAGGTTTCCCAGAGAAGCTGTGGATGCCCCATCCCTGGAAGTGTTCAAGGCTAGGCTGGATGGGGCTTTGAGCAGCCTGGTCTGGTGGGAGGTGTCCCTGCCCAGGGCAGGGGATTGGAACTAGATGGGCTTTAAGGTCCCTTCCAACCCAAACCATTCTATGATTCTACAAGTAAAAGAAAAAACGCCTGGGAGTTTGAAGGCCATTTGGCAGGTTACCAAAGACTTTCTACTAGTATTATGCTGAATTTTCTGGAAAGGAACAGCAGAGGACAGGTATGGAGAAGCCATACATGTGTGACTCCAGTCACACACATTGGAGGTATGGCTCAAAACACCCATTTGTTCTTGTGCCCTGCTGCTCACAGCATGCAGGGTGTCAAATTCCTGATGTCCATAATCATATCATCCAGCAGCTGGAGGGCCAATTTCTTCCTGCTGGGCAATCAGCTTGCTTCTCAGGTAATGAACATGGGTAATTGCCCTTTATCTTTGCAGAACAGTGAAAGCTTTTGGAGGCAAGTCCACAATTAAGAAGTTTAAGCATCAGAAAACACATGGAGTTGAAATGGATTGAGGGAACCCGGGTTAACATTTTTCTAACAGGAAAACATTAATTTAAAACTTACAGAAATGTAAATACGAGCTGTCAGTCAGGAATGTCCTTTATGTAGAATCACAATCTGTTTAATCTCCATGTGTTATGACTTTAAGTATCCTTTGTCCTTAAGTGTTCATTTAGATACCTTTTTATATTTTCACTCCTATGCTTCTCCTAAGATAAATGATCCCAGTCTCCTTAATCTCTTTTCTTGCGAATTTTCTTCATCTTCTTTGCTTGTTTTTTAGTCCCTCATAATTTTGCAATTTCAGTCAGTTTTAAGCTAGGATGACCAGAAATATAGAGCGTATCCTAAATGAGACTATTTCTCAGCTTTATATGACTGTACTTACAATATTCTCTGTGTTGATGTCATTATTCTGTGTTTTATTTATCCTGTTGGCTTGACTTTTGTGATCACAACCTCATATGACAAATCATCATCATCATAAGAAACTGTATGAATCCTCTAAACCCCATTCCAATGTTTGTACTTCCAATTTCCCTGCATTTATCCAATTTTATTTTGTTTTCTGGTATTGTGTTTTCCCATTCATTTACCTTCTACACTTCTTGAGGTTTTGCTGTCTCCCTGATTGTGATTGACCTGTCTATCCTCTAATATTTGTTGGTTTTCTACTTGTTCCTTTTTTTAGTTTATAAGTAAATCAGCAGAGTCTGAAACTCAAGAGACTATCAGAGCAGAAAGGCATTTCAGATATTCATATGGACTGCAGGTGTAACTTGCATATAACTGGTGAAATAGTACCACAGTTGGCTTAACTCCTGCAAAACAGTATCTAAACAGAATACTGAGGTGATCTGTCATTAAACTTCTCCCCTTAACAAAAATGTAGGTCTGCATTATGCCCATGTTGATATTTTTTCCCTGACCTAGGATTTTTTTTTCTTTCATGGTAGCTTTCTGTGTCAAAACTCTCTTGGACTATTTTTAAACTTTATCATCAGGTGCTGTTCTTTCGACAAGGTAGTTTGAGTGGCAGAAGCAGCGTAGGCATGCAAGTTTGCAACAAGGACTGGGGTTTCTGCCAAGCCTTATGTTATGCCACTTGGCCAAACCCTTGGAAGTATAAATTATGCCTGCCAACTCTTATATATTCATTACCTCTTAGACATTTCTGTAAAAGATTATTGAGGCATAATTATCTTCACAGAAGACTAGTGCTAGTTAGACCCTTTCAGAATATGCTTTACTAGGTGTTATGTTTTTTAATTACTTGTTCCCCTACAGATACTAGATTTACAGTCTTACAATTTCTCATGGTACCCTACAAGATTTTTTTAAAAACACTGGAAACCTCACGACTTAATTTAAAACAGAGATTGGATGCTTTAATATTTCACTTAAGCTACCCTTAAACTCTTCCTAAACTTGTAAATAAGCATCACTCAATCTGAAGTAGGACTTTATGAAGTGGAGCATTAGGCCAATTTCTTTTCCTTGTAAAATGCAGGCAGTCTGCTTTCAATTATATTTTTAGATCATGAGGCATGAAAGTATTACTGCAGTTTTTTAAATCTGTCTGCTTCCTAGTCTTGGAGACCACTTTCTTTATATTACCAGAAAGTAACAGTTTTGGTATAGGGATTACACCTCATCTGTGAAAGCTGCTGAAAAACATTTTCTGAAATTTATTTTGGTCGTATCTTCTTGTTCACTTTTATCATGACAATACAATGATGCTTTCAGAGGCAGCTGTTTGGCACATTTGTATCTTCCAACACATAAAAGGTTTGCTTTTGTAGTTTGTTGCCTCTTGTTAGCTCCATTCTGGTGAAGCTTTCTAAATTCTGTAGTATTTTTTCATTTTTAAACGTCTCTTAAACTATATTCAAGAGATACTCCCTTTTTTTTGTTCAGTGATTACGTATCTCTCGGGACTCAGTGTATTTTGAGTTAACTGATTTGAATGAAATTTTACTATCTAAACCTTACAGTGACTCTAACACCTTCCAGATATTTGACACATGGCTTTAATGATACTGTGGGGAGCTACTGCTTAGCGGTGTGTCACTATTGCTTCAGTGGCTGCCAGGCAGTATGCAGGACCAATAATTATTTGACGTGTTCTAGAACTTACGGTACCAGCAAACAAGAGCGTCAAAAATATTTTTCCCTAAAATTTGAACATTGACTAGTTTGACTATTTTTATACAGGATGCTGATGACTAGGCCTTAGGATTTTAATTGTGGTGCCTCTGATCTCCCATAGCAGCGTGTATTCAGTTTGCCCCGAATGCCTAATTCAGAAGCTGATAGTACAGACCCACTGATAGGTTTGTTGTCTTTCATGCCGAGTTTTGTGGCTGCGTAGATTTGTCGGTGTGGTCTCTCCTCCTCAGAATCTGCAGTTTTCTTGAATCCGTAGGTTCTAACAGCTACTCACGCTACATCCCACACCCTTACCCTGCCATCCCTTCTGTCCAGACAGGGCTCTGCAGGCTTCTCTGCCTTGTGACCCAGGCTGTGCAAAAGGGAGGCCATCCGTCACTCGTTATCTTTCCAGTCAGCCAGTCTACATCCTCAACACAGATATATCCCGTCTTGTTATCTCAGCGTAATCCCCTGTAGATTAACATGGTTTGATGTTCGTAAGATTGCTCAGGCCTTCTCTGAACTCGGTGCCGAATTTGCAAAGCAGGACCTGGGTCCTGGCAGCAGTGAGCCAGGCGCGGGGCGGCAGGGCAGGCGGTGGAGCCTCCGCGCTGCCACCGGCTGGGCCCGGTCCGCGAACGCATTCTGCACAATCTAACCCCAAATCAAGCTGCGTGTTACCCACCCCATTTCAGACTCCCAGTTAGCAGATTGCCCTGCCACCACTTTGTCCCGTATTTCTTAAACAACCCCTTTCCCCTGAAAATACATGCCAAGAACTGGTAAGACTGCCTGAGAGGAGCCACGCCAAGGGTACACAGGGCAGGTCA
>VXBO01005292.1:5797-38882 GCA_013400135.1 Rhinoptilus africanus
GAGCGCGGCGCCGGCGGGGCCCTGCCCTGGGGGGAGCCCGGAGGAAGGGTTTGGGCAGGGGACAGGCTTGGGCAGGCCTTTGGCTGGGGTGGTAGAGAGGGTGACAGCGTTTGGTAGCAGTGGCAGGGGTAGGTGATAGGGATTGGTAGTGGTGACAGGGCTTGATGGTGGTGACAGGGTAGATGACAGGGTTTGGCGGTGGTGGCAGGGGGAGGTGACAGGGTTTGATGGTGGTGACAGGGTTTGGCGGTGGTGACAGGGCTTGATGGTGGTGGCAGGGGTAGGTGACAGGGTTTGATAGTGGTGGCAGGGATAGGTGACAGGGTCTGGCAGAGTTCAGCAGGAGCTACAGGAAAGGTGACAGCATTTGGTGGAAGTGACAGGGTTTGGTAGTGGTGGCGGGGTGGGTAACCAGGTGTCGCAGAGTTCAGCAGGAGCTACAGGAAAGGATTTGGCAGATGTGACGGTTTAGGAGGAGTTACAGGAGGGGTGACAGAGTTTGGCAGGTAGATAACAGGATGATCCCTGACAGGTCTGGATGTCGAGAGATGGTTGAGGATCCCTGTCTTCACCTAGCCCCGGTGAATCCACTGAATGGCATTTGGCTTTGAGTTTTTCACTATGTCACATTCCTTTGTGTGTAGGGGGGAGTTAGAGACAGCATAGGGATAAAATACTCGGTTTGACAGATAAAAGAGAAATAGTTAGCAAACAATAATTTGTCTTAGACTTTTTTGTCTTAGTTTTAGACTTTTTTCTTTTAAAGCACTGAAGATAAGACTAGAGTTGCCCTAGTGTAGCCAGTAAGTGTTATTGTTTCCTATAAAGTACAATAACAGTGAAAACATTTATAATCTAAATGATGAATTGCTTAAACTGCACATCAGTAATGTACTCTGAGAATATAAAAGTCTTTTGAAAATAATGCAATTAATAAGCTTTTCCCTCAAGCTAAATTTAAAAATCTCTGACAAGAGACAGTTAAATGTAACTAGAAGTTTTGGCTCACGTTGACTTGCATTTGTCTGTGTTGGTTTTGGAGTATTTTCTGCAAATTTCAACGAAGTAGTTGGCCTAGATTTGCAGGTCCCTATTCAAGCATGATTGCATTAGCCACTTAAGATTTTTTTGTTCCTGAAAATACTAAGTTTGTATTAAGTTTTTAGACACAACTGGGTTTACGTACTACAGTAGGCAAACAATCTGCCTCCTTCAGGATGAATTGCCAGGAAAGTTAACTTACCCAGTGGCTAAAAAGTAGGTGTCACATAATAAATATGTATTAAGCGCATAACTGAAATGTGTGCCCTTTTATGAGGGAGGACTGCTTGCCCATGGGGTGTTGGTGGACAGCCGGCTGGATATGAGCCAGCAGTGTGCCCAGGTGGCCAGGAAGGCCAACAGCATCCTGGCCTGGATCAGGAATAGTGTGGTGAGCCGGACTAGGGAAGGGATCATCCCCCTGTACTCGGCACTGGTGAGGCCCCACCTCGAGTGCTGTGTTCAGTTTTGGGCTCCTCACTACAAGAAGGACATTAAGGTGTTGAGGTGTTGGAATGTGTCCAGAGAAGGGCTACGAAGCTGGTGAGGGGTCTGGAGGACAAACCTTACGAGGAACGACTGAGGGAACTGGGGTTGTTTAGCCTGGAGAAGAGGAGGCTGAGGGGAGACCTCATCACCCTCTACAGCTACCTGAAAGGAGGTAGATACGCTGTTTAATCTTGAGACAATACAAAGAATGTGGATGGTGTAATTTTGTATTGAGCCGGAGATGTGTACAGGCTTCTCTATTACAGTCAGTCAGCCAAGTTCATCCAGCAGTCACTGAGGTTCAGTGAAGGCATTTCGTTCTTACACGTCTCCAGAGGAACAAGTTCAAGGCAATCATGGTGTGTGCTTAGGTTATGTACTGGTCGTTCATGCTGACATCTGGATCTCTGCAGCTAAGGCCTGGGGTTAAACTCTGCGCAAATTCTACTTGAAATTGCTGTCTCCTCATTACAGTCTTCTGCGGTGACCTGCTACAGGTGTCCTTATTACACTGTGCTAACTTCAGAGGGTTTTTTTAAAATATGCTTCCACACTGGAAATCTTGCTTCTTTTCTTGCTTAAATCTCTGCTGTGCTTCAGATTATAGAGCCTTAACATTTTGACTTCTCTAGGGGTTTTAATCGTTATGAGTATAACTTGCTGTGGTTTGGTGGCATTCTGGTGCCAGACAAGGTTTTGTTGCAAAAAATTTTTCTATAGGGACTCCAGAGCTGTGGCTATATGCTAAATCTAATTTGGCTTAACTCTGGGCTGCTGCTGCCCCCTGCCCTCAGATGCTTGTTTTGAGTGTTATTTCCGTGACCTCACAGTTTTAGTCACGTGAATTTTCATTCAGATCAGATGCACAGCAGCTCACTGTGCAACTGTGAATTTCAGAGCCAGCGTGAGGAAGGCACAGTAAAAAGTGGTTGGGGAGACAAGAAGGGGTGTAACTAGCCTTTCCAGACCCTGTGTGGACTTTACATTTGGTTAGAGTGGTGTGTAATGACAGCTAATGAAATTAATTACAAGGATTTTGTCTTGCAAATAGCTTTTAATCTTTTTGCAAAGCTAAAACAGTACCCATGGTTTTTTTGTTGTGCATGATTGATCCATTAAAATGATGTTTAAGACGTACATTACACTGTGTGGTTATATTCTTGTGATTAACCTTGAATCTTAGTTCTAGTAATTCTCTTTACATGTACTGTAGCTCTTGATACCATAAGCAATTTCTACTTCTGCTTGGTTACTAATCTTTTTTACACTACTTTATTAGTACTTCTGTAGCAATTTTCTGTATTAGTATAACACTATATTTATTATACCAGTAAGACTAATATTTGAAACTAATAATTACAACTTTTTAGCAAATGTGTGTAATTTTACTGTATTGTTTCTTGTCTTACACCAGTCAGGTGATGGCCATCTATTTGTGGAGGCTGCACTTCTAAGCTTCTTACTTATCCTAACCCTTAGGCTTATTGTTTAGCAGAACTTAGGGCAGAAACTAAAAACTGAAACACATCTATGAGCGTGTGGAGTAATCCTTTTAATAAGGTCATTATTTTTAAGATCTCCAAACACAACAGAAAGTGCATTTATTAAGGTGTTTCTGTTGATTGATGGTATCTGCTACTTGTCTGCCACTTGTTTACCCTGTGCCCCAAAAGAGAAATTAGTACTCAAAAGGTTCCATGCGCAAGAGCATCATACTGAAAAATATTTAGTAATATTCCTTTATTTTGCTCAAGTTATATTTTATATTAGCTTTTGTTTCCTGGAGTTATTGTTCCCAAGATGAGAAGTGACCACCTTACCCATGCACTCCTAGCTGATGCAGTTTTAAGGCCAACATACTGAGGCCCACCAAATTTGTAGTTGGTTCACATAGTTATGCATAGTTGAACACTGACAGTGTAGGAGTTTTAGGGCCTGCCAAACCGAGCGGATGCCCGGCAGCATCATCGCTTGCTGGAGATGTGGAGAGGGCAGCTGGGGCAGATAACAGCTTTAGCTGTTGAACTTGTAGGAGGCTGCTGAGCTCTGGCAGGTGTTTTGTGCTGATTTATTAATGCCTACATACGAGCTCAGCACCA
Source organism: Rhinoptilus africanus (assembly GCA_013400135.1). NCBI lineage: Eukaryota > Metazoa > Chordata > Aves > Charadriiformes > Glareolidae > Rhinoptilus > Rhinoptilus africanus. The sequence continues at coordinate 9,427 of VXBO01005292.1, forward strand.
AGAGAGTTTCTACCATCAAAAATGAGACTCCTAGAGCAACACAAATGCAAGATCACATTTAAAGGTGTTTTATTTAAGATTGTCACTACATGATAAAGAACTGTGCTGCACATGTAAGTTGTCACAAAAGTATGTAGTTACGTATTGCTTAGGTTTGATTGTTCCATGTGTCATTGATAGATAGTTCCTGTGTAACAGGTACCACTAACAGATGGCCAGTCTATTGCAGACTAATGCATTCCCTGACCTGTTGGTGTAAGGGAAAACTAAGGTCTTACAGAGGCATCAGAACATTTGCAGGTGGGTGCATCTTCATGAACAAAACCTGAGGACAGTGGAGCATCTGTTTCAAAACAGAGCTTCCTTTTATGGTCTTACTATGAATGTAAATTGTCCAACCCTAAAGAGTGCAGGAAGATGTATCTGTTCTGTTATTTGCCATTAAACCTATTTTAGCATCTGTCTTGGGAACTGAAGTAATCGTAATTATTTGAATCATGTGCTTTGATTAGCATTAGTAGGTAACTCAGCATGAGTAGCTACACTGGTGAAGCCCTGGGCCACAAGCTGTAACCTTGGAAACACGGTGATTTGGGATGAATTCTTTTAGTCCAGGAAGAATGGCTAGTAGTTTTGCATGACTTTGATATATTGTAACTTAACTAACACAATGTTATTATATAAGTAATATTAATGGAGGCTTAGCAATATGAATTAGAGTGACCTTCGTGATCAAAGGAAAGGGAACTATAATTCTTGGGAATGAAGAAAGGTATGGTTCTAGCCAGAGTCAGCAGAAGACAGATGAGATCCATGTGCAGATGGGACAAAAACATTATGAAACTGTCTAAGAAGGTAAAGGTGTCTGCACCAAATTTCCAGTTATCGAAGAGGACATGTAACTGTGGAACAATTTGATTGGACAAAAGACACATTTGTTGTGTGAACAGGTGCATGAGCAGCTTAAGTCATAGCTTATGAGGCTTTAAAAAAGCACGGAAAATAAACCAAGGGGGTCCTTCTTGGGAGGCACCCAGCTCGAGCTGTATTAAATCAACTCTGTGACAGAACCTGGGGTCTGAACTCTTCTTTACAGTCAGAGGGTAAGATTGGAACCAGTCACACCTAGACTCCTTTTTGAGAGGGAGTTTAGAAAGCCAGAGTGACTGACCTAAACCTCGCCACTCGTCGGGAGGGTCTTCCTGAACACTCCAACAATATGTTCTTCTGGTTCACTTCTCATGTGTCCCACATCTGGTCTGCTATTCTGTTTCATGGGACATAACTTAGTACAAGCTGCACCTTGATGTAAGTTAGACTACTTGCAGAATAGTTAGTCATAAAGATCTAATTTCTCTTTTATTATTGGGAATACACACATTTGTCCTGTCATTAGGCCTTAGCCCTGTCATAAAGCTTAAGGTTTAAGGTCATAGGCCTTTTCTGTTGTGCGCTTCTTGACACATTTGCAACGAATGAGTATGCCATTTGACACTTTGTAGGCAACTCTGAACTATAAACAGCTGGTGTAACAAGTATGATAATGTGCAAAATGTGAAAAAGCAGTTGGGGGTTTTGCAGGAAGGAATGGTCTTTTATCAGGCTATTACAGGAGTAAAGCATTACCCAGTTTTCCCTGTCTGTGAAAAATGGGATTCATGGTTTCTCTCAAGTTGGACTGGGACAAAAATCTGCCTGACAGGTGAATGTGTTATATTCTTTATTTACCAATCTTAGTTATTGCTGTGTGTATCTAAATCAGGTAAAAGTATAGAGGTGAACTACAGTAGAGAGAGTGCAATTACAGTGGCTGCTCTGAGTTTACTAGTAGGGTGAGTTAATGGAAAAAATGTTGATTCTACAAAAGCAAAACGTTTTGTAGGACAGTAACATTTTCTTTCAAAAGTTTGGATAGGATTTAAAAAGAAAAGCTGGCTTAGGGAATCTAATCCAGGTATCTATGATCAATAGATATTACAACCTCCAATTTTAAGAACTCCATCACTTACATGGACTCATGTTAGGTTTCTTAGCAAGAGGGGGGCCGTGAGGAATTATGCTTCCTTCCGCATTTCAACTCCCTCCGTTTCAGTTTTGCTGTAGTATGATCCTTTTTGAAGTCATGGCATTTTCTAGGTGATAGAGTGTTACCTTTTTAGTTATCTGTGGCTGTTGGTTAGCTTCATTCTGGTTTATGTTCCTCATTTACCAAGGGACTTTGGTTTTTTGGTAATAAAATGTCCTCTCAGAGAGTTGCAATTCCTTCCTTAAGGACCAACAGTTGTCTTGTAGCATGTTAAAGACTGCTGATTGCTCTGAAGGTCAGGATGCTCAGAAGCTATTCATAAACTCTTCCCAGAGTTGCCTGTGGTGTTTCAGTAAGCCCATGATTGTAATATAAAGTTGCAGATATTGGGACATTAACATTTTATGTGTCCTATGATAAATTAAAATGCCTTAGGAATCTTAAAAAAAAAGGATTGGATGATTAGTGTCCTTCTGTAGTACTCAATATCACATAAGTAAATGTTCTTCTATATATTTGACCTTGAAAACCATTATTTCAAGTGTTCCATCCGTGTACTGTTCCACATATATCTGGATAATACTGATCTCTCTGATTTATTTTGCCTAAGACCTTCATGTTTTCTCCCAAAAAGTTCTGTTCCATCTGGAGTCTCTTAACAACGTATTCTTACTGAAATGATCCCTTTTGGTTGCATTCACACAGATAAAATTCTAGGATTTCAAATCCTGTCTTAAAGCATCACCCAGTATTCTGTGATATTAGTATTTATTTCTGCCTAGTCCTTCCTTTTCAGATGAATACTTAAGCCCAATGTATCTTTGAGATTTGTTTGCGATTTCTCATGCAGCAGTATCTCATAATGGAAACTTTTAAATCAAGTTTCAGTATCTGTCAAAGGGAACAGGTTGCTCGGAACAGGGAAACTATTTTGACCCTGAATACAAAAGATTTCCAGAGAGCAGGGTGTTTATAATACATAGAAAATGCAGTGTATGTTGGCATTATTTTAGTTCAAAATCTCTAGCCTGATGTATATGATAATCAGGCTGATAAATCATTCTGATGAATAAGCATGTGGGGGGAAGGAGGCCTAAAATACTGTTGTTAAACTGTACTGGGGTCTTACCAACCAATGTTTCTGATTGTGAAAGGATTTCAACCAGCTGTGTACCTTCCTTCTCGTCCCAGGGCAGCTTAATTACTTGAAGAACCATGGCCAGTGAGGCTTTTTGCATCTCTTGTAAATAACCAAATGGGGTTACTTTCCCCTATATATTATGTTTTCCATGAGTTCACTAGTTATTTTGTCTAATCTACTTTGTAGGACCATAAACTTGTTGATCCGTGATTTCCTGGACAGCACTAAGACAAAAATTTCTGCCTCAGGTGACAATCCTCTGTGATCAGATCTAGTTTTAAGCACAGGGTTAAAAATGTGAGCACAGTGTTCACAGCACAATTCATATTAAAAAGAGTACTACAAGCTAGACAGTGAACAAAGTACTACATCTGAAAATATCTCCTTAATGGTTTTAACTGAGGTAAAAGAGAGATGTCCTTTTTCTGGAACTAATTATCCCAACTAAAGATTTTGCTGCCTACCAAGTGAAGGCTTAGCTGGATTGTGGTCTTTTCTTAGAGCTTGTGAATATACTACCAGGAAACTCATTTTGTGAGCTGGGTTGGTGGTTGCAGTGAATGAGGCTGCAATTTTTTTGCCCACAGTTGATTGGGGAACACTTGCACAAAAGGATCAGTTGATTGACTCCAAAGGGCAGTAACTGAATTGGTGGTAGCATGGAACAGCTGTGTTATAAGTTGATCCCACAAATTGATGCGAGACGGAGCCAATTAAAATTTTAATTATTTATTTAGCAAGGGGCAGCAAGCAAAACAGTGCTGGGTGGCCCGGGAGTCACAGCTCCACTCTGGCTTGCGAATTCAAGCTTGTTACTTTGCCTCTTTTATCTTCATGTAGGTCGGTTTCAGTATCTCTGGCACGCCCCTCTGCTTCTGTCCTGATAACGGTTTCTTCAGGTCCCTACTTGCTTCAGGCAGTGTCTGTTCAAAATCAGTTTATGCAATCTATTCTTTTCATGGTTGATAGGCACACATAACATTGTGGTTGTAACAATTGTTTAAGATAACATTGTGGTTATGTCTCTCCTTGTCAAACAGGGTGTTCTTATGTCTGGTGCAGAGATCGTTCCTCTTGCTCAACTTGTTTGATTAGCAAATTACCTATGGCTTATGGAACTAAGTTTGATGAACAAACGACACAATACTGTTGTGTTCATTACAGCTGGAGCTGATAAGATTTGAAGGCGGCATAGCTGGATGCAGAAGATGACATTTTGTGCCTTGATTGTTCTAGTTCTAAGAGGTAATGCCTATTTTTGACTGTACTGTAACTTTTTTTTATTTCAGATGCCTTCAGTGTTTGACAAAGAACCTTTCCAGATACACTGCAGATATTAAGTCATTGCCACCTAACATAAAGGATAAACTGATTAAATTAATGAGTATGCAAGGGCAAATAACTGATTCAAATATCAGTGAGGTAAGAACCCATTCAAAACTATTCTGTCTGTGGTAGTTAATACATAAGGATGAATTACACTAAAACTGTTTACATGAGACAACAGGTAAATTCCGGTCTGCTTACTCTGTCCATGTCTTCTTTTTTTTTTCCTTAAACTTCATAATGTTAATAGTCCGGTATTAGCAGTAATAAGATTATGTTTGTAGTGACAAGTAAAATAAAAGTATTATCCCTTCAGTGATAATTGACTTGTGTGTAATCAGCTGGCATATATTACCCCTTTTCAGTATGAGGAAACTAGAGTCTACTGCAAACCAGTCTCTGTTCCTAAATATAGTATGTTTTTAGTGCGTAATTTACTAATGAAAAGATTTCAGGAACTTGTTAAGATTTGTTATGTTCTGTTGATATTATGTACATGATCTCAATTTATTTAAATCTTGATTCTTTGAAATACAACGATGCTAGAGCTAGAAATTGATAATTCAAATTCTCTCATCCCTTTTGTTCACTGATGTGTGTCAGTGTTTCAAAATGAAACCAGTTAATGACTTTTTTTTAGCTATAAATTCAGGGACACATTTATTTTGGTATCTCTCTGTTATCTTGTTTAGCCTCAAAGGGAGGCATGAGAATTGAGGAAAGCTGAAGGTTGGCCTTGGTGAAACAGAAAACGAATGAGTCCCTGTTCATTCCTGCTTTGACCTGTAACTTGGAAGAGGCAAATAGTATCAGTTTCTCAGAGTCAGAGAAGTGAAGCCAAGACTAGAGGCAGAATCAGGAGTACCGTGGAAAACTTATGAGCAAAAAATTTTATCTTTAGGATGTGTCAGTTTTTGATTGTAAAAAATAAGTCTTGGAGTAAAAATCAGTGTCTTATTCATTTATCTTATTTTGGAAAATTTGAATTGACACAATTTGTTTTAGGCTATCTTTTCAGTAGGTAATCCTTTCTAAGCATCCTAAGAGATGTATATAATTGAATCCATTTGATTGTGTGTGCATAAATGCACAAAACCCATTAGGATATATTTAGTCTGGAAATAAACTAGAGAGTTTAAGTTACAATCTTTTCCTCTGTTTCTTTGTAAGATCTCATCTGTCTTTGTCATCATTCAGCAGTTGATCAGTGCCTTGTCTTGGAGCCTGTTTTCCATCTGACACTGGCATATTCTGTTCCAGTTTGTTTTCTCATGTGTTTTTCCTTTCTCTGTTCCTGCAATTTCCTGCGGTTCTGTCCTTAGCTGTTGTCACTTTCCTGGGCCGTGTTATACCTTAGCTTTCTTTACTAACAGTTTCCAGGTTTATCTCACTTGCATTTTTAAAAAAATGCTAGTCAACTCTTAGATTCTGAATTCGTAATGTTTCTCTATACCATTTCACGCTTCAGTTTTCCTGTTCTTTTATCTTGCAGGTATTCTTGTTGCTCGACATGCAAAAATGGCTTATGTTGTTTAGCTCTTCTTAATGTTCCTTGCTCACATCATGTAAAATCAAAGTGTTCTACATGTGACACATTTGCAGTGTCTCAGTCTTCCATATGGACAAGGATTTCTTTTGTTCGCTATTGTTTCCGTCCTGCCCTTTTCTTTTGTAGTCTCCACAGTATTGCAGCTAGATCTGTTCTCTTGGGATTGTCCAGGCTATACTGTCTCATTTGCTTTTATGTCCTTTCTTTGGTGTTTTTTGAGCATATTACTTAAATTTCTCACAGTTGAAATTCTGTTAACGTGCACTTATAAACTTCTATTTCGCCTCTTACCTCCATGTTCTTGCCCCGATTTGTGTTATCATATATTTTTTCTTCTTTACTTTTTTCTTTACTTTTTTTTTACTTACCAACCTTCCATGGCATGCATGATAAACTCCTTATTCCAACTCACTTCTACCATAAAGATCTATAAAGACATTCAGCATGTGTCCACAGGATATAAGTCCATTAATCTCCTATATTCTGCATCCAGACAACCCTTACTTTATGTAAAATTCCGTGTTCTTTGAGACAGGTTAGATTTTAGTATATGCATTCAGTGAATATGAATCTGTGAATAACAATAGAAAACAAACCTCGAAGTAATACCTGAGTGTGTGAAGAATCATGGGTTATAGAAGCTTAACACTCTAGCTACTTTAAATAGGCAATATTCTGGTAGTATTGTTGCTTCTCATTTAGGCTTCCTGGCATCCAATGGTTCTTTTTCTCATAAGATTTCCAGAGTTTTCTCACTTTTGTTGTCTTACGCAATTTGGAATTGTGAAAGAAAGCCAACAGTCGGGGAAAGCATTTTAAATAAATGTTGACAGTCAATTCGGCTTTAAGCACATCATCTCTGGGTTTGACTGTTTTAGTTCCTTAGATATGAATTCAGAAATATGAGCGAAATAAGAGCTGACTGTTATCTTGTGAAAACTACTCACAAATGTATTGTGGGATATGTTGGTGGGTTTGTGTCACAAAGAGGTGTACCTGAGGCTTTTAGCATTTGGGGAGAAAAAGCTGTCAAAGCTGTATGGGGTCTGCCATTCATTTTGCAGAAAGGTTGCAATTATAATCTACTAGAAGCTCTTGCTTTCCTTCAAAAGGCTTATTTGACTTTGTCAGTAAAGATTTTAGCATCTTACATATTTGCAAAACAGAAAACCAGCATTCCTTGTAATATCATTACTATACCTGTTAGAATGGTGAACCTGGGAAAGGAATAGGCCTTTAACAAGCCTGTCAGCTATGCTGTTGTCTTTGCTTGTCTGTGGAAATTTACCCTACGCTTTTATCCTTGTGAGTTAAGGAAGGGAATGACAAACTGAAGGGAGTAGTATAACCTATGGTTCTAGTATAAGGTAACGTGAAAACCTGATCTAACACTTGCCTGTTGGTCTGAAGGACAACTCAGCGAAGGTATAGATTGTTTGGACAAGAGAAGGCTATAAACCATATTTATTAAAGTGGTGAGAATCCTTGAAAATTAAATCAGAGGTAAGATATGTGGTTGTTGCTACTGAAATCTGAGGCCTTCCATTGCTTTGGATCTAAATTTCATAAATGTCCTCCTGGGGAAGATTTCACAAAAACTCCAACCTATGGTCTTGTGGGAGTGAAAGAGCCCCTTTAATGAGGATTTGATACCTCCTCATGGTATGATAATGAAATTGCTTGTTTATGAGGAAAGAGTGTGTGTAGGTGAGGAAAATACTCTGGGGCAAAATATCTTTCAGATATTACCCTTGTCTGTTCAGCAGATTTAAGTTTTGATCAGTCAGTATTTTTTTACACTTTAGATTTCTGCTATCAAAGTTGTGCTAAGTAAGTTTGGGGGTGTTATCCTTGGTAAACAGAGACTCATAGAATTGTCTAGGTTGGAAGGGACCTTTCAGATCGTATCTGTGCTGTCAGAAGCACTATGCTAGCAACCATACCATCAAAATAGTACTTCCACCGTGTAAATAGTAAAGTTAATGTGCTCCTTTTCTAGATGTGATTACAGAAACTGAACGTTCATGCAATAGGAGATGAACTGTTTGCAGCAAATATACCGTATTTTCTTTAGAGTTTTTAGTTCTTGGGACTGGTAACCCCGTCCTCTAGTGAGTATTTTTTAAAAGTTCTATGTGATGTCTAACATTACAAGTATATTAGATAAAAATATGCATGTTCTAAGACACAGCAGAGTTTGACTGAACTGGCAGGTTTTCGTTACAGGTATTGCACCCTGCTGTAGAGTCTCTAGACCTCCAAGACTGTGATATTTCAGATAATGCATTATTGCAGCTTTATAACTGCAAGCAATTGAAAAAAATCAACTTAAATTCTTGCAAAGAAAACAGATTGGGAATCACTTCAGAAGGTATGTTATCTGTGCACAGATAACTGGAATCTTATTTCTATTTTATTTTTCTTGTTAGATAGGAGTAAATTGCAAAAAATGTCTAGGGTAAATATTGCTTAAAATCCCCAATGCCACACCAATGCTAATTAAAGGTCACTTCAGTGATGTAAATTACAGGCCTAGAGCACTGGTTATCTTCTGAAAGAGAGCTATCAGGTTACTCTCATGCTAGGTTTCAGGAAAAATTATGCTACATTTGATTGTATTTTCCACTTCATCTTAATTATTCCTTCCTCAAAACTTGTTCCAGAGCCTTACCAGTACCACTGGGGTTAAAGTTTCAGGCTTGTGATTTTCTATTTTACTTTTTCGTCCTTTTTAAATGAAATATATTGTTATGAAATAAGCCTATAACATCTTCTCTGACTTAAAAAACTTGACTTGCTTTAGGACTTTAGCATTTCAGGAGTTACTTCTAACCTCTAGCTTTAAGTTGGTATTAGGAGCTAGTAGCTTAAAATAATTAAGCTTGCTGAGTTTTATTTCCCACAAGTTTTGTTTTGTCTTTTCATTACACTTACTCCTTTGCTCCATCATTAACTCCCCCTTACTGAAAACTGAGGCAAAATATTAGTTTATTATTGAGCTAATGTATACCATACTTTAGATCAGTCTTGGTTTATATTTTCTTACCACTGCACAGTCATACACTTATCTTTTCACTTAAGTAATTGGTTAAACTTTTAAAAATTGATTTTTATTTATTTTCACCTCATTGTTATACTTTTTGACCCCTAAGATACAGTTTGCCCTGGTCTTCCCTCCACGCCTTCATCTGTCCACTGATTTCTAGTATGGTTCTTAAGGTACCACCTAGGCTCTTTATGTATACTCTTTGTCTATTTGGATAGAGATTCCTGACTACTTTGCAATTAAATCTGGGAAGTCTAGTTCTTTATTGGCAAGTTCCTAGTCCATCCAGCTTTACTAACTTTCCTACTTATAAACCGAGCTCTGACAATCGGTTATGAAGCCTTTAATTTGAGCTGGAACAGGTTTTTTTATCAGTCATCTCAGTTATGTAGAGGACAAAAAGACCTCAGACCACTCCAGTTTAAAGTGGTGTTACTTTTTACCAATTCAGTAACAGGTGAGGAGGTTTTGGCTGGCTTATTTGAGGCTTTTTGTTTGATGTGGTTTTTGTTGTTGTTGTTTTGCTTGGTGTTGATTTGGGTTGGGTGGGGTTTTTTTTTTTTGAGAAACCCGCTGGCTACCACATCCAGAAATATCTGAGCCCTCTCATGACTAGGAAACATTTGCTCCATAGGTTGCACATGGAATGTTTAGTGTCCTTTAATACAACGTGCAGTAGTACTTTGTCAAATTTAACTACCACTTCTGTCTCTTCTGTCATTGTTTGCAGAGTGGTTCTGACCCAAGCAAGTACTATTTCATCTGTGTTTCTTTGAAGTTCTTCCATAGTGACCTATCTTAAAGACATTCAGCTTATTTCTGTCTACCAGAAGTGATACAATTTTCTGTACAGCTGCAACCATCATGTTTCCATCATCCTTGAAATAAATTCCGTTCACAAATTGCCATCTGTAGTTCATGTACTTTTACTTTATTGACTATCTCCTGACACTTCTATGCAAATATTTTGGTTATGGCTAACTGTCAGGGCTCTGAGGGCACCAGCAGACCCTAAGGGCCATGACTGGTCTCACCTGCCGTGCCCACCTACACCAACCAGCTGCCCATGGACCCTGGGCCCTTGCCTGAGCTGTGTCGCAGGTGTACCTGGTTCTTGTTCTGCTTCCGAACTATTGTTTTGATCTCTTGAATTGACCTCAGGTGTGACCTCTTCCCTTACTTTTTGCACTCACTGAGGTGATACCTCATACCATATAACATCCCTCAGGTATCCCTCTGCAGTATGGAAGGGAATTCAGCATTTAGAGATTTTTATCAACTCAGGCATTGTTTGTTGTCATTTTCTTTTCCTTATCCTTGTATTAAAAGAAATCAACCACAAAATTATTTCCTTGTACAGAGTCTTGCTGGCATGGCATGAGATGAAAGTTGAACAGTGACCGGGGGGACAGCATATTGGATTCGGCGTGGTGGTTATGTTAAAAAATGAATAATTCCTAAAATGGTTCTGTTTCTTTGGCAGGTGTCATAGCACTGGCCTTATCCTGTCCTTACTTGCGTGAAGCGTCTTTTAAAAGGTGCTGTGATATAACTGACAGCGGAGTCCTTGCTCTTGCACTCAACTGCCAGTTCCTACAAATAGTGAACTTGGGCAACTGTTCAGGCATCATGGATGCATCTCTGCAGGCACTAGGAGAAAACTGCAAATTTCTTCACAGTGTGGACTTCTCATCTACTCAGGTAACTCTGGTGGCAATTGGGTAACTGACTTTTGTTTGCTTATTTTTTAAGATTGTCATGATAAAATTGAAAGGGGGTCTTTTTAGTTCTACTTTTGACAAGATTTAGGACCGCAGTTCACTGCCAATTTCCTGCTCTTAAGGAAAAGGAAAGAGATATTTTGCATCTTGGTAACCAGAAAAACACACGTTTTGGTATTACAGAATGTATTGTGGACCAAAGATAACCTTTTATTAGAATCTACCTAATATTGGAGATTGTTTTTCAGTATCTTTAGTTAAGGCAGTCATTTTCTTCAAGTCATAAAGTAATCAGAAATACTTCATTTAAAGAAAGTAGAATCTTGGACAGATTATTGTTTGCTTTCAGTTAGGAAAAACTGACCTGAATAACAATAATATAGGTTGTCAAACATATAAGCTCCCTAGTAGAAGTAAATGCTCCATAATTAGTTCTAATTCAGGAGTGATTGTGCTTTCTGAATAGCTCATCAGAGTTATGTTATAGAGTCAATGTTGTACAAATGATATTTAAAATGTCAGAAAGGGCAGGTAAGAGGATTTAACAACAGTTAGTGTTGAGAAGGGGGAAACTAGCTGCAACAGCAATGACGTAACATACTTTATAATTACAGTAAGATAATGAAGTGGGGGAAAGGGGTTTTTTTGTGGTAAGTGTAGCATTCAGTTGATTGTGATGGTGATTATGTTGAATGTGAGTCAAGCACAGAGTATTCATAATGAAGTGTCAGATCTGGAAAACACGTAGCAGGCTCTTATTTTAGATGCTGCTGTTCTCCTTTCAGGTTTTCTAGAAGTAGGGCATCAAAAGTAATTTAATGTTTTCTTTGGTAATTTTCAGTATTATCATTTAACTCTATTTTTTCAAACTTATTTCTCTACTGTTTTGTTGCTTTGCCTCTCTCTTCCTTTATGCAAAAGAGCTGTTTCCCTGTATGTGTTTTAAATGAGATGCAAGCTTTTTGAGAAGCTAAACATTTCCACAGTTTTTTCCCTTTATGATAATCATATGATGATAATGCACTAAAATTCTGAATTTCATTTGACTAAAAATAAATGGAAACCTATACAAATGAAATAAGTTTAAGATGAAGCAGAGAAACTATGGATGGCTTATGCCTGTAGAGATTGCAAGGCCTAAATGTATTCTTGTGTTATTCTTGTGAATGCTTAGTAAAAATATCAAGTGGAACTGCCAAAGCTGTGTGTAAGAGTAAAACAATGAAAATGTTGGAAATAAGTGAACAGGCAAAGAAGGACACAGCTCACTTGCAGGAATGAGAAAGCAGATATGAGCTGGACTACAAAGGGGTCAAATGCCTCAATGTGATGTAGCCATTTTAAAAATAGGCTCATCTGGTGACTGTGAAGATGAAGTACATAAGTATAAGGCATAGAAGTGGTGTAAAACAAGAAAATGGGTCAGGTGAGGCAAGGGGAGGATTGAACTATGAAGGAGATGTAGCTCTGTGTCCCCTGTATGCACACAGAAAGTCTAAGTGGAAGCTTGGCCTGAAGAACTCTGCTATGCTGTCCCAGGACTGCATAAGAAATCTACTTTTATTTACTTATTGGTATGCTTATGTTACCATTTTGAGGAGGCAGGTTTTATACATAAACCCCCGTCTTACTGCTCTAATTCTAGTGTGGTGTAAATTCCAGCAGTGTTGGGGGATAGAAACACAGACACAAAAGCCCAAATCCCTGCACCAATTAAATGGTTCATTTCCTCTTTAATGTTCACTGACTCAGTGTATGGCAAATAGTTGTGGGAACAATCTTGCCTGAAAGGGCTGTGCAAACTGCAACAGTTTTCTATGTAGGGTGGGGGACAGTTCAGTTCTCTACAAAATGTGTTGGGAAAAGGAGTGTTGCGGGTTAGGTGTTTTTGTCTGTCCAGACGCTTCTCATGTAGAATAGAGGTGGGTTGCTAATGAACTTAACTGCTTGTGCTGGGGTATGTAAGCCTTTCCTAGAGATGCGTAGTTTGGTGACAACTGGTCTGTACTGAGAAGCTGTTATATTTGTAACTTGGTATTAACTGCAGGCAGTTTATCACCAAGATAAGGGTGTATCCCTGGAAGAGGATGTGCAGATGTGGCATTGCAGACAATCCACACAGATACTCAGCAGAGTAGGAAACAATACTGCAACGCTGTAGTAATAGTATAGCAGTGCTTACTGTGAGAGCTTGTACAGGGAGGTGAGGGGACTTTGTTCTCATACAAAACTGATCGCATGCTTTCACGCTGTCATAACCATATACTCACAAGAGTCAAGACGATAGCATTCAGATGGTCTCCCCAGTGGTCAGGCACCAGACAGGCAATCTGCTCCAGGGTTGTTTTGATGACGTGGAGGGTAATTTTTCTCCAGTCTTCAGGACTTCTGGAGTTGTTCCTGAAGGAAGTTTCTTGGGTTGGGAAAAAAAAAGTAATCATAGCAGTCATTTATCTGCTGTCTTACTTATCTTGAAGCAAACCAGTTACATAAGACGGAAATCCCTGAAACAAGCGGTCTGTCAAATCTTCATCACTTGACTCAAGTTGCCCTTAGGTTGTTGACCACGCACAGGTTTTGAATGTGCCATTTTATACTCTTCGGGAACTGATAGTGGTTACTCTCTCCATTCTGTCCCACCTGCGGAGGTTATTAGAATTTATTCATTTACTGCTCTTTGTTTCCTGGTTTGAGCGTCTTCAGGAGCTAAATGTGCTGTCATCTTGATGACCTGCTAAGCTGGGTACCGACAATACTTGCCATTCTTACAGGCCTTTATGTGCCTCCATGCTGGGATGTTCCTGCCTATTCTCCATGTGCGCTGATCTGACCCTTTCTGTTACAGTTCTGTACAGTAGACTTGCCATAGCAGGCAATAAGACAATTTGTGCAATGGGAATAATCAAATCTTTAAACAGAAATGGAGCTTGTGGTCTCTAGATTCTAGCTGTCAAATTTGGCTGAGCCTTACTGTGTATATTTGCTGACTACTATTCCTGCCATCTAATACAAGCTCTATGAGAAAACCTGTGTGATGGATCTGATATCCAGTGCAGCTTTTGGACTGGGGAGGAAGCTTAATGAATTTGTTTCCTGGAAGCAAATGAATAAATTGGCATTTTTTGCATTTCTAAGGAAAGAAAGTCATTTGTCTCTCTCCTCTCTCTTTCAGGTAATCATTGCTTCGTGGCTGGCTGTAGCCAGTCACTTTGATAAACATTTCGGTGTGAGTGTATGATGACTGTTGTAAGACTGCTGGTTTTGGGGATTTCTGTCTTATGTAACTGGTTTGCTTCAAGATAGGTAAGACAGCAGATATAAGACTGGTATGATTACTTTTTTTCCCCCAACCCAAGAAGCTTCCTTCAGGAACATCTTGAGAAGTCATGAAAACTGAAGAAAAATTGGTCTAGGTAGAGCAGAATTGCTTTAAACCTCATAAATTAAAAGTGCCATGCTCTGACCATAATAGTGTCCCACTGTTAAATGGGACAAGGAAGCTGCAGAAATAACAGTAACACAATTGGAAACATCCCAGTTAGAAAACCAGACTGTATCACATGTCAGGAACATGCAACAGTGTTTAATAGACCGAAAAACACCTGCTCTGATCACTTTCTCTGCAAGCTTAATTGGGAAGAAAATACTGTAATGTTAAGTGTATTCAGTGACCACAGGGAGTGAATAATATCACTTTCTCCCTCCCCTGAATAACTGTGTTTGAAAAAATTGAGCTTTAATCTATTGTGTTAATACTAACATGTTTTTTTCTCTAGGTAACAGATGATGGCGTTGTAGCACTAGTGAGTGGAACATGTTCAAAGAATTTAAAGGTAACTTATTTAACCTAATACCAAAGAAATGAACAAAAGCAAATACTTGCATTTTTAAATTGTTATTAGTAGTATTACTTCTGAGGGATGGATTTTATTGAATGACTTTTGCCTTGAATTTTGTTATCAATTGGATATTTTCTGTCCCTGTAGCGGTGCCCCAGACCAGCTTTTTGAAAACCTCGGTCTTTTCAAAATAAGTGTTCTTCTGTTGACTGTAGTGTGCTTATTTTAGCTCATATTATTTTAGAGCACTGTATAATAAATGCAAATGAATGCTCAACTGTTCCCCTTTATTTCTTTGAAGTTATTTCTTCATTCTGTTGAACACTGAGGGAGAATTTGTAATGTGGATAATTTCATGGATTTATGAAATCAGTTAGCACCTCTGCATAGGTAAATCTCTAACTCATGAAAGTGAATGTGGAAATTAAGTTGTTTTTGCATAAAGGTTCTCTAGGCACTGAGATAGTTTTAAATGATGGAGAAGAGGCATCCCACACCTCTTACTGTAAATGATCATCTACTTTTCTATGTAGTACGTTTCTTATCTCTGTGTGTGGTTTTGCTTTTCTATAGGCTGGTTCTGAATCCAAGCTGTTCATCTAGAAACTAAGATGGGGAAACAACTCATACTTTTGTCAGTATTAGTGTTTAATAAAAAAACCAACCCAAAACAAAGTAACAGATCTAGGACAACTGATAGAATTAATAGCCTGAAAAGTAATAGAACTGTTACTGTTTTATTTGAAGGGCGAACAGTTGGAGTTGGTTTTGGTTTTTTTCCAGATGGCTTCATCTATATTGAACAATCTTTTTAGCATTGATAAGCCTGGTGGTACAAGATGAAATTGTTATTATTCAGACCACAGCAATGAGAGATTTTTTTGTTTTATATACTAGACGTGACTTGAAAATATCTTTCTTGTAGCTGCTTACCCCTTTAACTGTAGCAAAACACTGATTCCAGATTTTCTGAACAACCCTGAGACTATACAGATAGTCTTCATAAGCCACCTCTTGTATCCAGCCTACAAATGCAAAGCAGTGTGTATCAGTGTGATTTGAATTAGGTCATTCAGACTGGGTCACTCTCAGAAGTCTTCCATACATGTGTTGTAAAACATAAATTTGTAATAAGTAAATATTGTAATAAGTTTTGGAGTAGGGCTCTGTAAAGTTCCTAGAGGTTTCCTAAAGGGTTTTGAACTATTTTCCGGCAATGCTGGTGTAATTACTCCATCAGTGTTGTCTTCCCCCTCCTGTATTATTACTGTCCACAGTTCACAGAGAATTATATTTGGGTGTATAAACCCTTTTTCTTCAAACCATAGAAATGCAGTTCCGTGTGTTTTTAATAAAAATTTCCAGCTTAGAAAATTTGGCCTTTGGTGTTTCCTGGTCACACTGCTGTAGTTACTATTTCTTTGAAAATGCACAGACTTTCTTTTGTGTCTGCTGCGAATGGATGCCTGTGGAAGCTGTGCTAGATCAGGAAGAACAAGTTAGGTAGCTTCATTTGTAGGCGTTCAAGAAAGTAATGTTGAGGTGGTGGGCTTTGATTTCAGAAGAACTAGTGGGAAACTTCAGTCATGCCAGTGCATGGATTTTGCTTGTTCATTTTCCTGTGCTCAGTACTTGATCCTACTTTCTTAAAAGCCACATATTAAAGTGGTTTTGCATTTGTTGGTTGTGGGGGGGGGGGAGGTTGGGGAAGAAAGGGGCGGTCTGTGCAGTTTTAATAAAGCAAAATTCAATGGTTTTGTGTGGAATGACAATTTTTTAAAAAGTTGTGTTCTATCAGTATAAACAGCTAGAATAGTTTGCCTTTTGATTTACAAGCAATAAGAAAAATACATACAGCAGAGAATATGGGATTATTTGCTACAATCGCTTCTTCAGTGTAACTCTCTTCCTTGTCTGTGTCACAATCCTCATACCTCTTGTTTCATATCATCAAAGTGCAAATTTGTAGACAGTGATCCAATGTCAGGTACATGGTCAAAAAAGTAGGGTATAAAAATTCTCAAACTGTAACTAGCAGACAGATTTATAAGTATCTCTTTACTTCATTCAGATTCCATGTTTCACTTAATAATTACAAAGTATATATGTATCAGCTTTTGTATATCTTGCTTCTCTGAATACAGTTCTTGATTTCTGTGTCATCGTTCTGTACAAAGTTGCATCTATTACAAAAGGTCCCTTTCATTTCTGTGCTCTTTCAGGATCCTTGGGGTTTATCATTTGGAAAGATACTCCTTCACAATAAAACAATGTGGGGTTTTTATTTTATTTTTGCCCTGTGATCCCCAAAGTGTATTTTCCAAAATCCTATTTACATTAGATTTGATAGTCTCTCTTCTGCATTTCTTCTTGTATGTGTAAGGCAGTTCAGAGGGAGGAGAAATGTTGGTAATAATCTGTTAATTTATTCTGCGTTTGTTCTCTAGCACATACAACATGGATTAGTGACGTAACTGCAGAGAAATGAAGAACAGAGCAGGTTTTAGTCTAGTCTTGGAAGAAGTTCTTAGACTTCTTTTAGGAACTAGGTAGATATTATGAACTTCAGCAGAGCCTAATGAATCCTACCTGGTTTTGGGAAACCCTGGAATTCAGTTTGGGTTCTGTTCTCCTGGACAACAGTGTTGGGAGAATTTGTGTTGTAAGAAAACTAGTGGGACTCGAACACCACAGAATCTTATTGAAGAGCTTTCTCAGTTGTTTTGAATGGTATATGTGTTTTGGGAAAACTCAGGTTTATGTTTTTAGTTTTGACCTTTCATAGAAAAGCTGTCTTAATTTTCATGAGGGTATTTTCCTGGTCTGTACAGGACCACAAATGAGGTCAATGTACAGGAGCAGTCAGTCATAATTTCTTCTGGGTGGGGATCTCTGAAAGTGGTTGGGCAAAGGAAAGCTCTGCCTCCAAAACTGTGGATGCTCTGACAGGCTTTTCTTACTCCTATTTTCATGTCAGGAGATCCACATGGAACGCTGTGTGAATCTGACGGATGTTGCTGTGGAAGCGGTCCTTACTTGTTGTCCGAAGATACACATTTTTCTGTTCCATGGATGCCCATTGGTGACAGGTAGGTCAAATTGTGCAGGGAGTAAGGAAGTGTAATTACTTCCTTATAGTATCTTCATGCTCTCTGGAAAAGCACACTATATGTTGTAAATAATCCCCAACAAATAATAACTTACTAGATAAAATAATCATATGCTGAGATTTTCAAAGCAAGGTGAGAGTTTGGCTTTGAAATACAGCAACTTTCAGAGAGGGATTTTTTTTTCGGTTTGGAAATTTTTTCTTTCCTTCCCCCCCTACCCCCAACATGCTGATGAAGACACAAATTTGATGATAAGACTTCAGAAAAATACGTTAGCACCTTAAACCCCAACTCTATTCCAAAAGTATGGAACAGCATCCATTCAAGAAATAGTGGAATGGAATAGGACTGGTCAGCCTGGAAAAACAGCAAACTGAAGTTATGATCTATCTTGGGTTTTTTTGAGTTCGGTTGGTTGGTGATGCTTGGAGAAAGAACCGAGTGGTTTTGAATTACTACAGGTATATCTGAAATGCGATATTGTAATAAATGCCGATATATAATTGAATTGTTTTGCTGTTTACCTAATTTCTAAACACCATCTCTATATATTCTGAATGAATAACAAGAAATTCCTTGGTTCTTTTGCAGATCTTTCCCGAGATGTTTTAGAGCAGCTAGTCATATCAAACAAAATCAAGCAAGTAACATGGACTGTTTACTGATTATCGTGTACACGTGAGTGTGAAGTTTACAGATGGGAGAGAAAACCACCTCCTTGGAGAAATAGTTGGTGACTTTAGTACCACCAGATTGCTCCGCTCCTTTTTCCCACCAGAGGTCTCCATCGCCATTCCAGTCCTTGCCTGTGAGTCTGGGCTTCCCCGTTGTCTCTACTTAGAGCCAGCCCTGTCTTTGCATTGCTGATCAGGCTTCATTAAGAGGAAAGTTAAACTGTAATTGATACTATGCTGTCATCTCTCAGCCTCCTCTTGAAGTATCAAATTTGGCAACTACTTACCATCTTGTAGCATCTTAGCTACATACACAAACCCAGTTTAAGTAAGTCCCTGCTCTGTGTTGGTAGTCTGAGAGGGTAGTTGCAACTAAAAGTACTGAGCCCAAACATAGCATTAACACTTAGGCAGCAGTGTCTCTAAAGCTGGGGCTTCAATCTGGCAAAAGCCAACAGACAGAACCGGTGAATGGAGGTGGCACTGACAGCAGTGCAAATTTATTTTAAGTAGTATCAGTCTCCTTTCACCATGTACTTCTGTGCGGTCCAGAGGAAAAAACATAGCTATTTCTCTTGTGATGTTACTGATGCTGCAGGTTTCTGGTTATATTTACCTTCAAATACTTGCTGGATTTTTACACATTCAGAAGTACAGTCTGTGAATATGTAAGCATAAAATTGTTTTGAAATTATTGTGACTTACCAAATTTCAGAATACTAGTTACAACCAATAAAAGAATATCGTGTATGGGAAACTACTTATTTGCTCTGGCTTTTGCCTGCATTCCTGTATGAAAATCCTTTTAAGGAACAAAACGTTGGTTCTCACAAGCATGGCTGTGAGTGAAATAGGACCAAATTTAACGTTTGAGTACATGAATCTCAGGATGGTGGAGTTCAGGAAAGTATGTCCTGCTGTATGCAGTTTATAATATCTCCAGTGAGCTCCCAGAAATTGCAAATATAACCATTTACAGATTGTTCAATAATGGTCATATTGAAAAAAAATATTTAGAAGTGCAGAATGAGTTTAGTGCATGATGGAACAGTGGTCTCATCACAATTATGTCATGTTCCCTGGCTTTGTTGAAATAGCATGATTTCTAGTGAGACTTTTATGAATTCTACATTGAACTTTTATAAACGTAAGCAATTTTAGCGTTCTACAGGGCAGGTAGCACGCTGTGCTATACTCTGCATCTGGAAGTAGCAGGGTTTGGCTAGGGAGATCTTACATGGATCTGATGACACTTAAAAAGCCATGAGTTCGGGCAACTGTAAGGAATATGTTTACTTCATAATTTAACACTTGTCATAGCCACATGTGTTTTAACCATCGTAGAAATTAAAACGGTCTTCTACTAATCTATTTAAAGTTCAGGTCAAATTGCATGGAAGATAATATAGTATGTTTATTATATTAATAAAGTAATACTAAAGGATGTTATGTTGTCTGAGAATCTCTGTTCTTCTGTTGATCATATGGCTTATGGAAGAACAAGTCCATTTAGAAAACTTGAACAAGTGTCACTGAAAGCATAATTTTCAAGCTCCAGTGCCTAAATCCCTAATCCCTGTTGCATGCAGTACCCTGGCTCAGCCCAGTGATGAATGTGCTCCTGTGATACCTATAGGTGTAACTGCACCAGTGCAAACCATTCCTGCAAACAGAAGTTGGTTTTGCTACATGAGCAAGTAGCGTTTGAGGGCTGTAATTGCAACAAATCATTGGACCAGATAGAGGCCTTAGAACCTAAATACATACTAGGTTCTTGGTTTAATCAACCAGATTTTATCCCCTTTTCTGGCTAAAGAGTAGTTTATTGTTTTGCCTTGTGGAATACCTGGTATCAGTTGGGGCCCAGCATTCCTTTGAACTCTTCAACATCAGTTTGGCAATAAATTTGGTTTGCAGTGTTTTTCCTGTTCATCTAGCTGATTAGGCAGCAGCACTTACATGCTTGGTAATCATGTCAAATAAGTAAAGCGTAAGGATCAGGTTGCCAGCCCTGGTTTCAGGAAGGGTGCTACAAAAAGAGTAAGTAGAATTGTAGGCTAACTCAAGTGGGAAGGGGCCTCAGGAGGTTGCTAGTCTAACTTCTGCCCAAAGCAGGGCCAGCTCAGAGCAGCTTAGTCAGGGCTTTCTCCAAAAAAAGTTTTGAAAAACTGTCGATGACAGAGCCTTCACAACCCTTTGAGACGACTTGTTCCACTGCTTGACTGTACTTATGGTGGAAAAAAATTTCCTTCTCTCCTCTTTGACCCTATTTTGTTTCAGCTTACACCCTTTCTCGCTGGAAGAGCCTGGGTGTCATCCTGGCAATCTCCTGATAGGTATGGGCAGGTTGCTTATAGGTCCCTTGAAGCCTTGTCTTCTCCAAGCTGCACAAGCCCAGTTCCTTCAATCTGTTATTGTAAGGCATGTTGCTGTAACACAGTGTGGTGATGGTTGCCAGACTCATCCCAAGAGCTGCATCCAGAAAGAAAATTATAAATGGAGATAATGTAAAGCAGCTAAAGGTGGAAGGCCACCAAAGTCTGTAACAGCAAAGGACACTTAAAATTTCTATCTGTGGGACAGTGGTACTGCTAACCTCACTGGAAAAGCTGTCCTATTTCCCCTTGCTAATGTAACCTTGGATTTGTCATCCTGAAGGCAAATGCAGCTTACACTTTGTCCTTAAATGTGCATGTAGATTCACCATGTTCTCCTATAGCCTCTTCTAAATATGTACCTTAGTGGTATGTCCTCTGTACTTAAATCTGTGCAGCACTGCAATGAATTAATGCTGTATTTTTAAGTTTGAAAATTTAATGTAAGTCATGTTAAATCCTTCACTGCCAGAGCTTGAGTCAGCTCTCTTATGGGTTTCTTACTAGCATAACTCTTCTGGAATATTTTTTGACTCAGGTTAAGTCACAGTCATGTTTACAAGCGTTGGGTGAAGTGGGAGAAGAATGTCACATATGCATTTACCACTTCAAATTTTGTATTGTTTGGATATTGTTACTGTTGGAAATTGTTGGGTGAGCGCTGCAGAATATTCACATGTTGTTTCTGAAGATTAAAGTTTCTAAGTCTTCCATGGGGATAGTTCTGAAAACTTGTTAGACTATATTTTATGACCGTGTATATCTGAATGTGCTCCTAAACCTCTTCCTTCATAAACACCATGGTTTTCTGAGTGAGTACCATGTACTTTTCCATGTTTATAGGCTTCTACCACATCACCTGGTGTTTGGATAGGTGTCGGTGCGCTGTGTTCTGTTCTGCAGTTTTCAGTTCCCCATCGCTGCCTGTTCAATAGTTAACTGCTAAAGGTGACAGTTCCTGCAAGACTGCTCTGGAAGCATTGGTTTCTTCTTCAAATGGCTGCATTTACAGCCTCTCATCCGTGGATCAAGTTTTCTTTTTCCCCTCTGCAGAGGGTTCTTCCTTGACAGATGTAGGTGAGAGCGATTCTGGAGCTTGTTGTCCAGCAACTTCTCCTCAAGAGAGAAAAGTAATTATATCTGACTTTTCTTCCCTGTTTTTATTTAGTTACCTTCTATTCAGAAGCATCATGGAAAGAAAGATTTCTTCATCCCTTACTAGCTTCCCATGATGACAGATTGCCTTTTTTTACTCCTGCAAAGTTAGGGAATGTAGATCATTGGACCCTATTCTCAAGGGGATAAAGTTACCTTAGCTATTACTATTTAGTCACTTTCCACTTACTAAAAATTTTTACTTTGACTAGTGTTCAAGAGGCATATTTTAGATTTGTGCACAGCTCCTAAGTAATCACTCTGGCAGCTTGGAGGAGGAGTACATTTTTATTAGGGAGGGGAAGGAGGAGATTCGAATTAGTTGCTTTGACATTCAGAAGATACATAGCCAGAAAAAGAGCAAGGCACTTTAAGTTGAGCATAGTATGAGCTAATAATCTAGCAGAGAGCTTTATGAAGGACAGCACTCAATTTCTTGCTGCAAAAGTCTGAAAGCAGTGCAGTAATCTTTAAGCCACCGTCTTCTCCCCACAGTGCTGGATGCCCAGAACATGTCACAATGGTGTCAGAGAGCAAGCTGTGAATATACATGAAAAACATCAAGCATGCAAACTCTTACACGTCTTTGGATTTGCACTTCAGTGCAGGCCCCTTGGAATACAGTTTGCATGTAGTTTTTAACTCAATTGGAGCGAAAGCCTCAGTGAGTATGACTGAAATCAGTAGGGTGAAGGTACAGTAATCTACTTTGCATCAACAGGTATGTTCCGTGTTTAATTCCCATTTTGATTTTACATACTTACAAAAAAAGCCAATGCAGCGAGACAGAATTGATTAGAAAGCCAGCTTCAACAGTTTTCCAAGCTATTTGAGGGCTGGTAACTCCAGACGATACTTGATGTCAATCCATTGTTTTCTTGTCTAGTATACTCAGGCAGTGAATACTCTATAACTTTATGCAATTGCCTGCGAATGCTGTGACTTAAAAACTGATGCCTGCCAGGGTCACCGATCAGCACTTCAGTTTGCTGTATCCTGATGCGTTTCTTTAGCCAGTGATGCAGACCGTCAGCAAGTTGTTCATCATAAAACATATCTCCTAGAACAATGAGGTCCCAGTTGCCGGCCTCTGAATTAATGATGTTCTTAATGGTGATGGGGAAGGGATTCAGGTGGTTCAGTTCGCAGTTCAAGATCATTGCCATTCCTGCAACTGAAGAAAAGTCAAAGTAAAATGAAAGTTACTTTTTAGGATTCTGCCATTCAGCCCCGTTAAAAATTTCCCTTGACACATCTTTGAAGTTCACCTCTTTAAATATTTTTGTTTATCCTATCTAGGGATTTCTGCGGGTTTCATTATGGGTCAAAATCTGGCATAAAGTGACAGAATTTCATCCCCATTGCACCGTGACACAGGGAAGAACTATTCCTGAATGGATACCAAATAGAAACTGATCACGGAATCAAACCAGAATATCCAACTGCCTTAATCTGTGGATGTGCTTCTTCCATAACCAATGAGTAATTAAATTATGAATAAACTGACTTTGTAAGTCAGTTATGGGAGAACAAGTTCTGGGGGCAAAAAGGCAAAATCTAGGCCCTAACATGTGAAAGTTCAGGAAAATGCTATGGGCCTACAGAGAAGTCAGCTCGCCACCTGTGCTTGAAGTTCGCTTCTAAACCAGCCGTGATGGTGTACAGGCAACCCTTGATAGAAACTTCGCTGTCTGTTCATTCTAAGGAGCCATGGAGATATACTGAGCGCAAGAGGGGCTGGTACAACCCAGGTTCTAGTACTGGCCAAATCCGTTCATCTTTCTATCATTCTTAGAACTCTGTTGGGAACCTGAATTTCTCCCAAATGGACCAAAGAAAAGTCTGTGTTAAATATGCTTTAAAAACTGATAAATATCTTTACACAGAGGTGGAAAAAAAAAAAAACGGCCTTACTAGGGTCAATGTCATTAGCAAGGACTTGCGATGCCCCACTCATCACAGCAGCTATTGCTGTTGCTCCACATCCACTTCCAAGATCCAAAACCGATCGTCCTTTAACAACGCGTGGATTATCTAAAATATACCTGAAAAGGAAAACTGTTAAAGCAATGAACAAGGTTATGCAAATTTCCCAGTTTTGCACCACACTGCATAAGAATTTGTCATACAGGTAATGAAGCATGGTGTCTTAAAAATACTCTACGTGTGCAGTTGGTATGTGGCTCCTTATTTGTCTCTGCTGATAGAAAAGTCAAGAACCATCATCTTTCTTCCTTACTTCTCTCCCACCCCCCCAAACAAAAAGAAATCCAGCCAAGTAAGCAACGTTTTATTTCAATCAGCTCCTCCTCTGACAGGTGACCTTATCTAATAAATGGGCACAAACTGCAAGGTGACTAAAATGCTTGGCATCAGAAAGAGGAAAGTAAGGATTTGTAGAAATTAAAAGCAATCTGACTGAAGAAACATGAATGTGTATTTGCAGTGAACGGTGCACCCATCAAAAGACAAGGCCTACCCATTGTCCTAAAATACTGCCTATGCAAGTGCTTGGAAGAAGAGGAATTTCTCTTTCTTTTCCCGAGCCATGCAGGCACAGATGCAAATTCTCCCACTCTGCTGAGTAGCAGCAAGAAAATGAGACCAGAGCAGTGGTGAGCAGCAAGAGTGTATTTATCTAGTTCCTGACACCTGCCATGAGGAATCAGCCAGCAAAAACCCCTAGGCTGGAAATGGAGAAGCACTGACAGAAGGCCAGTTATTGTCAAACGCTATGAATCCTGTAGCCATTATTGAGGGTTCAGAACTTTAACAAATGCCTTGAAATTCAATCTTCTGCAAGGGGGAAGGCCCAAAATGACAGGGGGAAGGACCCTCAGGTGACACAAATTACTGCAAATTGCCATAAATTTACTATCAGTTGCTGTAACTTCTATTAAAGTAGAAACAGGAAAGGATTCTGCATGTGTGTGTTGTCTTCTGTCATGGGGGCTGATGGCTGACTCTTCATGCCAGGCTGCTGGTAAGCACAGCTTTTGCAGGTGGGTTTCAGTGCATGGAACTGCGATGGAAATGTTAAGATTGGTGTAAATGGTGAACGGACGGATGGAAACGTCTGGGCCTAGAAGCACCAGAAGGAATGGCAGAAGGAGGCCTAATGAAAGTGTCAGGTGTTGATGGCACCTAGATCCCAGCACATCTGTCTACAGATTCGTAGGAGCCCAGGCTGGGAGAACAAAAGACAACCTACCCTCAAACTAAACAGTTCAAGCCATTAAAAGGCCACAGCATGAAGGTGAAGACCAGGACTGAAGATACAAAATACCCAGATCAGGAACCTAGGAAATATGAGGAGGACCTGACATTCCATGCCTCTTGTCCTACACCTCATCACAAGGAAACCCACCAGACACCTTGGGCACACAGAACCTGGTGCTTGTGTCTGTGAATCCAGGGAATGGAACTGTCTCACAGTAATGAGAATCTCCACCTATGGGCTCTGGCACCCAGGGTTGTTACCCTGTTACCACAGCGTTCCTGCATTATTTGCTACTTTGAAGCTGTGACAATTATGAACTACTTCTGCTGTTCAAAGTGAGAGGTCTGATTTTACAGAATAAAAGAACCCTAACTAGTTCCTGGGAATCAGGAACATTAAAGGCATTTTGACAGTAAGTGGCCAAAATCAAAATGTGGCTTCTGATGTGACTAAAAGACAGCCACAAGAAGGCTTGACAATAAGGCTGCTGAAATCCTGAATGAGGAGAGCGATTCAGGCCCAGCACCACTCCAAGTGCATCAGCATATACCTACTTTTCTCCACAGACCAGACACACATCCACACTCCTGTCTGTCTCCTACCAAAAAAAACCCCACGTGTTACAACAAAATAGCAATCCTCCTGTTTGGAGCAACGACAAGTGATAGAATTAAACACCTCGCTAGGTTTTCATGGCAACTGCACAGCTCTTCCACAGATGCAAACTCAGCCCCGTTGTCAACATGCGCATTGCCACTGAAGACAACAGATTTCAACTTCAGAGCTGTAAGTTACTCTCTATGCAGCAGGTACCGAAACTTCACTGCCAGTCAGCAGAGATCGCGTCTCTCCTGTGTAAGCAGAGAGGAGTATGGATAATGCACACTCATATGAGGCAAATACACATTGCCAGGAATCACTACAAGCAGAGCCAGTCTGACATCCTAGCTCGCTGCAGACTGGACTTAGCAACTTTGGTGATGCGTACCTGGAGAGGGCTTGGCCTCCTGGCCAGTAAATTGCCCAGAAAGGGTCCCCATAAGGCCACAGATCAGGCTTTTCCTTCCAGAACTTGCAGCGAGGAGTGAGGAGGCGCAGTCGTATCTCTGGCGTGAGGTGCCCACTGCTGGTGATCTCTGTGTTCTCCTCTAAAAATGCTCTCACCTCAGGATCCAGAGACTTGCCGGCACTCCAATGGCAGCAGCGCTTCCAGTGCAGAGAGGGGACTCCCTTCCTGCTCCTCCAAGCCTTGGCAAAGGTGTTCTGCCTGCCCAAGAGGAGGAGATGCTTCGAGCCGCAGAAGGCCATGTCTCCCCAGGGACAAACCCTCCCCAGGAGAGCTTGGTGCACAGCTTATCTGATGACCACAGCAGGTGATGAGGCAGGAAGCTTGAAACAAACTCACAGGATGATGTTTTTTGTAGTGATAGATGGCAATTCCTGAAAGGAGAACAATGCTTCATAAGTGATGTTACTTCAGTGACTTCAAGGCTATGCACCACCAGGGCTTTAGGTTGATGTGCTGTTGCGTGACCATGAATGCGTGCTTTGCCCTTCTCCAGAGAGGCTTTGAAGTCTGAAAAAGTGGTATTTAAGGAAGAAGCTATCAAGAGACCCCTTCAGGAGACTGCTCTAAACATATCCCGTGAGAAACAACTAGTTAGTGGGACAGCTGATAGAGCTAAAAATTAAACGTGCAGCCTTTTAACATCTCCCTCCCTCTGCCTTGAAGACAGATATACAGCAAGCTACTCATATTTAAGCTTATTCCATTGAATCTTAAGATTTTGCAGTAGGGCTCTGGCATTGCAGAGCCTATGGGCATGGCAAAGGTTATAAGTAGGTTGCTTGTGAGACGCCATTAATTATGAATTTTATAATGGTGAGGAATCTTTTACATGAAAACCTCTTTTTAAAGTTGAGCAATTAAAGGATTTCCTCAAAGGACTTTTTCTCCCTCAGATTTGTCAGGCTGCCAGCTCCAAAATGAAAAAATAAAAAAATCCCAAGAACTGATCTTAATCAGAATATTCCCAATTTGTTGTATTTCAGCATTTCAGTCTGTGTGTTAAAGGATCGTTTAGTCTTATGGTGCAACAGTCTCAGGTGGATGCTATCACTGTAGCCCACTCTCTGTGCGAAACTATATAAACATAGAATCATAGAGACATTTTGGTTGGAAGAGACTAATCTAGATTATCAAGGCCAACCCTTAACCTAGTACTGCCAATTTACCAGTAAACCATGTCCCTCAGCACTACATCTGCACGTCTTTTAAATATCTCCGGGGATGGTGGCTCAACCACCTTCCTGGGCAGCCTGTTCCAATGCTTGATAACTCCTTCTGTGAAGAAATTTTTCCTAATATCCATCCTAAACCTCCCGTGGCACAACTTGAGGCCATTTCCTCTTGTCTTATTGCTTGTTGCATGGGAGAAGAGAATGATTCCCACCTCACGACAGCCTCCTTTCAGGCAGTTGTAGAGAGCGAGAAGGTCTCCCCCCAGCCTCCTTTTCTCCAGGATGAGCAACCCCAGCTCCCTCAGCTGCTCCTCATAGACGTGTGCTCTCGAGTCCTCACCAGCCTTGTTGCCCTTCTCTGGACATGCTCCAGCACCTCAGTGTCCCTCACTCCAAGCTGTCTAAAGAGAGAGAAACTGAATCCAACACATTAAAGAAAACTAATTTTTTAAAAGGTGAACCATTCAGACTAGATGAGCTCACACTCAAAGGCCTTGTGACACCACTCAAGAACAGTTTTCAGGTCACAGGCAGTGAAGAAGAGGGGAATGGAAGATTGCTACACCAAAGTTTATACACATTTAAGAATCAGGAGAATGGAGAGTTGAGAGATGCAGCACTCAGCTGACAGTCAAATGAAGAGGAGCCTCTCCGCACTTCACCATATTCTCCTCATCCACCATCTCTTGCAGACCCTAGGTCTTTCTTAACTCATCCTGTGAGTATCCTTACCAAGCGGTGGCCTGAAGAAAGAGCAACTGTTTTCTTCCTCATCTTACTCTAATTTCTTTTCAATAACTCGGATTTACTTGCTTCAGGGCACAGCTTTTGAACCTCCCCCTAAGCTGATGACCGGAGAAGCATTTATGGCCTGTGCTTCCACTGCACGTACAAACAGACACAAGGGTAACTGCGCTCTCTATTTTGCAGTTGTTTTCTCTCTTCTATATTGTTTTTCATGAAAAAGCAGAATGGTGCATGAAGAAAATCAACTTCAGACCACCCCTGCCAAGTTTTCACAACAGAAGAATTGCGGCCAGCTTTGCCATTTAGAGCTGTGCAGGTAATCCTTCAAAAAACTAGACAAAGGGAGAACAAGAAAAATACGCTAATAAACCAAAGCCTTAACACTTTGTATTTCATGACTTCAGTTTATCTGTCCGTATCTTTAGTAAAAGTTCAGATGCATTTAGTGGCATTTTTGTTGTGTGCTGGCCTCTGCTTTAGTTTGGTTCAGTTCGATCCTTTATTAAAACGTTAAGCTGTGAACTTCCCTCCCGTAACACTCTGCTCTTTAGGCTGATAGTCCAGTTAAGTCTGTGTTCAAATCATTGGATAAAGGCTTCGTGGTTTTATTATGCATAAACACCTATGACTGAACATTTTGCCTTTTTCCACATTTGAGAATGCCATTCAGCAGAGTCCATGTAATTAATTAATATAATTAACGAACGCCTTCCTTCTTGAAGGCAGAGCTATATAATCCCCATTTGGCTAAGGGAAGCATGAAGTTAACTGAAATCAATCAGAGATATAAATCTTGTCAGCTAACGCTGCATGCTGGTTTTTCCCCATGAATTGATGCAAATTAGCGGGGCTGAGATATTTTGCATTGCCTGTCACGATGGTCGCTCTTTTCAAATTAATTGCCGGTAGGGAAATACCTGCCAAGAGCTCCGCGCTCTGAGTGCCAAACCGAGCTGAAGCGTTTGCCGCAGGAAGGCGTCGGGACAGAGATCCCTGCGCGTGACACTCCCGGCCTCCCCAACTCACTGGGAATAAAATCAGTGGGCCAGCAGAACTGGGGAAAGGGGATGAAACCAAGCAAAATCCACCAAAAAAAAGAAAAAAATTAAATATATGAATGCCTGTGCAGCAGGTGCCTTGGAAAGCACAACTGCGCCGGGCCCACCTTTCCTACTGGGGGAGGCAAGGCCGAACCAAGGCCAGGGCTGCCCGCCTGGGGGAGGGAGGGAGGGAGGGAGACAGGCAGGCACACAGGCCGCTGTCACCCAGCCCCGCTGTCACCAGCG
>VXBO01005292.1:39728-54311 GCA_013400135.1 Rhinoptilus africanus
GTCTTTTTTCCAGACTAAAGAGACCCAAATCCCTCAGCCTTTCTCCATAAGAGAGGTGTTCCAGTCCCTTAATCATCTTTGTAGCCCTATGCTGCACCCTCTCCAGCAGTTCCCTGTCCTTCTTGAGCTGGGGAGCCCAGAACTGGACACAGCACTCCAGGTGGGGCCTCACCAAGGCAGAGCAGAGGGGGAGGATGACCTCCCTCGACCTGCTGGCCACACTCTGCTTGATGCACCCCAGGATGCCATTGGGGCTCATGGCCATCCTGTTGTCCACCAGGACTCCCAGGTCCCTTTCCTCAGAGCTGCTCTCCAGCAGGTCACCCCCAACCTGTCCTGGTGCAGGGGGTTATTCCTCCCCAGGGGCAGCACCCTACACTTGCCCTTATTGAATTTCATAAGGATTTGGTCTCTTCTCGCAAGCAACAGGTGATAGAACAAGAGGAAATGGCCTGAAGTCGTGCCAGGGCAGGTTTAGATATTAGGAAAAATTTTTTCACTGAAAAGGTTATCAAGCATTGGAACAGGCTGCCCAGGGAGGTGGTTGAATCTCCATCCCTGGAGGTATTTAAAAGACGGGTAGACACGGTGCTGAAGGACATGGTTTAATTTCACACACTGCATTTTGAAAAGGGTCTTGTTCATTACCTGAGGTGATGATTGTAAGTCCTGCAGCACCTAGGGTCCCAGGTTTTTAAAAATAAATCTGGCAGTTGCATAGCCTAAACCCGGATCTGCCCAAATCTCTGAGGTTATGAGGCCATCTAGTGATCTTCTGTCTTAGTACAATTAGAACGTGCTGTCCAGGGCGTAAAAGCTGCTTCTAAAGCAGGACTTTTTCTTTAAATATGGGTCAACCCCAGTGTCCTGAAAGAAGGTGACCCCTCGAATCTGGGCTGCAGAGAGACTGGGATGAAGGCGATGCACTGGGAGGAGGACAGGACCCAGACAGAAGCTGGTGTCCACCTGCCACATGGAGCCTGAAGTCCACAGACATGTTAAGCTATAGGGATACTTGCATACCTTTTACTCTTGTAAAGCAGGACTCATGCTCAGTCTTTTTAGAAATGATCCCCCAAACGTATATAAAGGTGTGGATGAACCTTTGCAGTTTAGGGTCAGGAAGGACATTGTTCCTTGGAGCTTTTAGGGGGAAAATGAAGTTTCAAAGGTCTTAAGACTTTTGGCAGCTCTTTTTGGTCCTCTCCAAGGAGGAAGACATTGAAAACACTCATAATACTCAAAATTGTGCATAAATGTGCAATTTAGGACACGGGTCTTTGTGGCCTCTAGATACTCACCACTGTGCTAGGAATAAAGAACTTGGTAATGTAACAGGAAAATCATTATCTTCCTGTTGACCAGGCTGGATGAGGCTTTGAGCAGCCTGGTCTGGTGGGAGGTGTCCCTGCCCAGGGCAGGGGGTTGGAACTAGATGATCTTTAAGTTCCCTTCTAAACTGAACCACTCTATGTTTATCAACGTCAGCTCAGGATGCCATGTAAGAGGTGGTAACAGCTTTAAGCACACTGACAGGTGATGATACACCTCTACCTTGCACATTTTATTTTATGCCTGAGAAGGTTCTCAGGGAAATCTGACAGGAAAGCTTTTTCACTTGGATCTTCAGCCTCTTTGACTAGGTATTTTAACAAGTAACTTCTCAGGTTTAGTTTTTCTGAGCTCCTGATATAAGATATCACTCAGTAGCTACGTGAACCTCAGTGAATTCACTGAAGTACAGACCAACGTCGTGCTGAGGCAGTTAAAAAAAACATAATCTCCCCTGGCTGCACCCAGCTTAGGCATTGCCTAAGTGAAAAAGGAGCAGTGAAGTCCTTGCTTCCCGGTAACACTGTCTGAGATGTTAAAACCAGAAATACACTCGTTCTTATTTAACTACAAATATTTAGTTATTAACATATAGACTCCTAGCATGACATAAGAGAGCTCTGATACCAACGGCAGCTGCCATCCTTGTGAAAGTCTCAGTAAATCACTTTGACTTTCAGGACATGCTTTGCACTGGTTTCTTCAGCAATGTATCAAAGCCTGTCCCCTGCGAGAAAAAAAATGTTTAATTTCCAAAGGCTTTTTGCTTTAGATAGTGACATCTTGAGAATTTCTGTTGTTCAAATGTATGGTATACTGTGCAGCCAAATCGCCTAACTGTGCTGGAGATTTGCTCTGAGGACAAGGACGTCTTTGATCACAACATAACATCGATTTGGTGTATCATGGAGGAGTGCAACACTTGCAAAATGCGGTTGTAGAGTAGCACATGAGGGACTGCTGCATGTCCAAGGGAATTAGCGGATTACTGGCTGATGATACAACTGCCCAGCTCTCAGGGGAAATCTTGTTTGAGCCAATTAACAAGAAAGAAATGGAACCGCACAAGGACAGTGGGAAGGGGAAGGCAGAGAGGAGCTACCTTCACATTACCCAGCCCACGACTGATGGTTCTTCATAGATACAAAGGTTAAACTCAAAGGAAGGCAGGCCTGCGGTTCAGCAGCCAGGTGATCATCCAAGTTCATTCCTTCTCTTCTAGCTGTTACAGCCCCAACTTCAAGATTTTTTTTTTTTTTTTTTTTTTGCAAGGCCAGCTGCCACAGTTTGCTGCAGTGAAAGGATGTCTCCTAATTCACAGAAGGGAAGATTGATGGTTTCAGAGTGCTGCTGATTTGTAAAAAGCATCACAACAACTCATCGGCAGTCAGTGGTTTTGCAAATCGTGATCAATTTGTGGTTTCACAGAGGCTATGGAAGCAAGTCATTACCAAAATGTAGCTGGTGCATTACCTGGTAGCTAAGGTAAAATTGAAGATGAAACCTTTGTCTAGGTAAGGGAGAGGCAATTCAATTATTCTGTTGTGCCTTCAGCTACAGTCCACACCTACTCATTTCTGAACCATGGTACATCTTCTGCAGTTGAAGAATAGATATCCTAGCGGAAAAAATCACACATTACCTGTAGGATGCCCTGAAAGCACTAAATGTGTTTTTCACAGGAATGCCTTCCCTGCTGCCTCACCAGCTGCATTAGGTCAGGAGCAGGAAAGAGCAGCAGCTGGCAGAGATGAAAGCATCAAGTACCTTCTGGCAGGGGATACAAGAAGGGGGGTATGCAAGGTGCAGCTTTTTGGGGGGTGGAGGTGGAGCAATGAAACAAGGAGAAGCTGTGTTAATCTGATCCTTGTGCCACTGCAGATTCAGTCTTTCTGATGTGAGACAGTCCTGCAAGAGCCTTGATGGTAAGACCAAGAAGTTGAAAGCTGTTGTCTCTGAGCTTGTTCTTGATTTTGCTTTTTGTCCG
This sequence comes from Rhinoptilus africanus, assembly GCA_013400135.1. Lineage (NCBI taxonomy): Eukaryota > Metazoa > Chordata > Aves > Charadriiformes > Glareolidae > Rhinoptilus > Rhinoptilus africanus. The sequence goes on from VXBO01005292.1 coordinate 43,048, forward strand.
TAAGTGCAATTAAAGTATGCTTAGCCTTAGCTGGCTGCTTGTGTTCATGCACAGTCAGTCTTGGGAGCATTTTTGTAGCATAGATGAAGACTGGAGAGACACACGGAGTCAGATGGTTTGTGCTTCTCTTTGGTGTATTGTTTGGCTACTTGTTTTGATGTTAACACTAGAGGGTACATATTTTCAAACCCTGTTTTTGAGCAGCTGAAGTCTCCTTGAACTAGTGGGACTCTGACTCCCACATATCTCTTACTGTAATGACACTTGGACTCCAAAGTTTCAGATCTCAGCAATGTTTTGTGACAATCGGCCAGCATGAGTGAAACCTCACTGTGAAGGAAAATTAGACAGAAAGCAGCCAAGCCTGATGAACGTGATGTTCATCATCATGATGTCCAGAGATGTGTCCTGTAAAAACAGATGCTCTGGTGGCTCTAGTTGTACAGCAAGAAGGTGGCAGCACAGGCAGCAACCAAGAGGAAGCAGCCACCACATTGGCACAGCCACTTTGGGGTGGTACGCCTGCCTGTACCACTGCACTGAACAGAGGTGGTGGCAGTGGGCAGTTTGCAGTGGGCTTTTTTTGTAGCTCCCTGTGGTCTTCCATAAACTGAACTATCCCTGTTTTCCTTGAACTGTTATGATACTCCTGTGGTCATCTGTAATAGCTTTCTGGATGCCAGTGTCCTATCTTAGGTGGCCAAGAGTCTGGGGACACAGCAGTCTGCAGGAAGATTTTGTATATCCCCAAGGCCTGGGCCAGCCCAAGGTGGGACACAGCTGTAAATAGAGCTGAGCAATGGCTGTGCTGTTGGGTTTTGGGTTTTTTTTTTTGTTGGTTTGGGTTTTTTTCTGTGCTTCTCTGCAAGGTTCTGAGAGAGAAAGGCGATGTAAACGGAGTGAAAATGGGCAGCCAGGGAAAAGGGGCTGCTTAGCCCAGCCTCTCCACTCTGGTCTTCAGACAACTTGTAGCTCTTCAAGTTTTTTCTGAATGAAACAAAGACATTATCCACGGCCTCATCCCTCTTGACCTCCTATGACAGGAAAATCCATCCTGCCTGCCTTTTCTGCATGGCTTTGTCCCGCATCCCCTCCATGTGTGATGTACCAAGGCTGATACACAAGTCTTGTGACTTCAGTATATTTATTAGGACTTAGCTTTTCCCAGATGGACAGAAACAATGTCAAAAAACAGAGCTAAGACAACATTCAGTTTGAAGCATGAGAATATGACCGCAGGTTTGGGCTCTAATGCAAATGGTGCTTCCCAAGCTTAGCTGTCTTTTTTGCCAGGTAGGCTGGATTCACTGCTGTGTTTAAACGTATAACTAATTCCTTCTCTTTTCTCCAGGCAGAGAAATTATTCCAGCTTGCTCCAGAAATAAAGCCTGAAGCCATAGTTTGTTTGGTCATCCGATTTTAAGGATCATGCTAACAGCTATCGGTGCCAGGGATAAGGTAAGCAAATCAAGTTTTCAAGGAGCTGTATCAGTTTATAGCAGCCAGGTGATTTTTGTAATTCAAATTTTGTAGTTTCCCATTGGTGCTTAGAGCCTGTCACCAGCTGAATTCTTCCTTTTGCCTTCCACATGGTAGTCTGTCAAACATCTGGACACTTCCAGGGACCTGGAGACAGAGAAAACAGTGGAGATTGGAGGCAGATAAGACAGACAGGTGGTGCTTAATCTCTAGAGCTCCTAAAGGAAGCTGTTTGCCAAGGACCTGATACAATATGCCTCTTCTTTTGGCTGATGTCTGCTATTGCATCTTGGGAAGGTTTCAGGGTCCTCAAGCAATTTAGTTGCGAGTCAGGGTCATGCTATGCCAGAGCCTCTGCTCTTAGCTATTTTGAGCTAGTATCCAAAGGAAATGTAAAACACGTGATACCACTGCAAGGATGCCCAGAGGAATGGAAACACAGCTCCCCTGCAACATCACCCAGCTCCCCCACGTGACGAACAGGCTGGAGCTTAAGTTCAGTGTGACCAAGGACAGAATAGCTACTATTTACACACATGGAGGCATGGGAAGGTCACAAGGGGCTGGAAAAGGACCCAGTCTTGGATCTCTTACCAGTTTTCTGTGGTATCCTACGAAGTGTTATTTGCACTGGCTTTCCCATCCATACTTACGCAGCATACCCTCCAAAAGAGTATGTGGTGCATCTCTTCTTTAGCATGCAGGCTACTCTCTGTCACTTTTGTATAAGCACACACACGATCAGATCCATGGGTTTTCCTTACAGAACAACTTAAACTGGCATTAGCCCATACATAATGTTTTTGTGCGTTTCAAGCTTCTCCAAGCTTGGTGCATTGGCAGCACACCGCGCCTTCCCGCACTGCAGCAGAGGACATGGTGCAGCAGCACCTGAATGGCTCGGTGGGAGCAGGCTCACTTCCAGCAGGGTCTGTTACCTGCGGGGCTGGGCAGGTTGCACACAGAGCTGCTTGGATGCCTCCTCGTCACAGCCCCAGGGCTCCTAGTAGTGAAGGCAGCCCCAGAGACCCCCAACCCTGCACTGTGTGATCTCGCATCTTGGGTTTTATCAGCCAAGGCATCAGGCTTCACACAAGCAGCTGCATCCAGTGGAAGCAGCAGTGTCGCTGTGACCTTGCAGCACAGCTCTTTGGCTGCAGCACCATGAGCCAGGGCAGGAGCATCTGCAGGCAGGCTAACACTGGGTCTGAATAAATGGCCCAAGGATAACAGCGCAGACAGGCTCTGTCTTCTTCCAAACAAGAAACTTAAGCACTTCCACGACCAAAATCAGCACATCTCAGTTGTATGTGCTGGGTGTCAAGGCCCCGAGGGCACTAGTGCACCTTGCTGGCCCTGCCTACCTGTCTCTCTGGGGGTTCCCTCACAGTCTGTGGCCCACTTCAGCCCCTGGCGCTGCCAGCCCCTGCCCTAGCGACACCACGGCAGGGCTGGTCTCCAGCTCCCCACAGTCCTGTCCTGCTTGTCTAGGTGCCGCACCAAACCATCCCCTCTCCACAGCCATCTCGGGGCCGTGTTCCCAGGCTGGTTCCCCTCACCGGGCCTGATCCAGGTCCCCACCCGTGGGCTGACATCAGAGTCACAGCAGCTATCAGTGTGTCCAAAAACCGCTGCTGCTCTCTTCCTTTCACCCCTGCCAGCTAGTGCTGAGCACCAGGAAGACAGTGGCTCTGATTTAGCCTGGGAAATACTGTTTACTGGGATTGCTCAGTAATAGTCCAAGCGTTTTTTCCTGGAGGGAGATGCTGAGCTAGCCCTTTGACACATCAGACAGTGTCAAATGCTCCCACCTCCAAAGGATGTGCCTGATGGGAACTGCTGGAATTGCTCAGCATGGATCCAGGCTTCAATAAGTTGTGGCTATTGGTTTGCAAGGAAGTCACCAAGAAACATGATCCTTAAGGAGAAGTGAATCGCTTTGATCTCTGTCCTGCTGTTTGATGTGAGCTCAGAGCTTATTTCCAGTATTTCTAAGCTAAAGCAGGAGCGCAGTAAGCCAACGCAGAAAAGCTACAATCTATCTGCCATCCGTAGTAAGTCTCCTAAACAGTAGGTACTTCGAGGCAATGTGCTGTTATCAGGCATGAAGAATAAGTGGTGGAGAGACACGACTGAACCTATGGACAGAAATGGTTTAGAATTCTGCTAAAAACACTGGAAGGGAAATTGAAACAGACCCTTTAGTGCTTTGAATAGCAAGAACTGCTCTTAGATTCATAATGTAACATTGCTGCAATGACGTGAACACATATAGCAGAGCATCAGCAAAGCAGCAGTCCTTGCTAAATGACAAAACAATTCACAATGCATATTCATTGCAGGAAATACTTTTCATCTGTCCTTGATCTTACGTTGTATATTGGCTATGGATTCGGTGGATTTGGATTTCTTTAGCACGCCCTTGGGCTTTCAAATGTGCTAGGATGCATTGTAATGTAGATGCGGGGTGTCTGGCACTTCTTACTGAATAAAGCTTCAAAGGGAAGTTGGGAAATTGAAATTGGAGAAGTTGAAATCAGACTCTAATTGCATTTGTACAGAGGCCAAAGGCATTTTGAGAAAGAGCTTACCTGCTGTTCACGGACAGATTTTGTTCAGAGCACATGAAAATGTACGGTTGGTTCATGCTCCCACTGGTATTGTCAGACATGGGACTGCCTGGTTTTTGGAAACCAAGATAAAGGAAAACAATATTTGTGACTAGGCTTTGAACACAACGCTGTTACTCAGGTAGGTGCAAGAGCTCAAATGCATCTTCTCTGGAAGCTTTCCCAGCGCCAGAGCTCAGCTAACCGGGAGCCCAGACCACTGCCTTTCTCCTTCCCATAATACGTACCTATGAATCTCTAGTGTTTTTTAAAAAAGACGTCGCAGCCCTTTCCTCATGCTTTATGTGTGTGGGTATATTATCTTGCAAGACTCTTTTACGTGGAGTGCCCTGGAGCACTGAAAACAGAGGAACTGGAGTCTAGAGGCAGGGATAAAAACACTCTCAGTAGAGAGCAAAAATGATTTCAAAATGAAGAACAAGGTTTGCTGTCCATGCTGAATACCCACCTCATCTCAGGCCTGGTGTCAAAGGCATCTGTCAGCAGATGTTAGCGTTGGGACGCGTGGGCTGGAAGGACTCGGCGTCGGGGCTGCTGCCTGCATAGAGGTGCATCTGCCTGCTGGTGCGACACCATTGAGTCCGGCTTTGGGAACAATAGAGCTTTGTGCCTGGCAGATGTTTGGGCAGAGGAGACGCAGCATTTTCTTTCTTTTCCTGGGGGCAGTTGAAGCACAGGGAGTGCGCTGACCTGATTTCCAGGAGGCTGGTGCTTCTGCAAGTCAGGCTATGAACAATTTGGCCAAGGTCGTGCAGCAAGTGAATGATACTGTCAGAGATGGATGGAAATCTCCATGTGGGTGCTTCAGCTTGATGCTCCCAGCACAACATCTCCATTAGCATGTGACATGCTAGTGATTTATGCAAGCAGCATACTTTGCTGATTAGGTTTTATCTCAGTAGCGGCTGGAACAATTTGTGCGTCTTCTACAAGCAAAGAGCAGAAGGCGTACCTCATTCTAAGCAAAATATGGTCTTTGACCTCTGGGTCTTGGCACTGATTCATAGAAAAGGTAATTGTTGTATACAAATCCTACTCTTGACTTCATGGAGAGGAAAGGCAAGCCCACCTAATCAGTTGCTCAGCAGGAAGAAGCGCATCTCTCAAGCTCGGTATAAAATCAAAGACAGAAGTGGAGTGAAATGGCAGCAGTCACCACAGATTTTCACCATGCTGTGCCACCTGAACACGTGGAGATGAAAGGGCAGGGTGGTGAAGGCCACAAACCTCCAGAAACTGGGCATGGCAACTGCTGGACTTGCCTCGGAGTCATTTCTGAGGCGATGTTCAAAGTCCGTGTGCCCTATCTGTGTGGGATGTCATTGCCACTGCTTCCCTGAGGTCTGAATCCCTGAGAAGGCTGATTCAGGCTGGGAGGGGAGGTTTGAGGCATGGGAGATTAAGCTAGCCCTGAAGAGGAGCTGCCTCCTCAGCAGAGGGCCGAGCTGCGTGCTGTGAAGCTTGGCTTGCAGCGCGACAACTATGCAGATGAGGACAGGCAAGACATTTCCATCCTTGCCCATTGTCATAGTTTGGGCTGGAATGGCCACTGAACCACAAACCAGGACACACCAAGGAGGCAGACAAGACCACAGGGGTTTTTTGTGAAGGAAGCAGCAGGAACATAGGGCCTGGGAAGGAGGGAGGGGGAAGAATGTACAATTAGCTATTAAATCCTTTCAGTTGCCTCGTGAAACCTCTCCTGCAAGGATCCTCTCTGAAAGCAGATAAGAGTGGAATGTGTCTATATGCGTTTGCAACGCAAGGGCATACATATGATGGATGTACATAAAATGAATAAAAGGTGATGAGCTACAATAGGGAATTAGAGATTTTAAACCTTTACATTTTAAATCACAGAAGTTTCACAGTTCCTATGGCAGAGATGCAGGAAAGAAGTCATCTTTACTTTGTTATCTATAATTCTGCTGTATGAATAATAATTACACAATGTGACAGAGGAAAGCCGTGTGCTTTTATTCAAGCTTAATCTTTATAGATATGAGGCCAGGACAGAAGATGAGCTACTTGCTTTAATGGTATTATGTTTTGATTTAATATTAGGATATGTGCCTGCAGTATCTGCTTTCTAAGCAATCATGAACTGCACTGGAGGAAATGTTCTTTGCTTTATGTCTTATGGCTGGTGATCTGGTTTATTTGGTTTAAACCCCTAAGGCAGTCAATACCTCTCCAATGCTTTCAGTAGTCTTCTTGCATAAACTCAGGGAATAAAAATCACTTTCTTTATGAACCTTGCTATAAAATCTTCTCCTGTTGTTGTTTTTCTTTACGCTTCTGCTATATGCTTTTCTCCGCTCTATGCCAGACTGACTTCAGTTTTGGTCTTGCAGTCCATTCTTATCTCATTCCTTTCAGCTGACTGTTCACACTTAGCTTCTCCTGAAGTAGCTCACAGCACTGTGAACTACTCAAGTGAACGTAAGCCAAAAGTAGAAAACTGTTCTGCTGCATGTTGCAAACCTTCACATTGCATCTCAGTGGTTTTCCCTCTCTTCCACCCGACAGGGTCTCATGACTCCATAGATACTACAGTAAAACAGGAGAGGCTTTCAATGGAAAATCAATGTGGCTTGGCAGCTGGTGAAAGATCTTCTACAGGGAACTGTAGAGCTGTGTGAAGGAGCTGAGTAATCCATCACCAGCAGCATGATTTCTAATTCACTGAAGGACGCTGAAGAAAATAAAAAGTGAAGCAACAGCGTCACAGCAAGGGTGAAGGGATATAACCTTTAAATAGCAGGTTTTTTCCACCTCTCTGAAGCATCAGGCATCCATTCCTTGCAGAAGTAGGACAAAGAGCTTGATGGGCCTGTAGTCTGATCTTTTATGGCAGATCCTAAGGCAGAGGGGCTGACACGCTTGTTAGCATTTGACCCAGTTTAAACTAACAGGTTCTGAGAAAAAAAAGACTTGCTGAGAGGTTAAGGAGAGGGAAAGCTGAACTAACTTGATATCGAGAGAGAGATTCACTGCATCTGATGATACAAGCACCTAAGGAAGAAGAACAAATCTGCCAAGCCAAAACCCTTCCCTTGCTGTCTTGCACCACTGGCAATCCAGCTGGTGATGGGACAAAGCTGCTGCCATGAAAGAGCAGATCAAAGCAAAAGGTCCCAGGCAGATCTGGTCTACACCAGTAAGTTTGGGGGGTGGAAGGTGGGTGTTGTGGGGTGGGTTTTTTGGTTTTGGTTCTTTTTGTGTGCTCATCCCAGTCAGAAATTCTCAATCCTACCTTATCCCTGTTCCTTGGAGGAACACGTTAAGAAGCTCCTAGTGCTTTGACACTGGTTTGTGCTGCGCTGCGTCAGGGACAAGCCTTATCTCCCCAGGATTATTGTTAATATGCTTTGAATAGGGGACATCCAGCCCATCCATGCCCCTTGTGGATCTTTAACACCCTTTGTTGGGGAAAGAAAAAAATACTCGTAATCCCACCCAGTTACCTCTGATCATCCAAGATGTGCCTCATGGCACAATCCTATCAGTCCCTGCCTCTTCCCAGGCTGTATAAATGCTTTTCCATGGCATTTGGCAGATTAGTGAGTATGTGCAGCAGTTCATGATGCTTTGGGGCCTCATGTTCATTATCCTCTCACTCCTGCAAGAAGGTTCACGGTGCCTTTGTGGATCTGCCTGTGATTGCTGTGAAATTTACGCCAATGTATGTTGCAAGCAGAGAAGTGTTTGGTTTGTCTCTGAAACAGGGCAGTCCCTCTAAAGAGGCACTGGTGACCAGTGCGGGGTGGCTTTGGACGGTGAAAAGACAAACAAAATGCTTAGATACAGGGGGAAAATGTAGTGCAAAAAATCCTCAGTATGGAGAAAAGGCAATTACAGATATTGAGGAAACACCTTGATTCTTTCCTGTGCGCTATAAGATAGCGTGCATCAGGCGATGGCATGTGATACAGAGAGGTGCCATTGCGCTTTGCTTGCACGCCCGAGGTGAGGAGACTTCACGGCACAACAGAGCATGGAATGGGCAGAAAGCACTCCTGGGTGCTGGAAGCCAACACAGCTGAGCTGACTCTGCTCCGCTGGGCAGGCTTGCTCCAGCCAAAGGCAAAGGCCTCCGCCGCCTTTTCCTGGGAGCAGTTGTTTATACGCCGATAGAAGAAGGAAGCGGCTTACAATGGACTTGGTTGTGTTCCTATCTGTTTTGTGCTGACGTAAATGTAGCTGAAGAGTGAAAGAAGGAAAATGGAAAAACTGGTATTAAGTCCACCTCCTGGAGTAGGGGGAAGTATTGCCACTGGGCAGGAACAAAAGGGTCTAAAATCCTGCATCTGAGCTCTGAAACTTTTTACTATAATTGATGTTGTTGTCCAGTGAGATAACTTTCAAGCCTACTTTCACTGTTAAAATTTCCTAAAAGTCACTGATTCCTTTGGATGAGACCCAGGATGGAGGAAAAAGTTATGATCGAACAAAAGTTACCCAAAGGCAGCATGCACTGTCTAAAGCTAGACCAGCTTGGAGGGGAAGACTGGAATAACTTAGATGGAGGGATTTAGATGAGAAAATTCCAGGCCCAGGGATGTAACATGACTTACCAGAGCTCAGACACACTTTGCACCGCCAAGTCTGCTGGCACTGCAAAGGAGCTGAGTGGCTTCATTGGCATGATGTTTGTGCCCAGAAGATCAGTTGTCTTAGAAGGGGGAATCACCGCCCCCATGAAACTCCAACAAACGTGTCTGTGGGAGCTGTACGTACAGGAGTGGGAGCTCAACCTCACAGCTGTTTCAGGAAGAGGAGTGAATTTATTAGATTTTATACCTGCAATATCATGTGTTGTGCTTTATCCCCTTGTTTAACACTATATGTACTACATAGTACATAGAAGACAGCTAAACCAAAGCAATCTAGAACCACCTGGTGCCCAAGGGAAAAAGGTCAGGACCGTTGTGCTAGATTTTGGATTAATCTCAGGAGCAATCCTAACTGATACATCCTTTAGAGAGGCTGATGAAGCCTGTATCTCGGACTGTCTGGAGACACCCGTGCCATCAGGCCTCCAAAGGAGAATCCCACAGTAAGAGAATAAGATGGTACTTCTCCACTGTCTCCATGGTAAGAGCAATTAGTTTTGAATGAGACTCAGAGGCTGACTTAATTCTTATCACCTGACCTAGAGCTGAATAAGCAAATACAAGTTAATAAACAAACCAAAATAAATAAAATAACCTAAGTCTCAGTGCAAAGTCGAGAAAATTGCTGGTCTCCTGGCAAATTCCTACGTGGATCTAGCAAGGTTCAGTTTGTTATACTGAGTGCTGCAACTACCGGAATTGGTGATCCTGACAGAGGACTCATCTTTTTTTTTTTTTTTNAGGAGTGAATTTATTAGATTTTATACCTGCAATATCATGTGTTGTGCTTTATCCCCTTGTTTAACACTATATGTACTACTGATTTTATTGAAGTGTCTGCACGCTGAGTTCAGCAAGTTATTCAAGAAAAAAAATACCGTCCTGTACAGAAGACAGCTAAACCAAAGCAATCTAGAACCACCTGGTGCCCAAGGGAAAAAGGTCAGGACCGTTGTGCTAGATTTTGGATTAATCTCAGGAGCAATCCTAACTGATACATCCTTTAGAGAGGCTGATGAAGCCTGTATCTCGGACTGTCTGGAGACACCCGTGCCATCAGGCCTCCAAAGGAGAATCCCACAGTAAGAGAATAAGATGGTACTTCTCCACTGTCTCCATGGTAAGAGCAATTAGTTTTGAATGAGACTCAGAGGCTGACTTAATTCTTATCACCTGACCTAGAGCTGAATAAGCAAATACAAGTTAATAAACAAACCAAAATAAATAAAATAACCTAAGTCTCAGTGCAAAGTCGAGAAAATTGCTGGTCTCCTGGCAAATTCCTACGTGGATCTAGCAAGGTTCAGTTTGTTATACTGAGTGCTGCAACTACCGGAATTGGTGATCCTGACAGAGGACTCATCTTTTTTTTTTTTTTTTCTGGGATATTGGGAAGTGGGGAAATCAGTTTAGCTCTTGTCTGCTTTCAGTAGAGCACTGCAGGAAGCTGAGAAGTAAAACAGCATAAAACTTGTTGATTCAAAGGGAAGAAGGGAGAGAGATGCCGATCTAGGTTGCCTCCAGGTAGGAAGGAACAGTTATTCCATATACCTCCATAAAATGACCCATGCTAGATGAAATATCAAGTTCCTTCCTTATCAAAGGCACTTGTTGAATAAGCACAAAAGTGAATCGGAGAAAGAAAAAATGCAGTTCATACTGCTGAGAGATAAAGAGGTCATAACAGTCCGCAGTGAGCAAAGGATGAGACTGTAATAATTACATGCTGCATGGAGCAAGACTAGTAAACAGATAAACACAGAAGGATGAAAGTGCATATTGAATTTTGTGAACAACCTTCTTAAAATATACTGATAGCAGAATTATCCGACATAAGCAGGGATCTCCTTGGTTTGGAGGAGAAAAATCTCAGAACTTGAAAAGAATCATCCCCGTCCCTTTAGAAGCAGGTGCTGCTCCCGAACGGATCCGCCAGTACTTTGGTGTCGGGTAATAAAAATGGAAGGGTTTTCAGAGACGGGGATAAAACAATACTGCTTTCTTCCTGGACGTGGCAGAGTGGTTATCAAATCGTCTATAAACTGGGAATGAAGCACCGTTTGAGTTTTTTTCTTTGGAACAGAGGGCATGTAGCAAAGAAATAGTTCTCCCTCCGGGAAGTTACCGCGGCGGGGTTAACACCCATCACAGCGCAGGGACGGCACCCCCCAGCCCTGAGCCTCCCGGGGCGGGGCGGGGGGGGGCTGCTGTTGTTTCAGCATTCGGGTCGGGAGAAGGAAAAAAAAAAAAAGCTATTTTCTCCAGCAGGATTCCCGCAGAAAAATAGCGCAAGCCCGAGTCGTGGTCGGCGCTCGGCCCCTCCTGGCTGCGGCGCTTCAGGCCGCCGAGTGGCAACATCCCCTGTTTTTCACATTTTGTTTAAATAAAAGCCCCCCTCCCCTACTCGCACCTTGGCGGTGAGGATGGCGGGGTGGGGGAAGGAAGCTTTAATCACCTATCGTGGCAACACCTCGCAGAGGCGCAAGGCCGCCCGGGGGCTCTCCCGCACCCCTCGCACCCAAAACCCCGAGCAGGGCTG
>VXBO01005292.1:54437-78293 GCA_013400135.1 Rhinoptilus africanus
GGGGGGGGGGGCGTTTGTCCGGCCGCCGGGATGCGCCCTCCTCCCCCGCCGTTGGCTCCGGTCCCTGATGGGGGGGGGGGGAAGGCAGCCCTCCCTCCCCCCCGCCCCGCCGGCTGCGGCTGATGGGAGAAGGGTACCGAGGGATACGGAATCGAAGGGAGCCGGATGACCGAGCTTTCTGTCGGGGCAGATGCGTTTTCTTCCCTGTTTGCACTGGAAAGGGAGCGGGGAGGGGATGTGGGAAGGACTGAATAGATGAATGGAATCGCGTTGTTAATTACGCTGCTTTATTCACATCTTATGTCTCTGCAGAAATAGTCTTCCTGCATCCTCCCTTCCCTCTCCACCTCAAAAAACCCGTTTCAGAATCAAAGAACGTAATTGTTGCTAGGGGATCTACTGCATTTTCCGAAATATTTATTTTCGGAGGGTTCATGGCTGGATTTGAGCTGATCATGTTGGGAAAAGGCAGTACTCCTTCCTAGATGTCACTTGTGCTTAAAGAAAAGGAACTGTTTAGGTCAGGTGTTACACATACGATTAATAGCGGGGCTTAATCGCATGGAAGCTGAGCGTTTCCTCGCTGAGTTACGAGTTTGAAAGCGCAGGCGTTTGGCCGTTCCTGTGCGTTCGCGCTGCAGGCGAAGGAGCTGTGTGTAACTGAAGTTGAAGGCAGCTGTCGCCGTCACGGTGGGCACCTCTGCCTGGCGATGGGCTCCTGGCGAGGTCTCCGCTGCTACTGCGTCAGGAAGTACGGCGCCTTCTGGTTGTGTAAGAGAAAGACTTGATCTACATCACTGTAGACCGATGTACCCTGGTTAAAGTTCATATTTTTGTCACCTGGGTGGCTACGCACACCTTACGTTCCGTCTTAAAACCGGGTACCTAAATCTTTTCCCTTTACAGTGGGCACACATGGGATGTAGCCCCGGGATCTCCAAATTGAAGCATTAGCCAAATGCGCTTTAATCTGTGTTTGCTTTTTCACTTGAACTAGTGACTGCAATTGTATGTTTTCAGTTTTGCTGCTTTTAGTAGAAAACTCCTGGATCGTGAGCCATCTCCCAGCTGATGGTGTGCAGGCTTTGATTTGCATAGTATGACCTATTGGGGTTTCAGCTGCTTAAACTTTGAGTCATCTCTAACTCTTCTATCTGAAAAGAAGCTATTTTTAAAGCAGCTGGCAAGCTGTGCCTTCCCTGATGAGTACCCAGACTTTAAAACTTGTCTTTTGCTGATTTCTGCTCCCTTCCCCAGCGAGATGCGCAGGCGCGTTCTTAGGGAGCACTGCTCAAGGACAGGCTGAGCGTGGTGGCTTTGTGCAGTGTAGCGGCTCGGCCGCAGGACTCATCTTTTACGGTCACTCAGTAGGTTTAGCTGAACTTCTCCATCAACACTAAGCAGATTTCAAAGCTAAAGGAAGTCTCCCTCTTCATTTTTCAGTAAAAGAAAGACATTTTGGCACATCTGGGATATGCCCATTTGTAAAATATAATGAAACCGTGAATAATTCAAAGTGAAATTACCACAAGTAGTTGTTTTTATAGCAAGTGGGTCTTCTTTTTTTATTTTCTCCATCCCTTCCCCAGTCCTCCCCAATAGGAAATAACAAGTAGAAATGTCTTTGTAACTGGTTTAAACTAGGCAAGGTCCAGCAGTATGGCTTGAGCATACAAAAAATTTTGGTAATGCCGATTTGGGAGGCATTCTCAATACCCTGGAGGGTTGGGATATGATAGAGGAAGAAATGGAGTAACAGAAATATGATGGGACTGAATATTGCCACTGAGCAATGTTATATTTTTAGGGACTCGTGACAAAAGCTTTCTGCTATCAGCTGGGAGCTCAGCAGTTGTAAATGTTAGGGAGGAACGGGGAGTGCTGCAAGCCACAAATACGATGCAGCCCTGGAAAAATTCACTCTTGTTTTAGATGTAGCTGGGAAAACATTTCTGTTAGAGCTTGGGGAGTATTAATGCCTCTGTAGGCAGGCAGTAGTGAAATCCCATCTAGAAATCTGTGTTACAGGTTTCAAAAACCGAGCTACTAGGATTGAATTCATTACTGGAATAGGTGGGGAGAAAGATGCTTGAAGGAACAGAAAGTCTGTTGTATCACAGGAAACCCACAAATGAAGACTATTTCTTTCTGAAAATGCTCTTCAAACATTTTGTAAAAATAAATGATCCCGTTCTTTCGGTACTCAATTATGTAGCTGTGACAGCTTTCCACCTTGCTAGCCTTGTGCTTAAGGAGGTGGTTGAGGTAAGCACGGCGTTAAAGAAAAGTTGTTGTGACTTAAGCCGCCGCATGCATCATCCCCAATTTAGCAAAAAAAGTAATTAAGAACCTGCTTATCTCCAAGCCTGCGAGTCCCTTAGCAGCTAGTGTACCCAAAGCATCTTGCTCAGGCAAGGTCTGGCTGAATGGAGCTGCCAGGGCTGAGCATGAGGAGATGAGAGGAGCTCCGAGGAGCTCCTCTGCCTCCCCGCAGGCCCCAGGGACTCTCCTCTGAACACAGCCGCAGAAGTTACAAATCCTCGAGGGATTTTCGGCTTCCAGAGGGACTCGCTGGTGATGAGCTGAGGCACAGACACCTCGCCGAGGCACGTGGCGTGCTGAGGAGCTGCCAGTGAGTCAGCTCCGGCGTCATCTGGAGCTCCCCAACCTGCACCCTCCCTTCGCTAGGGCCCACCCCCGCGCACGATGATTTAAGCCTAAAATCTCTTACAGCAAAACCCCTCTGCAGTAAAAAACCAACAACAATACCCTAACTAAACAAAAAACCAAAAAAACCACCAAAAAACCCAACTAAACCAATGAAAAAAACCCCAACACACAAGAAAAATAAGCTAATGCATCAGGCGTGAAGTGAAGTGTTTCGGTGGTGCTCTCAGGGGCAGGGTGAAGAACTGCTTTTAAAATTCTTATTGGAGGGTTGTTAGGTCTGTTCACAAAATTAAATAAACCCAAGATTTTAAAGTTGTAGGAAGTCTTGTCGGGCTTCTAAGGAAGAGTGACTTGCTTGATAATTCTTATTCCTGTGGATGCCCAGTGCTTAAAATAAATTTGATAGATGAGAATTTTCCACCATGCAAATGTATCACTTTGCTTTGTCATTGTTTTTTCTTTGTTTGTTTTTGGTTTGTTTGTTTGGGTTTTTTTCTTCTCTTGCATGTTTGCTATTTTCTGGTACAGATTTTCCTAATTTTTTAAAATTTAAATATTTTATTAGGAAATTGATACACAGCTGGTTTTTCAAATGGATTCATTTGGGGTTTTTGAGTGAATTAATTTTGAAAAATAAAAAGCTGTTTACCTATTGCTTAACTTGGTAGCATATCCAGGCATGCAGCAAAGTATTGCATGGATTATAATGCTGTCAAAACACTGTCAACGTTATCACAAAGCTCTCAGTCAAGGATAGGAGGAAAAAAAAATCTTGCAGGGACTTGAGAGAGGAAATTATCTAAGGCTTTCTTGTCACTTCATAGTTGGAGAGGTCAGAAAAGAAAGCAGTGTATTTGATGTGAAACATCTTGAAAAGCATGAAATTTCAGTATTGGTTTCTGTGCCCTGTTGAACTCCACTAAAATAGGATGACGGGGGCTTTTCTCTTCCGTTCAGGGCTGATGGAAATACATTTCAGTTCACTTTCATCTTCGTGCCTACTTCTTTCAGGTAAAGCCATTTTGAGACCATCAGCCTTGGAATTGCATATGCTTAGATGAACTCATTATAGTAAATATTTAACATTAGCTTAAACAAGGAACTCTAATTGTTCATTAAATAGTTTCTATTACATATTTTGTCATGGTATATGACTTTTGTAGGTGTGTTTGCAAGGCATAAGACTCTTCTGGCTGCAGAAGACTGACTCCATACCCTCAGTCAGGGGGTCCACAGACCCACTGTAGTCCCCCACAAAATACCTTTCATTGGGGAAGTAATTCAGTGCTCTGAAGGAGAGTAGAGAGAGAATTAGGGATGAGTGTTTTGTTCCCAAGTGGAAGGACTGGTCTGTGCTCCGCTGAGGATGCTGTTGTTGGAATGATTTGGAGGGGGAGAGGATGCAGTGAGCCAGCACAGGAACTGGCACCTGAAGGACCACGTTGTATGATGCCTTCTGCGCTCAGAACGTGAATATTGGTGGAGTTGTGGTATCCCTCTTGCTGTGTGAAATGAAAAGTTTTATAGCTTTTTTTCCACACATAAATCATAAAATACTATCTCAAGACTATGCTTATATTCTAGTTATTGTATCTTGTCTAGCAAGATATTTTGCATCATCCAGTTTTGGCCATTGCGTAAAGATTCACTATGTTACTGTCCTGGTTTAGTGTCTACTTTAAAGCTGTAGAAAGCTTAAATACTCTATTTTTAAGATTGATTTTTTTTTAGTTCTTTATGACCAGCAAAGCTGAGAGTGCTTGCTGGTCACGCTCATTGGAAAAGTTGAGTGTCTTGGGGAAAATAAACACTACTTCTACCTCATGCTGTTTCCCTACAAATACAATAGAACCATAGAATGGTTTGGGTTTAGAAGGGACCTTAAAGATCATCTAGTTCCAACCCCCTGCCCTGGGCAGGGACACCTCCCACTAGACCAGGCTGCTCAAAGCCCCATCCAGCCTGGCCTTGAACACTTCCAGGGATGGGGCATCCACAGCTTCTCTGGGCAACCTGTGCCAGTGTCTCACCACCCTCACAGTAAAAAATTTATTCCTGATATCTACATCTACCCTCTTTCAGTTTAAAACTGTTACCTCTCGTTCTATCGCTCCACTCCCTGATAAAGGGCCCCTCCCCATCGCTCCTGCAGGCCCCCTTTAGGTACTGGAAGGCTGCTGTAAGGTCTCCCCGGAGCCTTCTCTTCTCCAGGCTGAACAATCCCAACTCTCTCAGCCTGTCCTCATAGGAGAGGGGTTCCAGCCCTCTCATCATCTTTGTGGCTTTCCTCTGGACCCACTCCAACAGATCCATGTCCTTCTTATGTTGGATATCCAGATATAGGATAATATAATCCAGATATTGGTAATTAATTTTTCCCCCAACAGAATGTTGCTTCACTTCCTAACATTGAAAACCAAGCAGGGTGGGTTGCACTCTGGCTAGC
Source organism: Rhinoptilus africanus (assembly GCA_013400135.1). Classification (NCBI taxonomy): domain Eukaryota; kingdom Metazoa; phylum Chordata; class Aves; order Charadriiformes; family Glareolidae; genus Rhinoptilus; species Rhinoptilus africanus. Next base: position 59,554 of record VXBO01005292.1, read on the forward strand.
TGTGCTTCTTATCTAGGAGGCTCTTAGTTTTAGAAACCTAAAAGACTTTTTTCATCATTGTGTGAGATTGGCACCTGAGTGCTCACGCCTTGCAGAGACTCCCTGCAGCCGGCATGGTTCTCCATCATACTGCCTTTGTGCCAAGTCACCCTGCAGTACCAGAGAACTTCGTGGCATTACTACAGTGATAGAATTTCTAATGTACGTGGGTTTTTGTGAAAGTAAGTAATTGGGGTTTTTCCTAGTTTACTGGAAATACGCTGAGAAATTTCCCTAGACCAAGGAATATCTAAACAGTTGCAGTTCCTGTTCATGACTTACTCAGTTGCCACAAATGAAAAGTGGGCTACAGGAGTTTTGCTTTTTGTTTTTCAGTACAGTCCAGAGTTGCACAAAGAATTTTTGAAGGGATTGTCCAGGGTAAGTAACCTGGGTGTGGACCAGAGTCAAACAGGTAGAGGAGAAGACGCCTTATGCCGTACAACTTAACAAAACTTAACTTGCTTCTCAGAAGCAGTTGTAGTAGATTGCTTAGGATTTCTGATTGTTACAGGGCTTGCGGGAGGGATGTGACTCAAGCATTTCTCCTGCCCCTCTTAAGAGATGATGCTCAAATGCCGCACTAAATCTTATGACTTTATGGCTGGAATAAGCAAGTCCCATGGATGAGGGGTTGGATGGAGTAGCTGACTTCAGTAACTCTTTTTTCTTGGTAACTTGTCATAATAGACAAGGGAGCACTGGGTATACATTTAGAAAACCTGTTTGATAAAAATCTAAGATGGGTTAATATTTTGTTCATGTGAAAACCAATCTTTTGATCTTAGTCTGCATAAATGTTGTGTTTCTACTTAAAGGGAGTATGGAGCTTCCGTGCAACCTCAACTCAGTGCTGAAAGAATCTTTCTGCTCTCCTCTACCTCTTTATAGATGGTGGCAGGGATAGTTGCTGTAATGGTTTATTCTTAAACATGTTTGGGTTTGGGTTTTTTTTTTTGCTACTGGGGAAAAATGGAATTCCATTGTAACACCACACAGACATATATTTTTTTTGAAATAGATTTCTGAATTATACATTAAAGACTTAGCTGCTGTAGGAGGATTTATGCAGTCAAAGTAAACAGTGCTTTTTATAAAGAATTGTCAATATTATTGACAAGCTTCATCTCCAGTTACCATAACCTTTAATAAGGAGGAACTCTCTTGCTTTCTTGGATAACAGACCATTTGTGGAATTGTTAATGGCTGTGAGGTATTATTATACTTTAGTAATAGCACTTTCATTCTCTATCTTTATGTATGCCAGAGAAATACTGGATTTAAATGCTCCCCCAGCCTTGGTGTGACTGTTCTGTTACACATTTGCCTTCATCTAAGACTTTTATACTGTATTCCTTTGAAAATAAGGTATTGATTGATTAGGCTGGAAAAACATCATTATTCCTATGAATAGCATGGACTCCCTAATGCTAAACCAAAGAGAATTTCTTGTACTTTTTTGCCAGATAAGCTGCTATTTTAATTTCCACTTAAAAAGACTAAACACGCTTACACTCCCAAAGGCTGTTTCACTGCAAGTGGCTACTGCAGTAGCACAGAAGATGGTGGTGTGAGTGTGTATGCGAGGGGTTTTTTCAGTTAAAATCCTAGTAACCCGTCTCTTGATACTGTGGTAGGTAGCCTTTTTCCTTCACATAGTGTCAACCGCAGTAGTTAATCAAAGTGCTGGCAGGCAGAGTGGCTGAGCTGCTGTCCTTTATAAGAATGACCTAAATCCAGCCCTAATCTTGTTCCTGCGCATTGGGCTTGAAGTCACCGCTGGCCCCATCCTGATGGCTTAGTGATGCGGTGGCTGGGGAGAGCCAGAGTCCCCAGGACCACGGCCGCCTGCCTCGGGGGCTGGTGGAGCCCAGGACCTGCCTGGGGTGAGGAGCAGTGCAAGGCAAACACGCAAACGTCCTGCAGAGCGTGGCAGTGCTGGATCAGCCTCGTCACGCTGCGTCTTGGTGGGGAGTGTGCTGAGAGATGGTGGTTTTGAGCCTATGTCGAAGGTCCCCATTGCTAGCAGAGAGGCTCCTGTGTCCATGTCCACATCCGCGGTGCTCCTGACAGTGCCAGAGGATGGCGGCATCTGGAGGAAAGCGATACCCGCCCTCTTGCAAACGGGAGAGCAGAGACCGTAAATATGTCAGAAGTGCTCAAGGCAGTGCGTGACTGTAGTATTGATTTCTCTCCTCAGCTGTTTGCCTGTGAAGCCTTTCTGTCCTCGCCAGAGCGATTTCCCAGGGCTGCAGGAGCTGTGCCAGCGGCCTGACGCCCTGCCCACGGCTCTCCTAATGCCAGCGCGGAACTCGCCGGAGGAATACCTCCAACACGAGCTGCTTAGGAGAGGCTGAGATGCATGCAAGCCAGCAGTACAAGGGTGTCGGGGCTCTCTTGCCCGCTTTCTTTCACCTGCTTGTCATGGACAAATCAAGTTGTCCTTGATGCCAGCTCGTCCCTGAGACGCGCTGGCAAACGTACAGCCCGCAAAGCCCCTGCGTGGGCTGATGCTGGATACGTGTCTGGCACGCTGCTCCCCGCTGCAGCCGCTTGTCTGCTGCAGTGAGGGTTGGAGTCAACAAGAAATATGAATGAAGCGGGGGGAAAAAAGAAAACCAAACAAACCAGCGTGTGCGCTTTGATCCCATTAATGCTGTGGCGTTTGGCTGGTGCTATTTGAGATTGTGTAGGACCACTTACATACACGGGAAGAAGAATACTTGTTCAGCCATATCTTGTGTGTATGGAGAGGAACTGTAGTAGTCAAAATAACCTTCACAAAGTTTGTGAGTGTAAATAACCTACAAATATTATTTCTTTTTTCATCATCTACCTCTTGACCAGAAAATAGTAAAAAAAATACGTATGGTAGGAAAAGTTACATTGAGGAAAACCAAATTTTGTTTGTCACAGTAACCATATAGATAATCTCAAAAGTAATTGGGGAAGAAATGGTGAGGGGTCATCACAATAAAAGACACATAGTGGGGAGATGACCAGTGAGTGACAGACTGCCGAGGTGTCAGATACTGGCATGGCTGGAAGAAGCTTCTGTTATATTACCAGTATGAAAATATAAACAACTCAATTTGTGCTCCATGCTTGGAGACAAAGATAGTTTTACTCAGTGGTCTGATCATCAGATCTTAACAGAACTTTTCCATTAGAGCGTCCCAGGCTTGGTGAAGGTGCCTGGCTGGAAATGTGAAGCCACGCTCCTTCACGGTGTGGGGTTTTGTTTCTTCCACCTACCAACCCAATCCATGAAAAATAATGTTAAGACATCCAAACAGATGCTTAAAGGGTGAAATGGAAAGAGTATTCCTTTGCTAATATATACTCCATGTAGTCTTGAAGGACTTTGCTAGATCTCAGTGACTTGCTGCAAGTGATAGAACAAAAATTAACTCTTAGTAGAATATAATGTGTGTGGGCGCCTGGTTTTGGTGGATTCGTAAAGAAAACTTGTTCTGTCATTGGAGAGCAACATTCACAATTTCATACAAAAACGTCAGCAGTTCTTGTTTTGTGTTCAGAGCCAATGTTTAAATATGTCAGTCTTGGAGAGTGAGATTCCCCATCCCCCCTTCTTGGAGCATGAACATGGCTTTGTTTTACAGTCAGTTTATTAATCAAATTGCAATAATAATTCTGGGGCCTAGTAGCAATTTAAAAAAAAAAAACCCAAGCTGTATAGCAAATGGAGTCAAATTGTGCTTTGAAGCTGTGCGAGTGGTAGGTTGTACAGCATGAAAGCTAGAAGAATCCTCTGTCCACCCCTTTTTGGTATTCTCTTGTCACGTTAAAGACTAACATGTGGAAGGGTGAGGGGGCTTAATCTGAAACACCATTCTATGTAAACAATGACAGGATTAAAAAAAAAAAACAAAAACGCAAAGCTCAACTGTCATGGGTGTGTAGTGGCTGCTGCTTTTCATGGATGACTGAAATTATTTGTATAAATTTGCATTTTCCCCTTAGCATCTCTATAAGCCTATGCTCATTTCCATGCATAGCTATTTTCATGGACAAACTGACTGGCATGCGGTGTAATGCAGTGTTACCTGCGTTCGCAATAGCTGTAGCTACAAGGAAAACGCGAGTGTCACCACGGATGCTCCTTACTCGGGGCTGCCCAGGTGCAAGAGGTGCTTCCAGTCTCTTGTGGCTGAACGACAAGAGAGATGAGCTCTTTGTAATGAAATGATGAAACCAAATGCTCCGTTAACTGGTAATTTCTCAATGAAATATTGATCAAATGGGCCAAGCAGTCTGCTTTGACTGATGTTCGGGATGCAGCTGGAGCCTGCTGGGAGAGGAGGATGTTGCCACGGTCCAAATAGGTATTGTTTACACTGACTTTCGCTGTCTGACAGGTTCTGGTTCTCCAGGGTCTCACTGGCCTGGGGACTGTTTGGAGGGTCCAAATCCCTGATTTAGGAGCCCATTTCTCCTGCTTTTTGTCAAGGTTGCTGCTGAGTTGAATCCAGTGAGATGGTGTAAATACCTTCTAGTGGCCCCGCTGGTCTCCCATGAGATGCTTAGGAAAGAGAATTGAGATTTATTTTTTTAAATTCAGACTATGAAGTATTCGAGCAAAGAATGCAATAAACAATTGAGTAAATATTTGGCTTTCCATTGGTGAGGGGTGGGGAGGATTTGCTGATTAGTTAGTTATTCACACAATACTATTTTTCCATCAGTATTCCCACTTGGTTTGCTTTATGCTGCGCAATACTCTGACATGAATTTAAAATTAAGAACAATTTTATGCTGAAAACCAAAACAACAGCTCTGTTAACATAGGCTTTCTCTCAGCTGGGATGCTGGCTGACGTGGGGGAGTCGAAGGTCTGTTGCATAGTTTCTAGGATGGGACTTTTTGTAATGTAGATGTTGTGCTTTCTCATTTTCTTTGTTCTTCCAGTATAACGATTTGTAAATACACAGCACCAAGTATTTGGGGCAGAATTCTCACATTTTATTGAAAAAAAAAAAAACCACCACAAACAACCACAAAACAAAACACCCCTCCAACCCCAAAACACCTAAACCCCTACAATTTTGTGTAATCATATGAAGATGAAATAGCTGGTCATGACTCGCCAGGCTTAAAAACAGCCAGGTGCTTTGTAAAACAACTGATGGATGTCTGCTCTGTCACAGAGCTTTGAAGGGTGTGTTCTGCTGTTCTTCCTTGTAAACACTTCAAGAATATCAAGGCCAGGAAGAATGGTACTCTGGTATCTCTAATGCACCCCTTTTCGCGCTGTCAGCCTTTGTCTCTAATGACTATTGTTATGTATTTATTAAGGGAGAATATATGTGGAAATCAGGATAGCAGCTATTCAGCACAGATGAATTAGGTGTTTAGCCTTTTCACAAGATGATGCTATTCAAGATAGGTTTGTCTGACTAAATTTGCAAATATGTTGACTCTTTCTGGCTTTACCGAGTGCAATAGCAGATGTCGTACGAGTCCCTTAATTCAAGCAGGGATGTGTAGTCTAGTGTTTCTATGTCAAATTGAGGAATGACTAATATCTAAAGAATCACAGTGTAAGGAATGCTATTAAGTACTCATTTTCTTCCCGTATAAATATGAACATCTGCATAGGGTGAGGCAGCTGTAGCTGTGGTCTGCTGTCATACTTAGCAAAAGGGGAATGGTGATAGGAGATGTTAACTTGCTCAATAGCAGTTCTGGTTAATAACTTACTATCGTTTCTATGCCTGTGTCTTTGTTTTCTTTCTTCTTGGAGCTGCCTACAGGGTGGTGAGTTGGGAGGGGAAAGAGCCCTGTTGAAAAATGCTCAGTCTAACACACTCTAAAAGGAAAAAAAACCCACACACACACCCTCTAGCTTAATGTGGTCTGAACTTCCCATGAAAACTCTGCCTTAATGAGCTTGGACCCCTCAGCCCTGCTTTGTCCTGGTCAGCAGGTGAGAAAGAGCTGAGGTCCCCAGCGCGGGTGCCCTGGCTGTGACCCAGGGGCTTGGGGCCCCGATTAGTTCAGCTCTTGTGCTTTCGGTGGGAGTAAGAATGAGAAAACATCTTGTCTTGGGGCCTGGATGTAGTCATGCTCCTCGCCTGCATGTCTGCGGTAGCAGTAGAAGAGGCATTTGTCCAGGAGCTGGGAAAAAGGCACAGATTTAAGTCTGTCCTAGAGCTGACAGTGAATTGCTCACAGCAACTATCACAGTGGAGTGCCCAAGATGTATCATATTTGATAGCGGTGAGAAGCTGAAAACTCTTTGCAATTCAAAGTCTGTCATGGGTTTCGGTTATTGGTTAATATTTTGTCAGCGCTTCATGGCAGTGATTTCTGACTATCTCCCAGTGTTGCTCATGGTGCACTGAATAGCTCAAAAGGGAAGTTGATGCTAAGCAGGAGACCATCTGTGTTGTTAATAGTGTAGTGTTATCACACTCAAAACTCAGGCTTGTGTGATGGATAACGTGATCACACTAGAGCCGTTTCCTATTTTAATAAAGAAAAGTAAAAAAAACCCCCCCCCCCCAAACAGTCTGTATCCTTATCTACCAACTTCTGAGCCCATAGGTCAATTTATTTTTCAGAGGTGAAATTGGAAAAGGTACTGGACTCTTTCTTTTTTTTTTTTNTGGACTTTTTTTTTTTTTTTTTTTTTTTTTTTTTTTATATAATTGTGTGTGTGAAGTCCCTGCAGCTAGACAGAGATCCTAATTAACTTTCCAGTAACACAAAGGCTGCAGGAAAAGCAATGGCACTTTGTAAAACGAGAGAGGCCCCTCCACGTGGGTATCCTGGCAGCCGCATAGCTGGGATCTGAGCGGAGCGTGCATCGCCTCCTGCCCATCTGGTGGGTCAGGGAATGAAGGGTAACTCGTGGTCCTGAGGGGGAAGGAGGGAAGATCAGAGCTAAGAGACTTGCGTGCGCAAAAGCAGCTGTAGATGAGAGGACCGTGATATCTGTCCTGGCGTCCTGTCGCATGACTCCTGGCTCTCTTCACCCTTACCTGTGAAGCCATACAGCTGTGTTAATGTCATCTGCTTTAGTCTTTCCTTCTGAGTCTTAAATGAAGAGTACTCGTTAAGGGAGCAATTCTTCTACAGCTTCTACAATGTGGTAAGAGGCAGTGAGAGCAAAGCTACATCTGGCAATGAATAGCAATGAAAGGATGGTTGTTTGCTGGTCCAAGTCCTTCCTTGAGCTCAATGAAAGGATGTAGGAGCTTGGCTGTGTTGGTGCTATTGCATCCAAGAGATGTGTCTATGGAAAATGCACTGAATGGGAGATACAGCAGCAGAACATGCTGGGCAAAGGGGTTATCTACTGTATTTTTCCTTCTTACTCTTTCTCCCTTCCCACATTTAAAAACAAACCAGCTCATGCTCATACTTTATGGCTTTAAAAAGCTATTCTGACCTTTCTGATAATGTTGTTAAGAACCAAGAACTGCATTCTGATGTATTAAAGTACTAATGATGCATAAGGAGTCATAAAACTGTATTAAGTGCATTAAATTTTGAGTAACTCCATTAAAAGGCACTGCAAGGGATGTCTAATCACTCTGCGTTTATGGGTTGTCTTGGAAGTAAATGGCAATATTCAGCTGAATCTGTCCACTGAAATGGCCTAGAAGGAGGTGGCATTGCATTGCATTGCAGTGGGAGGTTGGCAATCCACGCTTGGTTAATCTGCTCATACCAAAGTGGCATCGCTCCATGCTTCCAGCAGGCTGGTAATAGATGAGTGCATTAATGAGCCCCTGGGTAACTGAGACTACACTTGGGGTCCTGGGGGGGGAAATCAGAAAGGATAAACATTGCTGACTCAGTTTCTCTTTCTTATATTACTTCTATGTATTTTTTCTAAGCGGTGCTTAAGTGATTCCGTGTTTAAAAATGCCTCTCTGCCTCAACCCACCTAGCAGAGCTGTTTTATGGGGGTTTGAGTGGCTGGGTTATTTAAGTCCTTTTGTTTCCCTGAACTTTCTCCACCGGAAAAATGTTGTCATTTTCAGATGTGACTGACTGACTCTTGGTTAGTTGCTGCTAGGCTATGCTGAGTCTTAGTACGTTAGAGAGAGGTTGGGGCAAAACCTCCCTCAGGGCCAACCAAGTGCTCTGCTGAGCCATCTTCTGTTGAGCAGATTCAATTAACTGGCTGGTAAAAGTGTGTAGAGGTCTCTCAGGGCTGACGATAATTTGCGGTCCAGAAAGTTTGGAAATTATTCTAGCCTTAAAGAGAAACCGTTTCAGGAGGCTACTTAGCTTTTGCAGGGTTGATTGTCTTATTTTCTGTTTCTGAATAAGTTTAATAAAAAAAAAGATTGCGGCTAAACTTAAGCAAACTCTTGAATTCAGGACTTAAATTTCTGTTTTCCTTTCTTGCAGTGGCTTACTGATAATTGTCTTGCTAATGCATTTAAATTCTACTCCTTAAAAATGCATTATCTGGTTTATTTTGCGGGAGGTCATCAGTTTCACAATATTGTATAAAACTGAAACCAAATCCTCCTGTCTGCAGCTGCAGTGTTAAATAGAGCATCATTGTCATGTGGTGAGCATGGCTGTCAAAACACTTTGGGCAAAGTGGGTAACATGAACAGTCCTTCTACGTTAAATATTTATAGAAGAAAATGCAAACTCAGGAGGCTGCCAGCAGACAGACGTACTGCTTAAATACATTGTTGTGTTGGCGAGGGCATGAATCTTTGTGCTGCAGCTTTAGGAAGAAGACAGCAAGTCGTTTCTTCTTGCGCACGGGCTCAATGGTGTACTTTTCCTGCACATAAACATATATTCAAAGGAACTGGGAGTTTAAAACATCTTATGAAAACCAGTAGCTCTACGTAAGAGATTTTGCCAGCCAGCAGCCCTCAAAATGATCTGTTTTCTTTGCCCACTGGTCTTCTGCTACAACAGTCACAGCAAAAGCTCAGCACAAGCCCCCTCTTGCATGCCTAGCCTCAAGGGCCGGCACCTCTTTATTTCAGGTCCTCTGGTGCAAACAGGTGGTGAACTACAAGCGGCGAGATACTGAGGAGAAAACCATGTAATTAAATCTGGCACTGCAGTATAATAAATCTCCATTGTATTCTTTAGCTTTCTAGACGCCTTTTGAGCAATACACAATGGCTGTGATTAATGACTATTGTATTGTTTTAAATAATAAGCTTGAGCCTTCAGATAGGTGACATAATTTAGCCATAATGAGCGTCAGCTTCGTGTGTTTGATCTCAGTGCTTTGAATTTCAGCGTCATTGTTGCCATGTCCTTGAGAGATTGCTTTATGCTGAAGAAAACCAGTAAAGGGGGACAGAGGGTCATTTCTATGAGAGTGTGAAGAATCCAACCAATCTGTTGCTCTGAGGACATTGACATTTTTGTTGCATCTCGTTTTTAAATATGCAAGATGAAAGCAGTTGGTTCCTTCATAAACTGGACTCACTAAGACAGATTTTGTCTTTGGCAAAAGTATTCCTTGCTGGGAGGTGCCTGCTGACAGCATCAGTGATGGGTGTTTCTTTTTGTGTGTCAAGATGTACCAAATACCCATAGCAGGGGAAAGGCTTTTCGATCCTTTCCGCACCACCACCCCGTCCGTCACCTCCTCAGCAGGCTTCTCTGTTGTTTCCTCTCTTGGCTGAAGACAGCAGCTCTTTGATATGAGCTCCTGTCTCTTCACATTTCTCTTTCCATTGCCTGGGTTCAGCTGACACGGGAGGAAAAAAAAAACCCACCCACAAAAAGCTTCCCTGCAGCTACCTGCGAAGGGCTTTCTCCGTCTCTGCGCCATGTATCTGCACAGCGCTTCGGCAGAGCTGGGGAGGGAGGGCTGAGAGGACTACAAAGCACATCAGACCTAATTATTCAGCTAGCATAAGGGCCTTTCTTTCCTGCTCGGGATATTCACTCTTGACTGTGCGGGTAGTTTGACTGACATGCTGTGCTGACTTCAAAGCCGTTGCACAGCGCCGCGTAAATGCTTCAAACCCAAATCCATCCTCCTTCGGGCAGCCTGGCCCAAACGGGCTGCCCTAACGGCAGGGTTTGGCAGGGCTTATAAGTGAAGGGTCAACGCAGACTCTCCCCCCCGTCATTATTTTTGTGGGGATGGAGGGGAAAGGGTTTTAAAATCCCTCACCCTTTCCTATGAAGTCTGACTCATTTTGTCTGGTTTAGCGTTGTGGTAGAAAGAAACATAATGGATTTGTTAGGGTCAGTGCTTCACAATGTGACAGTTGACTTTGATGGGCAATAGGGCCTAGTTTGCCACTCCAGACAAAGGATTTGTAGGTCTTGCAGGCTGCCATCTGTTTCTAAAAGCAAGTTTTTGTGGAGAAAGGGATGCGGTTTGCATGCTGAAAAAGTTGGGGTTTTTTCTTGAGAGCTGCTGAGCCTGTGTATTGGAGCTGTTAATTTCAAAACTAAGCACGGTTTATTAATAGCAGGACTCCCCTTTTGCCCTCCCCCAGGCAAGCTGGACATCCAAATCTCATTAGTGATGGGTTGATGTCTTCTAAAATACTAGTATTTTAGAATACATGTACTTGTCCCCCAAGTGCTCTATTCTTCTATCCAGCCCCCACCCAAGCTCTCTGAAATGCCGTGTCTGTTTCCATTCAGGTTGTTTGCATTCAGGTTGTTTGCATTTATTCTGATACATAAGCATATAAGGCACAGATTGGTGAAGAAGTAACGTTCAGCTGTCATTTGATTTTTCACTTGCGCTGAAGTTTTGTCTTGTGCTCTCTTAAAAACAACAGAAAAAAACAGTTGATCATACTCTGCCCCTATAATCCAGACCGGAAAACCCTACTTTCCTGCAGTGATTCCAGTGCAGAGTCTCTTAAATAAAATGGCCAGCCGACCTGTAGGGCTTAGACAAGCTGACAAGTATGATCTGTTGATGTGCCACGTGTGTTAACCTGACTGTTAATTGATTGTTTCTCTGTATAACTACTGGAGGTAGCACAGAGCTGTACAGTCCAGGTCTGGAGGGCAGGAAAACATCCTGCTGTAGGACAGGACTTAGCAAAACTAACAAGGAAAGCCTCTGCGGTTTTCTTCTTTCCAGCTGGAGACGAACAGGACTGGCAGCACTGATACAGAGGTGCTGGCTCGCAATCCGGTCCTTCCCATTTATTTAGCCAGTTGCTGTCCTGATGTGGTATAAGAGCAGTTGACTGAGTCCTTCCTAATATTCTTGTAAATATGGTGTGTTTTTCCTTTTTTATTAAGGACAGTGACTAGTGTGGCTGCTGTAGCCGTGCAGGTACATGCATGCATCACTGAGTATGGGGCTGGAGGTGCAATGCTCCCCTTGTTGTGGCAAGTGAGTTAATACACCACTGACAAATACCACAACAAAAAAATGTGGTGGCAGCCAAAAGAAACTGGCACCTTCCCCCCCCCCCCAAAAAAAACCCCCAAAACACAAAAGCCCATGTACTGTGCCAGAAATGCCTGCCTCCGTAGCCATCCCAGGCACCTCGGCACCCTCCTGCCAACCAGCGTTTGCCACCGACACTTTTTCTTTGTTTCTGCCGGTTGCCAGCCACCAGCAGAAAGCTGGCAAGCTGCGTGGGGACTCGTGCTCTCGTTGCCGGCGTGCCGCGTTTCTGGCTGTTCCTGGAATTAACCTTTTCTGCAAACTTGCTCCCAGCCCTGGTGAGTGGCGTGGTGCTGGGGGCTGGCAGGGGAGAGCCGCTGGGCAGATGGAGAGACAGCCATCAGCTGGCGAGCAGCACAACTAGCTCGGATTCCTAGCCTTGGCGTTCCTTGTAGCTCGCTCTGTGCCTGAGCCAGCGCTGCTTGAGCAAGCAGATATTTTGAAGTGAAGACTGCAGGCAGCTGTGAATAGAGGAAAAAGATTTTTATTTTTTTTTTCTTAGGGAAATAAATGAATAAAATAACTGCCTTTGATGTGGTGGCCTGGTCGTGTACCGAGCTTTCTGCTGTGGCAGGTGACAGCCTGACTCTCTGCCAGGCTTTCCTCCTCACTCCGTTATTGGCTTCCGCAGAGCAGCCCCCCACTGCCCATGGAAGCCGTGCTGGGGTGGTGTGGCCTTGCCTAGGTCAGTTCTTCCACCTCTTCCCAGCCTCCATGGGACTCTTCGGGCTTAATCTTGAGAAGTGAAGACAGCATGGCTATTCCTTGGAAATCCCATCCTCACGCGCAGCAAGAGAATTTTTGTCAGAGGTGGTTCGGCAGCTGGTGTGGGGCACCTGTGCGGAGGGGAGGCCACTTGCAGGAGAAGTCCCCATCTCACTTCCGAGCAGCTGAAGTCTTCAAGATCCAAAGGGCATAACAAGCCTGGAAACACTCCAGATAAATACCCGAGGCCCAGAGAAGTGGCATTCCTGGTCAACGGGTTTAACTTCAATGACAATGTAGGCAACTCTTACAAAAAAACCCAGCGCTTGTCCATAGTGGGCAGTCTGATCGCAGGCTGCCTTTACCAACACAGGCTCCTAGGTGCTTTACCTGGACTTTTGGTGGGGTTTAAATATCTTGCCAAGGTAAGGCTTGTCAGCTCCTGCCCTGTCAGGTCCTAACACCTATATGGGACCCTTGGAAATGTGCTTGAGGAAGCCCACCATCTTCATGCAGTTAACTTGAAATTGCCACAGCTGAGGATCTCTTGGTTCTCTTCCACTAAACTACAGGGTGACACAACAAGCTTCATGAAGTGTCTTCATTAGCTTAAAAGGAGCAGATTAAAATTGAGAGGGTTTTGTTTAAGAAGAATTTTTGTAACGGGATGCAGAAGTCGATGATGCACCAAGTACTTCCAGGTGTTTGTGTTACCACTACGTTTTAAATGAGCATTGAGTGTAAGAAGCCAACATGCTCTTTACGGTCCATTTGTGGTGACCGGGCTTTGGCAACATGTATGTGCTGCTTCTTGGGAGCTACTGAACTTGCTGCAGTGGTAGCTGTACAATCCTCTGTGTCTTCTCTTTTAATGTGACCTTTGTATCTTCTACACCTTTAAAAAACCAAGCAGGAGGGGCAGGGGAGGGGGAGAGATACTTAAGAGAACAAAAATGGTGGAAACATCCTTTATAGAAATGGCAGTTGATTTAGTCGGTTTAGCCAAAGAAGCTTTGGCTCTATCAGAGGAGAACTTTTCTGCTGTACTTAATTGAATTTGCCAAGCTGGAACAAGCCCTGGCATAGCCGTTCAACCCCTGCCTTTGATAGTCAGCAGCATTCAAAGCTGCAGAGAGGTGAAGAAAAGCGCTGAGCAAATTCTGTATGAGCTGGAGATGGAGAGTCAGCACTGAAGTGCCTTCTTGACCTGGTGGTGATGGAGGGTCATCTCCTTCTTCTAAGTCAGTTTGGGACATTTAGGCACGTGTCCAATGCACAAAAATGAATTGCTTGCTGCAGGCAGCATGGGTTGCCACCACAGGGATTTTCTTCCTTGCAGAGATCTCTGTGTGTGCGTGTACTCGGTGCCATCCGGACGGGTGCCTGCACAAGCTTTGCTCTGGAGAATGCATCTCATCAGATCAAGCCTTTATGGAGCAGGAAAACTGAGATTACTCAGGAGCTATGAGAAGAAGTTTTTGCATTCCATTACATGGGAGCGTTATTTGTGTCTGGAAGAATAAGGGTATAGTAGAGGAGCCTATATCCTGAATTTTAATCCTGCCGTGGCATTGAGTGTAGGTCCTGAGGAGCTTTATGTTCTGTCTTTCCTGCAGTCTACCGGAAAAAATGTGTTATTTGTACAGGGCAATGAACGCGTTGGCTATGAAAGCTGCAGTTATTTACACATACACTTGGACGGTTCTGAACCAGTTCAGTGCTGAGTGGTTTCAGCCTGCCTAGTGGGATGGTGGCAGACTAACATACTACCAAATTAGTTGTTGCTTTAATTAGGAAGGGGAGGAGCAGTGTGCAAATGAATGCCTGCCATTTGAGTTAATTTGGAGCCGTGGATGTAGGAGCCGCTGTTTTTATTTGATAAACTTGATAAACCTCATCTGCTGTAACAGTGATTTCAATTGTAGGAAGATAAATTGAGGTGGAGAAGGAAATTGGAGGGCGCAGGCTCAAGCCTGAGCAGGAAGGTCGTTTTAATAACTGTATAAAATGCGTTTTGCTTTGGTTCGGGATGAAATCCAAATCTTCAGAGTTGTTAAGGTAAAAAGGCAGAGACCTCAAGTTGTTCAGGTATAGTTGAATATTATATTTGAATATATTTGAGATTCCTGCGGGAAGCAAGCCAATCTTCAACCAACAGAGCAATACAGAAGGCTATCTAACTTCCTTGTGAAAACAGGCAGGCTCTGCTGGGTTTGTGTTCTCGGTCCTAGAATGAGAGCTTTCTGTTTGTGCTATCCAAAATACTGATTAGTAGGATGTGCTGACAAAAAGGAGGAATTTAATGCAGTCAGGGGAAGAGTGATGTAGCTTATCTGTGGGCATGGGTGTGCCGCTGTGGGCGTGTGAGATTCCTGCCCTGGAATTAAGGGAGATGGTGTGTGCTTCTGTTGGACCCAGAGGAAATGACTTTAAGTGCAGTGAATAACGTTTGGGAGGGTGAAGAATAGGAGGCAATAAATACAAGTCTCTTTCTAACTTAAGGTTATCTTTTAGGTGGGTTTTTTGATGATTTTGTTTGGTGCATCACATTAAAATAGCCCAGATATAAAGCCTGAGGTTAAAAAGCACACTAAAACTGAAATACAGACTGCTGTTTGGAAAAGCAAACACAGAAATTCGTGGAGAAGTCTGTAGCCTAAGAAATAGGCAAACCAATAAGAGACCTGATAGTTTTTCCAGGTTACAAGGAAAAAAAGATTATCAAAGAGAAGATTGATGAGTTGGTGATGCTGAAAGTCAAACAGTTTTACAGCAGTGTCAAAAATCCTTCAAGCAAAGATGCACAATGCCTGGGAGGCTGAGGGTGGTGGTAGCTGTTCCTTCTCCAGATCAGCGGGGAAGTGCGTGTGTGCGTACACAGATGCATGTACAGGTCAAGTTCTTCTCTTCCATCACAGCTGAAGGGACCCCAAGTAACCCGGGTTGTTAGAAAATGGAGTTTCTGCANCGTGTGCATACACAGATGCATGTGCAGATCAAGTTCTTCCATCACAGCTGAAGGGACCCCAAGTAACCCGGGTTGTTAGAAAATGGAGTTTCTGCAGGCTCACAGCTCTCTGTGACCCTTTCCCCCTCACTAGATGAGAGCTCAGAGGAGTTTTTTGATAGTCCTAAATAAGAGGCGATAACCTTGATGGCAAACAGGTGCCGCCTCAAGAAGAATCCTGGAAACTTAATGGCTTCTTGTGTGTGTGTTTGGTTTGGGGGTTTTTGCACCAGATCTGAGAATTAAATAACTATAATAGTCTTCTGCATGAGATGTCCAGTCAGTGATCTGAGCAAAGAAGCCTACTTCATTTGGTGCCAAGGCCCTTGCAGATGAAGAATGTGCAGTGGCTTTTTTTTTGTGGTACATGACAACCGATTCTAATGTTTGTTCAAGAGACTCATTATTCCACAAGTCCTATTATTCCACCATGAGTGATAACCTAAATCTCTCCAAACTTTTCACTTAGGTTAACCGTAGAATTTTGACACCCGCTTCCCTCACTCTGGCTCTCAGGTCACTTACAGAAAGTTGTGGAAACATGAAATCAATCTTTTGGGGTTTTTTTTGTTTAGGTTGGGTTTTTTTATGTGTATGTTCATGATAAGTCAAGATAATGTTCTTAACTTCCTTAGGACTTTGAATATAAAATCCACATTTCAAAATCTATGTGGTAAGAACTAAAAAATCAAATGTGGGAGTGCTTTTGATAAATGTTTCTAAGAGGATTTGTTGAGATAGGTAATGTAAAGGTATAACCCCATGTATGTGTGTGTATATATATTTGTACTACAAGATAAACTACTGTTAAACCTCTGACAGACAAAATCACAGTGATTTTTACATGGATGCAGCATTTATTTTTTTCTGGCTCTGATGCAGGGTCATTTACCACAAGTTTATCCAGAAGGCTGTTTTTTTGCTGTGAAAGCACAAGCTCAGTTACATCCATGTTCACCAAAACGTTCCATGGTCTTAGCTGTCTTTTTTTTCTTTCATTTTGAAGCTAGCAGGCAGCGTTTCACCAGCCAAGGTGGTGCTTTCCAGGCCTGCGTGGTCTTTGTCTCTACAGTGCGGGTACCACATAGTTCAGACAAGTGATGGGTGGCTTCTGAAATGGGCTGCAAAAATTGTCCTGCTCTTGTAACAGTGAGTGACGACCCAAGTTAGGTTTTCTGATGTGATAATGACTGTTAACTGCATCACAGGCAAAGCAGGGACTGGAGGAAGCAGAGAGTTGCAACTGTTCATGACAAATTTTAGGGAGATGTGTGACTTGACCAGGACTGGCCTGTCTGGTGACACTTAACTGCACAAAAAGACTTAGCTGAACTATCAGGCTAAAAATCTCGTGGGTGGGAGCATGGAACAGAGTTTGACAGTTTTCAAAGACCATTCACTGATATCTGAAATTCTGTCCTTCAAAAGCAATTTTTAAAACATTTTTTTCTTATTCTTCAGTCTTTGACTCTTGTATTTGAAGTATTAACAAAAAAGAGAAGTTTATCTGAGGGCTTGTAAGCTTTTTTTGCAAGAGTGAGTATGATGGAAGAGGCCTCGGAGGACTTGCTCTGACAGAAGTAGATACCCTTCAGAAGAATCCTCTGCTCTGCAAGCTTTGTATTTCTCCACAATATTTAACCTGTCTAGTAGGAAAAGGTCTTACAACTCTCTCTGCCTTCTGTCTTACCTTGCTACATCCCCAAAGAAAAGTAGTTTCCTTTTTGAAACGTAACAATTTAATGTAAGGCAGCTAGTTGTAGCTGTTGCCATATGTTGTATTACTGTTAAATTTAGTTGGAAGGCTGAATTAAAAACTAGGTTGTCTCATTCAGGCAATCCCACGCGTTGATTAAGTAGCTTGAGCTGCAGATACTGCTCTGTGCTGCATGTCAGTGTCTGCCTAGATCACCAAAGGGTCAACCTAATGCTGAAGAGGATTCAAAGTGCTTTCTATTACCCAGTAATGGTGGCTAACTCAGATATGGCAATTCCTGTCCTGGTCAGATGTACTGTCCATCTTGTCTAATAGCTGGTATATGATGTTGCTGTGGAGTATGATTCATAGACAATGTTATAAAATAACTCTCCCTAAGGGGACACATCTTCATGGTTACCCTTTGGAAAGGTTGATTCACATAGTGAAATAATAGGGAGCTTGTGTGGGTGCACATGCATCCTTCTGCTGAGCCTGATGTGCTGGGATGGGTGGACATGGGCAACGGCCAGTCAGTTTTTCATCCTCTACTGATATCAAATGTTGGTTTGGTTTTTTTGTTTGGATGTCTTCTGTGTACCCAGGGTTCTCTTCATGAGCATCCCCAGCCTGTGAAACAATTCAAGTGATACCTGTATAACTTCGTTCAGTTTGTTTGATGGGCGGATTTATATCCGTCACAGTATTATGGCATTTTTATTGCAACTTTTAACCTCATTTTGAAAGTGATTTAGTCGGTGAGGGGAGTCCTGGCTTGTTGAGACACAATGATATTTTTGGAAGTGAGAGAGAGGAGGATGTAGTTACTTGGATTGCTTCCTTGAGGCTGCCAGATTGACTATGTGAGGACTATACCAGTGCAGGCAGAACTGACGCTTTTGAGGAATATGCTTACTGTTCTTTTACACAATGTTAGGAAACTCTTCCAGCTCAGGATGGTGCTGTGCCCCTCTGGCAGGCCAAGAAGCTGGAGCAGCTTTTCATGCATTGCCCCTGAAAAGGAGCCACTGCACACTGCCGTTTTGGAAACCTGTCTCAAGTGGTACAGCAGCCTCGCAGTGTGTGGTTACTCATGCTCTACAAGCCACGGTCCTTCAAACAGAGGCAAGAATATGAAGAAATAAAGTACTGAGGAAATTGAAGTTCAACATAATCACTGCATTAATCAAAACTGCCATTTGCTATTTAGCGCAAAACCAGTTGAAACAAAGTCATGGACTCATCAATATGGATTTCATTCATTTGCAAATGATTCCATCAGTACTTTGCTGTTTGATATGTTCATTTGATCCAGTTAATTTATTATGTAGCTATTATTTCTCACCACACAGTTGCAGCCATCCATAGGAGGCAACTTGCTATGGCAAGACTCAGTTTATCAGCACGTTTGCGGGACTGCCGATGAAGTCTACAGGTAGTTGTTTATAGGCCTCAAGTTTGGGCTTGCCTATAGAAAATTCCTGGGGCACCCCCCAGAATCCTTGTAGGGCAAGCAAAAGAGTGTTTCTAAGTCCATTTTAATTTGTGTTTTTGTGTTGTGGTTGGCTGAGTGTTCAGCAGAGCTGCACCTCTGAGGACCTGGAAAGCCATGGCAAGGAAGGCGTGGAGAGGTTTGGGGTTGCTCCCCTGCCGAGTCCTGCGCTCAGGCTGCATGCCACTCCTTTCTCCCCACTCCTTTCTAGGCAGAATCCCTGAGGTGTCCCTCAAGAGGAGTAGTGATGCTAAACCCTTGGCTTCTGAGGAGAATTGATGCACAGTATCTGTGGGGTCGAGGAAGGAGAAAGTCATCTTGCTTTTGTGAGAAGGAAGAAACTCTTCTCACAAAGGGGTTGTTAAATACTTAAGCTATTTAAGGAAAGCTTAAGGTACCGCTATTTATTGTGGTT
>VXBO01005292.1:78344-147922 GCA_013400135.1 Rhinoptilus africanus
GGGGGGGAAGAAGGGGTGTGTGGGGAAATCCCTTTGAAAGTTGTGTGAGCACCTGGCATGGGTAGGACTGGATGCTGTGTGAACTCTTGAGAAGCTGTTCCTGGACTAGTCATTGTTGATGAGAAGATTAAATATCCTTAGAGTATAAAACTAAGTTGATATATCTTTTAAATGTGATTCTGTGGTTCACATGCCAAGGTCCTATCACAGCTTTGGTTTACAAGGACAAAGCTTTTGATTGTATTGCAAGGTGAGTAGCAGCTCTGAGAGCCTGTGTGAAGGAGTCACTGCTTTGCTGTGTTTTGGAGAACTGCAGTACCTGGCTAAATCAAAAGCTTTTGCAGGTTACATAAACTATTTGGTATGGCATGGCACAAAGTGATGCTGAAATATTGATGTACAACTTAAAATCTTGCTTTAAATTCTCGTTAAACTTTAATTACAACAAGCATGGTTTAGACACTCATTAAAATGTTAGAACTTGATGTTCAATGTGTGAGTTCAAGCAGGAGATTATCCTGAAATATGTATGCAAACAGGATTTCCCCTGCCCTTCTCCACCTCCAGAAATGTAGGAAGGAAGCATCAGAAAGTAAAGTCTGTCATTAGCAGTGCCAGTTACAGGAACCTGCATGGATTGAAGTCATTAGGTTCATATCCATAAAACAGCTTGCCCTAGGAAGTAAAAAGCAATTGCTCATCACCTTCTGCTTAATGGGGCCCATAAATCTCTCTGACCCAATGAAAGCTGCAGAGCACAAGAGGAACTTTGATTCTGTTAATGCAGTTAACAAGGTTTAGCATGAAAGTGAAGAAGTCCCTGCCCTCCCTCCCAGGATTTGTCCTGGTATTTTATCCAACTGCCGATGGGTCAGGCATTTCACCTTCCAACATAGAGCTCATTCCTGTCAGATGAGTGGTGTTACCAGGGAACTCCAGAGCCTCAGTCACCTTATGGGTCTTGTCTGTGGTCATTTCACAAGCTTCTTGGCTTAGCCGGGCATGACGTTTGTCTTTTACTGAAGCGTTGTTGATGGCATGGCACCATTTGAAGTAACGCATAATCCTTAATGTAGGCTCTGAAGGACTGCAAGTACTGATTGACTTGGCAACGCTTTGGAGCACCCCATTTGCAGCGAGGTGGCTCGTGTCTCTGATACGGAGAACTTGGGCACTGTTGCATACATCTCTAAGAGGGCCTTTTGTGCTTGGTTGCAGCAATTACGGTTCAGTGGTTCTGTAAAACCAGTAGTTCTCTTCATTTGATCCTTTATTTAAAAATAACGAAGACATTAAAAAAAAAATAAAAATCCTTAGCTCAGTGCAGGGATGACTGACTATTCCAAAGCAGTAAAGAGCCTCGGGCTCCTCAGGTGCAGGCTTCTCTCACTGCAGTAGTTGCCTTGGTGTAAATAATAAATGCAGTTATGTCGAACAGCAGCATATTGTTGAACTGCCTTGCAGTAGCGTGTGTGTGGGAGGGAGTGGGAGGGAGGGTAGAAATAAGCAGTATCCTCCTAAGAGGGAAGTCTCTGCCTACACATTCGGAAAACCCCGCGATTGCCCCTTCATAAGTCACCTTTTGGTAAGGTAGCTATGGGAACCTTCTTTCAAAAAGAGGTAGTTAAATATTTTTCGTCATCCTACATTTTGGGTTGTTTTTCACGTATTTCGTTCTTCCCTTCCTTTCTTCTGTGCCCTAACAGTTTTCTTTTTCAAGTTTGGGGTCTCAAATGCTAGAGAGAATCTGTCTTTTGTTGTCGTATTTTGAATCGGTGCACATTGAAATCTTTCTTCCTCTAAATAAGAAAGTCCACTATTCAGAATTTTAACACTTCTTTTGCCTGTGAAAGCAGAGGCAGTTTCCCTGAACGGTTGAAGCTGGTGCTGCTTGCTTCCTTTCCCCCATATCCTCCCCATCCTCCAGGTGTCTTTTTAACAGAAGAGACTGAAACCACCTCTGAGGCATCGCTAGCCTACCATGCAACGCACTGGAGCTTGTGGAGACTCTCATATTGTAATTAACTTGCAGATGTTTAACATGAAAATTTTATATGTGGATCTGAATCTAACATCATTTACCATCTGTAAATAAAAGAGGGACAGGGCTTTGCAATAATAATGAGACATGTTAGTAAAAATAAATGTGAAAATCTGAAACAGAAGTGTTGGAGATCCTTTTGTAGCACTACTGGCAAAGTAAATCAGCTCAGCTGCACAGGTGCTTAGAACAACAAGGACAAAGGAAATAGAAAACTTTGGTTTCTCTTCTAAAATAAAGCCAAAATTAACTACAAGCACAGCTTGTGGCGTCTGTTTCTGGTCAGTATAATCCTTCTTGGTAGATCACCTGTAGTTCCTCCCAGTGACAGTCCAGCAGTAAAGGCTGCTGGCTCTGGGTTAGGTGTGAAGAACTTGAAGTGACATGAGCCTACATTTAATTTGGTTTCTCTGATGTTACTAAGGTCATACTTCTGAAGCTCTGATGGCATCTCTGAGGCAGTTAGAGGTGACCAGCATTATACAGAGCATAAAAGGACTTGGACTCCCACATTACTTACCGCATCAGCTGTAGTCTTGGAAGAAACCGTGGGGTCCTGAGCACTCCTGAAAATCTGATTACTATGGGCAAAGCAGATAGTGACTTGTGGGGACAAAACCACGGTGGTAGTTAAAAGTAAACATGTGTAAGACAGACCAGAGAGCGTGTTTGAGCAATAGCAATATATAGAAAATCATAAATAGGCCGGTGCAAAGGTAATGATTAAAGTTGTAAGAAAAAGAATATGGATGTGTCTGATCCTTGCTAAATACTTGAGAAGTGATTCTAAGGCAGCTCGGAGAACAGAGTATTCATCTCTTCCTGCCTCCTCCCTAGCCAGGGTCTGTGGGGAGCGGTGACACGGATGAGAAATTAAGCAGAAGATTGCAGCCACTTTAAGGACAGCAAATCCTGTTCCCTAAAATGTATGTAGATGGTTACTGAAGCTTCATTTTATATTCTGCTGCATCTCTGATATGGCCTTGCAGAGATCCTGTAATTCTTGTAACTGCTTGAAACATTTCGACAGTCCTTCTCAATTAAGACAGCAAATTGTACAGACGTAGTACCAAGCAACTATTTACTTTTTCTTCAAGTTGTGGACATAATGATTGCTTAAAAATTATAGTATTCGCTAGTTTTTGAAAAAGGGACGTTATGCTTTCCTGTTTTGTACTGGCCTGTCCCTTGTAATGAATGCAACGTCAACAAGTTCCCATCTTTTTTTTCCCCAGTTGTTTATAGTAGTACAGTGTTTTAAATAGTTGTTACTGAATAATTTAATGTGTCTCCAAATATGCTTTCAGATGAGTCTTATTACTAATGTGTGAAAAGTAACAGATGCTTTAGGGTAGCAGCTCTCTTAATGTTCTTTAGGAGAAAGGTGAGTCTGTAGGAACAGGGCACCCTTTGATCCATAATTTTTTTATTCCACTTGCTTCTGAGTGCTTCCTTTAACATCCCTAGTCTACTTGGGCTATGTATTTGGTTGTCTTTGTTCTGGTGACTGGTTTTCTTTTATGATAGCTGACTTATATTTGTTCATATTTATTCAAAGAAAGATGATGAGCCAGAACTGAGCCATTTTATACTTTGAAGGATTAAGTAAAATTTGGGACATTAAATTTACTGGTTTGGGTGAATGTTGCGGTGGAGTTGTCGTATCACCGAGGACCGTCGCTGTTCATCCAGTTGTCTTGTCGCAGCCCGTTAAACTAAATGACGGCTACAGGAAACATATGGTTTCAGGTTTAGTGGCACAGTGTGTAAAGCAATTCACAATTTGTGTTCTTAACCTGTTTATTGAGACCGATTTTCAGTAACCTCCGTCAGTAGGTTTTGTTTGTTCTAGGGCGGCTTGTGTCAGGCTTCCCTTGCCAATTTATTGGCAGGGCACTGCGTCTGTTTACAACACAGATGTCTGTCTCCTACAATACAGTCATACAGTTCCCATTCAAACTGAGCTTTTTTTAGAGCCGTTTGAATGTTTTTAATATTCAAGCCCACTGCAGTCTCATAACTTAAGCTACCAGCTGAAGTGAAGGCTTTTAAATGAGACTCTTCACTGCTGTTCCTATGGTTACACTCGAACAGAAACCTGCTAAATAGGAGCCAGAAGGGCACGGAAAATCTTCTAGTAACAGTTGCTATCATTACTGCAACTTTACAATTTCCAATTTATTCTTTCATTTCTTTTGCAATATTTTCTCTTTAAGTGGAAGCGTACATTTCTGAGGATTAGTGGCTGCTACCATTAGAAAACAGTAGCTATGAAAAGATGTCGGAGACAGACCCCCTGGAAAGAGGGTTTTGTTCTGCTTGCAAGTGGATTTATTTTTTCCTCCCTTCTACCAGAGTTAACTTAAATTGCAGAGCA
Source organism: Rhinoptilus africanus (assembly GCA_013400135.1). Classification (NCBI taxonomy): domain Eukaryota; kingdom Metazoa; phylum Chordata; class Aves; order Charadriiformes; family Glareolidae; genus Rhinoptilus; species Rhinoptilus africanus. The sequence goes on from VXBO01005292.1 coordinate 82,763, forward strand.
CTCTTTATGTGCGATTCTAAGAGATATTTCCTGGGTTACTGTAGGTGACTTGCATGCAAACTACAAACCAGCATCAACGTACACGTTCCTATCAGATGGTAGGAGTAATAAGCAGCAGGTTAACTGCTGTTGTGGGGAAATAATACATATTTAAAGCAGACAACCAGCAGTTCCTCAAGCGCTGGAATGAATGGAGCGCGGGTCTCCTGTGGATTTGCCTTGTGCATGATTGATTTTTACCATCTGAGAATGAGCACGAGCCTTTTCTCGCAGCTGGGGCATTTTGTGGTGTTTCCCTCATGTCATGTCTCTGCGGGGTGGAGGAAGCCCACACGGCAGCAGTGGTGGGAGCTCTGGTCTCCTTCTCCCACTCTCATCCTCACCCTACAGCGGCTCTCCCTGTTTACCCAGTTTCACCATGTACTTTTGCTAGCATAAGTGCGTATTGGGTCACCGCTACAGTCCCTGGGTGCTCAACCCTGGAGAGGTGGGAGGGGAGTGTCAGGGCACCGTCTGCCCTTCTCTGGAGGTTGGAGAGGGCTCTGCAGGGCCTGGGTGGCCACTGGAGGGGTGCAAAGGAGAAGGCACTTGGCAGTCAGCGATGGGACTGCCCAGTGTCCCTCTTGACCCTCCCTGCGTTAGCGAGAAGCTGGGGCAGCCCGTCTCCATCTCTCCAGGCTGGTGCCAAGCTCCTGCGACACCTGCCTGCTCCGGGTCTGCCTTGAGCTGCCTCTCCCAGAGAGCCCCTTCCTCTGCCGAGCTTCCCTCCGGCAGCAGATTGAGACATCGCCTCTCATCGCATCGTTATCTCACTAATGCTGGAGAACGCGGACGGTTTCCCCTGGAGAGCAGGGCAAGGCATGTTGGCTGCTTGGGAACCGACCCCTTGGGGCTTGCTCTGGTTCCTGTTTAAAAGCATTGCCCTTGTGAAAACATCCTCAAGCCTTGTGGTATGACAGCAGGCTGAAGTCAGCTTTTGTACTGCAAAAAAAGCCCAGGATAATTAGGCATCTATGTAAATAACGCTTGAGGACACATTAAACCAGAAGAACGTTTATTCTAGCTGCTCTCTGGATACGTGAGTTTGCCTTGCTGTTTAGGTTATTATAAAGGATAGATAGAAGAACATCGTAAAAGAGGAGCAAAGAAAATCAGACCATAATCACATAATGCAAGCTTTCTTGCTCTTTTATAATACTGTTTGTGACTCAAGTCAAGTGCAATTTTTAAGAGTTGTCAAACCAAAGAAAAAAATCAGGGTAAAGAAATACAGAGTTGTAACAGATCTTTTAGGAGGGACTGAAGGGAAAGTGGCAGGACTGCAAACTGTGAATTATGGGTCTGCTTCCTCCTCTGAATAATTTCAAACTGTTACGTAGCATGGTGCCTACCAGAGCAATCCTTGCTTCTATCTCAGTGGTGAAGTGTCAAGAATCCCTGGAGCTAGTGGTGTCAGAAATAGCAATAAATTGTTGGGGCACAGGGAGGGAAAGCAGCAAACTGGAAAGGCGCATAGTTTTTTGATCATGCGGTGTGATGCATTACTTGCTCTTGGTCGTGGACTCTACTCTTTGAGTCAGTGGCTCAGCTCTGACCCGTGGGTGTTACCTGGCTCCTGGGTTGGGGCTTCCTGGGGACTGGGATGCTCTCACCCCCTGTCCTGCTGCTGCCAGGGAGCCAGCCTGTCTGTGTCCTGCCACGTACAGTCACCTCCTCGGCACCATGCTGCTCTCTCCAGGGCATCTAGAGGACAGGGTTTGGCACAGTGATGCTGCTCTGGTGCCCTCATGTCTGGAATAGCCACCCCAAGAAAATGAATGTCTTGTGTCCATCACTTGGCTCAAAATCTCTATTGTGAGCAGGCTGAGGGTAAACAATTTTTTTTAATAAATCACAAGATTGAAATACGAACCAAGTTGCAAAGTTGAGGAAAAACAGTGAACAGAGATGAAATGAAAACTAGAGCTATCATAACTTGGTCTACCTTCTGCCAGCCAACCAGCTGGTTGTCCCTCCCTGCTTTGGAGATCCTCCAGCCCCTTTGACACCCCTGATCTCCCCAAGAGCCAGCCAGCCGCCTGCTGCTCTGCTGCCTGGCGAAGTCTTACATGCCAGAGGACCAATGGCAAATCACTAGAGTTTTCCATGTGAACCTTATAAATTTATATGGGGTGGTGCAACCACGGTCAAGCGCCTTCCCGTGAAGTTTCACCTGAGACCAGCGATGGTGGTAGTCAAGTCACTCAGGGCGATGGTTGGTTTGAAGGTGACTTGTGTAACTTAGTCATAGGGAATAGTGTGGCAAAGTGATTAACAGCAATTCATTTGACCGCCGGTTCTCTGAGGGATGATGAAATGATGAACACACTGCTTGTCCTGTCCTGGACCCGAGATTTCTGCCAAGCTTCATCTGTAATAATGCTTTCGCCGAGGTTAATTTCCATCACTGGTGCAGTAAATAACTCTGACATGGTAAATTTACTGAACCATTCAGTGAAGGTTGCTGACTGCTAAGGGACTGGCCTTTCTCCCCAGCCTGCCACTTTCAGGGAAGTGAAATTGTTGTTCCAGAAGCTAGTGGTTTATTGATGTTCATCTTGAGCTGCTGAAAATCTTTCAGTCTTTGATACGGTTATCTTTATGTAAACACAGTAAGTCTTGGAGGTAAAATGGGGAACTTCAGAAAAGCTGTTAACTGCATGAATAAATTCTGAATTTAAAATTAGTAACACTTCTGTCTTGATGATATATAGACATAGAAAAGTTCACTTTGTACTTCCCCCTCCCCGTCTGTGTCCGTTTCTGTCTTTTAACAGAGTTTCTTTTTTTCTTTTCAGCATCATCAGTAAGACTGGCTTTTTCTTTTCCCTGTGTGTAAAAGCTGTCTATTGAGCGGCCGATGAGGGAAAGGTGTTTAGATTGTGACCTGGGGCTGGATTCTGCATGGCCACATCCTTCTGCACAGAGTTCTCCAAATGACTTTAAATGTGAAGTTTCTTTGGTCTATGTCTGTGTGCTGAGAACTACTGAGAAATATCAGTAGCTTCTGTTTTCCTACTGGACAAGATTTAAGTCTAAGACAAGCCAGCAATGGATTTAGTGAAATTCCTTCTTTTGGCAGGATTTTGATGGGAATTGCTTGCAGGGATGATGAAGTAGCATCTAGTAGGGCTGGGAACCTTGTTCTGATATTGAGAGCCCTGCTCTGCCCTGCGGAGAGTGACATGCCTTCTTCCTCTGCAGGTACCCAGATAACTGGAAGATACTGTTTGTTGCCAAAGATAGCTGCCAAAATCCTTCAGGCATGTGCTTTATTTATTCTTAATAAAGTGAAGAAAGACGCTACCTTTTTTTAGTCAAGGTGCTACAGTTGTCCTAGAGCTTGGGTGCTATACTTCAGTGGAGAGGAGGGACACGTTTTTTAAAATTAGCAGGATGCAAGAAGATAGATTGACTAAGCTTCATGTTTAACTGGTTATGTTTGGTTAGTTTACGTGAAGCAGAAGTTCTGTAGCCTCTAATGAACTAAGAAAGGTTACTTGATGCATTTCCTCTTACTCTTTCAAGACACTCTTTCCTTTCCCCTACCTCAGCCCTACTTCTGGTGGTCTTGAACAGAACAAACTGAAGAGATGCATTTTTTTCTTCCCTTGTTCTTTTTGATGTTCAAGAACATATGGAGCCCAAATCCTGTTAACAGGAAAAAAGATTTTTTTTTTTTAATGGACTTTATAATTAAGGTGGCATATTGCTCTGTTGGAGTGTTGTAGGTGACATATGAAGTAAGCCTAAAAGCCTTTCTTTAGTTGCCTTTAGTTGCTGGGATCTCCTTGATTGTCCAAGAGACATATCATTTGGGAGATACTACCCAGAGCCTTCTCCGCAGCTGTCTGGGTACCAGTCGCTGCTCTCACATTGTTATTTAAAAGCTGGTTAGGAGGATCCCCATGTGCATGAAACTGGGCAAGGAGCACACCAGCCACCAGGAGTGTTCCTGAATTGACTGAAATCCAGGCCCCAGGGTTATGTTTGAGATCTTCCTCGCGTGTCTTCTTCCAACATACTAATGTTGCACTTCCTTTTTGTGGAGTAAGCCATTGTTGGTTGATAGTGCCTTTTCTGGGAGGTGGAAGAGGGAAATTTAGACCAAGACTCTCCCCACTCCAGCAAGCAAAAAAGCTCCAAATGGAAAAAATTTTTCTAGCCTGAAGGCAAGTGTTCTACCTTTCGTGCCGTGTTAAAGCAGACCCTTGCTATTCCCTTAGAAACAAGCTAGAGCTGCATTTTGTGAGGATACTACGCTTGTAAAACACTTGATGCTTGCTTGCTGGATCAAGCCATGCAGGGACGGGACACCAGGCAAACTGGTGCCTGAACTGTAGCTGACCTGTGCGGGAGAGGTGTCTCTGGCTGCTGAGGGAGGAAATGTGATGGGAAGAAGCATCCAAGGAATTTTCGGGTCAAAGGAGAAGTTACTTAACGAATCCATAAACCCCCAATCAGTGAGCAGCCAGCGCTGCAAGTGCCAAAAGCCAGACTTTTCATATATATACAAGGAAAATCCTATGGTGCTGTATCCACTTTTGGATATGAGTTTAAAGTTTTTCAAAGACCAGAGAGCTCAGCAGTGTTACTTTTCCATTAAATCCATTTTGTAAGCGCCTGAGTCATACCAGCCTTGCTGACAATAAGTTTGTGAAAGCAGTTCACGTGCAGGTGTTGCCGCTGTGCATGTGCTGCCTCTGGGAAGGTGATGGATTCTGCAATTCATGTCAAGAGATCTGTGCATCATTCTGCAAACGGAGGTGATGCTTCGGATCAAATCAATAGATCACTCCTGAGGAGAAAACCTTCCAAACAAGATACCCTCTGCATTTTAAAACAAGCATTGTACATCTTATTTTAGAAACTTCTGGAGCTTTGTAGGTGCTCTCTAGAGCATCTCTGAGGTTGGTGAGTCTCTTTTACATGGGAAGAGGCAGGCCATAGTATCCCAAGGTGCTCCCCAAGGAGGGGAATGAAGAAGTATATACTTAAGTGATGGCAGAAATCTCCCTTCAGACTGCACCAGCAAATAAAAGGCCTACCCTTAACCTCTTGCTATTCAGGCAGCTTCCGCAGCGACGCGTAATGCAGTTTTTGCTAAACCAGAGGAAGATATAAGCACCTTGTCAAAAAATAACTTGTTTTTTTTTCAATCTTCAGATTGAATCTTTATCAACTCTTCCTTCTTTCCCTAGTTCCCCATGTCTAAACCAAGAGCAGCAATCATCTAAATGAGTCTTTGCTTACACTGCTTGTCTCAATCTTGATGCATCTTAATTTTAATTATGTTCTGTAGACTAAACAGTATATTGTCGGTCTTAATAGTTTTGCACCTAATGACCATCTGTCCTTAAATATATACCAGAATGACTTTAGAAAGCCTGTTGAGTTTTCCTTTGGCAGCAGTCTGGAGATGCCTGTGTGCTTGATAAGCTTTATAGTGTTGTCCAATACCATCCTACAAGCATCTTAGGTTAGCTGGATAAATGCAGATTGATTCTGCTCTTTCAGTACACGAGAAAATCGTACCAGGAAGAAAAATTAGTAGTGAGAGCAGGACCTGCCACTGTCTTAAGGGCAGGGGGAGCTTATGGGGGCTGGAGGCTTCTCTCTCCCTAGAGATGGGGAAAAATATGCTCCAAGTGAAGTATGCACTGAGTGTCCCTCTGCCTCTGAAAAAGCCTCAGGGAATTCTGCTTGTACTTTTTTTTTCTCTCCCCAAATCCTTTCTTTTTAAAACTCTAGCTTTTACCTGGGCTGGGGTGTGTGTGTGTGCGTTCAGTTTACACAAAACTTATGTTTTGCCTATGGCTTACTTGAGCCCAAGGGATGGGGCCTGACCAGGTTGCATTTTGCACTTTGAGAGCCAGGTTGGCATCTCTGGCTTTTAGGATTTGCTCTGTCCTTCTGTCTCACGCTGGGCTAATTTAACCTCATCTTGGTAAACAAGAAAAGGGTCCTTATTCAACAGATTTGAGCTGGAGTGACTGCAGCTGTCGTCTGGCCTGTGCGCAAACCAATTTTGTTCATTCCCTCGGCTGGCAGGAAGCCTGCACCAGAATTGTGTCGGGACTAATCAGCATTAAACCAATGTCAGGAGGGCTGCGGCAGGCTGCCCTGTAGCAAGGCAAGAGCAACAAGGCTGTTGAGGAGGGATTAGCCTAAGTCCTGCCCGGGATGCAGCTGTGTGAGGAAAGGCACTGAAACTGTACGGAGTATTTTTCTTGGGTCTCCTTGTTGTGAAAGTCCCTAGGCAACTGCTAAAAAAAATGGCTTCACAGTGGGAATTTGGCATGGTTTGCTGTATGTGTCCATAAATATGAAAGCCAGGAGAAGGTGCAGCGTGCATGGAGCTGTAATATTTAGGAGACACAGGTGGTGCCTTGGAGCATGCTGGGCTTTCTTCTGGAAAGGCGAGGTAGGGGGGAATGAGTAAGTTCAGTGTGCGGTCTCCAGCCAGGAGATGATAGTGATGCTGCTGCTAGTCTTACCTTATACTGTAACAGATGAGTCAGGACTAAACAACATGAAGGCTGGGAGGTGGAAATGTTTCTGAGGGAAGACCTGAGGCTTGGCAAGGGATGATTCATAGCTCTAATGCCTCACAGGCTCTGTTTTCCTGCCTGGTATTTACACTGCAGGTTCAAGAGTGCCTTCTTGTTTGCACTGAAAGCATTAAATCAGAGATCCCAACTTATGCTTTTTTGCTCCAAAGATGCTGAAATGTTGGCATCATGCTTTGCTCTCCCCTTCCTACAGCTATTGAATTGTCTTCGCAGTTTTTAATCTCAAAAATTATTTCTGTCTCAATCCTGAGCAGCATGATTAGTCTTTGAAGTCAGGCCTGGCTTGAATGGGGGCTTGGACCTCCAGAGGTCCTTTCCAACCTGGTTATTCTGATCCCTCTGCTTTCACAGGTACGTGTTTTGGATGATCCTGCACCTAAAATTCTCCAGCTTCCCCTCTGACTCTGTTAGGGGTCCATCTGGTTGTGTATCTGCTCCGCATTAGTCATCCCTCTCAGAGTGTAGCTATAGCAGTTCATTGTATAACCACATAAAATTGATATGCTCCTGTGTTACCCACAGCGGGCACAGCTATGCTCTAAATGCCTTTTATGCCTCCTAAACCTCTAGGGAAATCTGCCTTTGCCTAAATTTACACATCAGAACTGTTTTCTAGAGCAAAGCAGAGCCCAAATGAACTTTTGAACTGTGTCCCTGCCACATGTTAAGCATGTTGTCATCATTTAGGAAGCTCATTTAGGGGAAGCAAGCAGACCTTCTGCTCTAAGATACCCCAATTAATTGTAAGCTAAGCAACGTAAGAAATCCTCCTTCTTAGGGAAAAATCATTATCAATAAATCTGTCTGAGATGAGTGAACAGAGACGGAGGAACAGAGCAGCTTTCTGAGCACTCTCATGGCTAGAAAAATCGATCAGGTCTTGGTGAAGAAGGGACCAAAGTCCCCAGCCTTGCCTTGTGCTTACTCATATGTGAGATAGCTCCGGTGGGGATCTTGGTGAGACTCCGGCTGCTTTGGGCATGAGGGTGTGACAAGATACAGCCCTGTGTTACCAAAACTCACGTAAAGCCTGAACGCGCTCTCTGCCAAGGTCTCCTCAGGCGGTGTCTGATGGTGTGGAGCGTTTGGTGGGTGTGAGGTTATTAATTGGGCAGAAGAGTCTGGGCTACTAGCGGTGCTTTCTGAAACACCGCTTTCTTAAAGGGAGGTGAAGTGGTTTGGGGGATACTCTTAAGCTGGGGTAAAATGTTTAAAAAAACCTAACCAGACAAAAAAAAAAAAACAAACTAAATTTTTGTTTTCAAATATTTTGTTTCGAAAATTTTTGTTGAGTTTCCAGCTAGGCACTAACATAAATGGATGGGCTTTCAAAGGAGCCTCCAGTGCACATCCTTAAATAGTCACTGAAATGCTTCTCCAACTCTGATATCTCTAAATTATTTTATTTTTTGTGATGTTTTGGTGGGGTTTTTTCCCCAGTCCTGGGCGAGAGAAGCCTGGCTGGTGTGGGAACTCTGCCCCCACTGCAGGCGGGAGTTGGGGAGGGCAGGAGAGGATCTGGTCCCTCATCGCTCCCGCTTCCCGCACTGCAGGGCAAATGGGACTGTGGCGTGCAGAGCATGTTTCCTATCCGGTTTCTCCTTTTCCTTTTTCCTCCTCATCTTCTAGCAACATCTTACCTGCCAAGTTCATGCTAATGATGTGTCTTATTCTTTCCCTGAAAAAAAAATCATCAAAAACAGCTGTTTAAAAGAGGGGGGACCAGTAACAGGAACTAGATTTGCTGTAACCCAACCCCCCCTTTTATCTTCTATCCTAAAAGACTGGTATTTTTTCCTAAACAAATTACCACTTTTTCATTGTCTCTGTATTAGTCTCTGGATCTTCAAAAGCGACTTTCCAAAATGCAGTGTTACGCTTGAATTCTGGGGGCCTATTTTTCACCCTTAATCATATGTGGTGTGCTCTGCTGACGGCCAGTGACTTCAGGCTGTTACCCTGAAATTGCCACCTCTTGCCATTTCCAATGCAAGAGGTTATTATTTTTAATTCAAGGCATTTGACAAGTTTGAGCCCCCTCCCTGTGGGAGCGCAGATGGCAGCTAAAGGGATGCTGGAATGATTTCACTCCTACCTTGGTGATGACAAACTGGGCTTCAGGAGAGAGCGGCGAGAATGTCCCTGCAAATCTGTTTGAACAGATCCTGTGTCCCTGGCAAAGATGGAAAGGATCTGATGCTCTTTGTGGTGGGTGGTGCTGTGGTCTGAGGTCCTACCTGCTTACCCATGTTTCCCAGATTGATCATTATGTCTAGGCCTCCCTTCCTGCCTGTTTTTTTTATTTCTAATGCTGTTATGGACCTTGCACGTGCAATGTTAAACAAATCTCTTCTTAGTTTTGTGGGGTTTTGTTTTTCTCTCTTTTTTCCTCCCTTGTACGGAATTCCCAAGTGTCATGGTTGCCTACTAGAAAGGGATTTTTGCATTTGATGACCTCTTTGGCATTGTGAGAAGATGGGAGAGGAAACAACAGGTAGCATTTTAAAAACAGGACAAGATCTATCTTATAGGCCAGAGAGAACCTTGATGTTCTCGACAGAGTTGAGGCTGTCGAGGAAGCGCAAGGCGAAACAGGGCTGAAATCCTGTTGAGCTGGTCTGCATGACGTCCCAGTGGGAAACCCCCGTTTTCGAGGTGCGGGTTACCCTGCGGCAACTCCTGAGCTGGTCCTGGAGGAGCTGAAGCAGCCTGCAGTGCATTGCAGCCTCTTCTGCCTCAGGGCATCCTGTGAGAAGCCCGGAGCTGCTCTGATTGTCAGGGAATTAATTATTCATCTTCGAGGAGAAGGGCTGTTCAGGAAAATTTGACCTGCTGCAGCTCCTTTCTCCATTTTAGGGAACATGTGTGGGTTTCAAGTTTTGTATGTGTACAGCTGGCATAGAGCAGGGGTTTAAAGGGCAACTTAGACTTGAAGCGTCCAAAGGTGCAGCAACTTCCAAATTTGTGATCTGACTTGGAAATTTTGCTTTCTGAACAATGCTGGGGAAATAAGCTGTGGGTCAAAAACTTTTCTTCTGCTCACAAGTATATAATATATCAAAAAATAATGCACATTCATGCTTCTTGCTGAAGCGCACGATTATTGAATGGCCCAGCTTTCCTGCACTCTTCGTGAGCTAGACGGGCTGGTGCTTAGAAGTTCTTTTTGTAGGTGTGCAGCTCATTTTTTCAATTTTTGAGTCATTGTGGGGTTTGTTGGATTTTGAATGTATTCCCTTGTTCTGGGTAGTAGTGCCAGTGTTCTGGTAGTGAGTGCCAGTAGTCATTGTTCCTCCTGCTCTCCTCCACCTACTATTTCCCAAACTACAGTTTTTGTGCAGATGTGATGAACTGGATGGAAAAATGAAAAAGTTGAATCCAGCTGTGAGGTGGAAAGCATTTTTTTCACTTTACTGTCTCTTCTTTCTTCTTCATCCCTCCATCCTTCCCCCAGGTGTCCTTCAGCTGGCTCAGCTCACCCGGTGCAGTTCCCCAGTGGAAACACCTGAGCTTGTGAACTAAAACCTTGTGCGCAGGGCTGGGAATGAGGAGAGGTGAGAGGAGGAGCTGGTGGTGTCTGAAGCATCACTGCGGCTGGGTGTCTGTGGCTTCACTGAGCACCTGCTCCATGAGCTACCAGCCTGCAGTGCGCCAAAGCCATGCAGCAGATGAGTAGCAATGACCAAATTACAAGCTGGAAATTGTGGGGGTTCGAGGTGACACAAGCTTCATGTTAAAAAAATAAATCACTGAAGCTTTTTTCTATTGTTGCCACTGAGGTTAAAGCTGCAGAGGAACTTAAGCAATTTTCTACCCCCTTTTTCTGCTACTTGCAGGTGTAGGTTGTTCTTAGAGGCCACTGCAGAAGTTTTCTGATGGGTATCTGCAAAGCTTTGTGTCATTTTGTGATTGAAATACACTCCAACTGTAGCTTGCTTCCTGAGCTATGCTCACATAGGATTTGATCTTTTGAGAAAGAGCGCAATTTCCAAACTCTTAAGTAAGAGAAAGGATAGGGAAAGGGGGAGACTGACCTTCTGTCAGGACAAAACACGTATTGAAACAAGTGCTTTTGCTTCTACAGGTTGACACAAGGTTGGGATTAAATTCATTTCAAAGCAAAAACTAAAAGGGCTTAGAAAACATAAGTTTAGCCATGTTGATTGCATGACTACTTCGACATGCCCTGACAGTTCAGGGAGACGCAGAAATGCTGTCGTTTGCCTAAGAAAGTGCAAACCTCTGTCAGAGCATCCACCTGGATGACTACTGCGGAGTCATGTGGGTCTGTGTGTTATCATTTGGGTAGGGCCACCGCATTTTGATCTAAACCAGAGAAGGAGCTGTACCTATATGGGCCTTAGGTTTTGCTGCCATTAAGTAAACTGCTTGCGATCTACCCCTGCGGGCTGCATCAAAACACATCATCTCTTTAGATGGAAGAAGCGATGGAGAGGTGAGAAGGTGATGCGGGATCCTGCTGTTGCAGGATTGCTACCAGGGCATCCTCCTCCCTCTCCGCAAAGTGGACAGTGTTACTGACCTAAAGGAAATGGGGCTCAGCGCTAACCTGCAGCCTGAGCCAGCTGTGTTGGAAAGCACCGGTATGAGAAAGGGAGCCAAAAAGGTGAGGGAGATACCTAAATAAACACACCAAAGAGTTCAGATCTCTGGGACAGATGGCAAAAGGATGTTTCTTTGGGGAAGGATTATTTTGGGAAAGGGTTAACCAGAAGCGCCACCAAAACTGGTACTGCGCTAGTTTTATAGCAGATTTAAAATACCTTTTTCCCCAGGCTGTTTATAAATTGTTGCTCTGATGCCACAAAATACAGATTCAGGTTGAAGTTTCATATTTCTGTATTAAAATAAGTCCCATTCAGGCTGTCATATCAGTATAAACAGAGAATAAACCTTGCTGAATTCAAAGCCCGGGGTGGACTCCTACTTTAACAAGCATCCTTTTTTAGAGGCAGGAGGAGTGTTTTTTTGAAGCTTTGTTGTTTTTGCTTATAAATAAGCGTTGCTAGAAGTTTGAATGTTTTGCAATTCTTTCATGACCCTTACATTTGTATGTGAGTGCTCAGATCCCTTTCATCTGGTGTACATACATGCTCTTTTTGATTTCAAAGGGGAATTTTGTTTCCCCACATGCACTGCCTGTTCTTGTGACGGCTCAGAGACTAGCCCCATTGGACTGATTCTCTGTATATGTGTGGAGCCCTTGAAATATTCATTATAGTTTGTGGTAATCTAATAGTAGTGAATCATTTTACAGGCCTTTGCAAGAAGGTATTTTTTTTTCAGCCTGATAAAAAAACCAGCAGGCTTTATTTAAGCAAAAATCCAGTAATACTTGTGCTCAGCTACCCTCTGCTTAGATTATTGCTAAGTAAACTCGCAGCTATGTAACTACTGAGATCTGCATCATGTATTGTCACAAATATTTATAGTTTGGGTCTTTCCTCTTGTGTGTGCTTCCTATGTAAGTATCCAAAGCAATTTGCTTCCTTAATGTAAATATTTAATCCAATGCACACAGACCTGTTAACCTTTGCGTTGAGGAGGTACCCATCAGGGACGCTCTCGGTGGATTTGCGTGTTGCAGAATAAATCACCAGAAACCTGTCAAACCCTGAAGAGATATGCAAATGCCTGCATCTCGTTAATCTGGCATGTGTGTATCCTGTCTGATTTGAGATGGGAATTCTGATCCCCTGGGAGCAATGCAGGAACTCCTGATGCTGTTGCAGTGCTGCGAGGAATTACGAGCCAGCTGGTGTCCAGGTTTGAGGACTGTCTCTATTGTTGTTCGGGCCATTTTGTGGAGCTGGGAAGAGCCACAGATGCAGGGGGCAGCTTGGGAACCTGTAATGGACCATTCCTGCCAGTCCCCTCTCTCTGGGAGAGAGAGAGCAAACACATGTAATGTGATTGTGCATACAATATATATTTGCTTTTTCTTACATAGAATCATGGTCTTTACATGGTGGGCTTATTTGGTGGGCTTATGTATTGTAGAGACTATTGAAACCCATCCTTACACGCTGTAAACAACTCCATCCTGTCTTGATTTGAAGGAATTACCACTTCTTCCTCCCTGGAAAATGATTATGCTCTTGTTTTCTGTAATTGTTCAGATTTAGCTGTCCCACGTTGTCACACCAGCACAGCACAGTTTTCAGAGTGGTGTTGCTATACCCATACATTTTGTTAATTCTGTTTTCTTTTGTATGCGCTTCCCTAAATTCATTAGGCCTGCCAGACGTTACTATACTCATAGAGACCGTGGGTACTAAAGCATATTTCAGCTATGGAGCGGTCTGTGCCTAATCCAGCCTGGATCTGCTCAGTGTGAAATACTCTTGTTCCTAATGTGTGCTCAAACAGTTACTGAGGTCTCCAAAACAGCATGGTATGGCTTGCCCCATCAGGTGAAGCACTCTATTTAATTCCGCAAAATTCCCCTTCATGCCAGAGGAAAGTGTAAAATATCATAACGTAACTCCTGTTGCTTTTGCATGAGATGTCTGCAATGGCTCTCGTGGCTGTTTGGGGTGGCTCTAAAAGGTTTGGAATTAGCCTCTTCATAGTCCGTGACAACTCATGCCTATTTAAAAACTAGAGCCGCAATTACATGCCGTCTACCTATGTATTTTTAGTATGCCAATCAACCTGGGATCAAGGCACTAGAAGATTAGTGGATTAGTGTCAAAGAGGAAACATTTGCTTAAACGCCAGGTAATTTTTGGGTTATTTTGATCTCTGTTCTCTGCTGATTCCATCTCTACTGGCAGGGCACTAAAATAGCAGGCAAAATAGGTACTTGGGGTGAAAGTGGGCCTCTATTTCTTACTCTCCTTTTCGTGCTTCTCTCCAGCTCCTCTTTCAGAGTCCCACTGTCTCTTTTCAACCCTGTTTCAGGCCAGGAAATGTGCCCTGTTCTCTTTTGTGGCTCTCCATGGTCTTTTTACCTTTAGGGTCTAAAACCATCCCAGAAGCGTGTACTGATTTTTACATGGGTATCTACTGCTCCACAGAGGGATTTTTACTGGAGTGGCAGTGGAAATTTGAAGGGAGAGAGGGTGAGACACTTGTTTTCGTTGTTGGGCTTTGGCAAAGGAGAGACTTTTAAGATACAGAGCTCTCTGCACTGACCCCTTTTGCCTCTTTGTGGGACTTTACCCACGTTCTTTAACAGCTCTTGTTGATGACAGTGGAAGGTGTATGGTGGGGTTTAAAGCTGGGTTGTTGGTAGAGCAGGCAACCCCAAAATAAACCAGAGATGAAATTTGATAGAAGCCCTGAAGTGGTGGTTTTTGGGGTGCATGAAGGTTAGGACTGCACCTGCAGAATCACCTACGTTTCCAGACATCTGTGGGCATGAGTGGGACAAGGGAAGAAAGGGTCTGAGGTGCAGGGGCATTTGCAAGGTGAACCTAGAGGCAATTATTTTTCTGGCCTTCTCTGTGGAGATCCACCTTTACAGAGGTGATTTGGCACCTGATGCTCCCCAAGGTGATAAGGGAAGCCAAAGGATTTTGTTCCTGGGCTTCCCTTTGTAGGAACCTGAACTAAATCTAGAGGCATGGTGGAAACGCTGCTGTGCTTTGAGTTTTCCATCTGGAGTTTAGTTTGGATCCAGAAATTAGTATTGGTCCATGCCCTTGGATTTGAATCCTGACACTTTACTGCAGCATGGTGATTGAGTCCTGGTTTCAGCTGTCTGTATTTTCAGTAGGCTTGGAATTTGGCCACAAAAGGGTAAGGAGTGGTAAAGCATAAATCTGGTTGGTTATGCTTTGTCTGAAATATATAGAGCTCTGCTGCAATGAAAAAAAGCTAAAGCTGGATCTAACTAATCATGGTTTACTTAAGGTTTACTTAAGCATAGAGAGCATTTTTCATGTGGCTTAGATGTGCAATTACTATGCACTGATAGCTTCTTAATGATCCCTTTTGTAAACTCACTGGCAGCAGCCTGATCTTCAAACAGTTTCTAAATGCAGGTGGTGTTGACCAGGGCAGGTAGGTTCTTGCAAAGATGTTTGTAGCAGAAGAGATATTTTAACTGAACACAAGAATTGATCTTACAGTCTTACAAGAATTGATCTTTCTTTCAATATGTTGATATTTTTGCCTCTTAACAATGTTCAAACACTTTTTAGTTGCTTTTTTTTTTTTCGAGAACTAGTACAAACTGCGTCATCCAGCATGTTGTATAAATGGCTTGTTCCTTTGGTGGCAGTTTTGCCCACAGTAGAAGCATTTGCGGCCATATGCTGATCTCCAGTTGTTGTAGTACAGCTGGGTTTCAGCAACTGAGAGCATTCTCCAAACCGAAATGGTTTCTTGGGTAGTTCTTAAGTATTAGCTCTAAGGACTGATGAGGCTGTGTGGGCGGTGGATCCTCATCTGCCTGCATCTTTATTCCTTCTCCATCTGGGAGCTCTGGTAACTTCAAGTCTTGCCTGCGGGTGCTCGTGACTTTTCAGAGTGTGGAAAGTTTCTGTCTTTTCTTTTTCTGAAAGGATTCAGTTGTTGAAAACTGGCGGAAGACTGGCTCTTGGAGACTGTCATAAGGACAATTATTTGTTGGCAACAGCTTAAACAGCAGTTTCTCAAAATCCTCTAAACAAATCCATTTGTGCTACACAAGGGAGTGTTTCTACTTCATGCTGATGAAAGAGCATGAACTACAAGAAGCAAAGTTCTTTCTTTCCTGGACTCCCTTCCCATCAAAACCACACAGAACTAAGTTTTCATAAAGGTTAGCAGCTGCAGCCTTTGACAGGTGAGTGTTGCCTCGGTGTAACCCTTTGCTTGTAAAGGGCGTACAAAAAAAGTAACTCCATATAGTGAGGAGCTAATTCTGGGTCCATCCTTTCTAAGTCCACCTCTTGGATAAAACTGGTTGTCTGAAGCTTGCAGACATGGACCGGCTCTTCAAGGAGTGTGAAGAGGCTGTCCTTACCCAGGGACAGCCTCTTCTATTTTAAGAAGCCACCTTGAGTGCCACTGTTGGGTTGTGGATTGTGCTGTTTGAAAAAGGAAAAAAATAATACATTCTTCAAAAGCTGGGAAACAGCTTCCCTCTGGAGGCTACGGATGGATGTAGAAGATGGGGTTTCACAGGCTGGGTTCTGCGTCAACAATAAAAAAACAACCATGAGTCCTTTGGATCCTCTTTGTGTTCAACACATCAAGGGACAGCTTTTGGGGACATCAGAAAGCAAGAGCTTGCTTTAAACCGGAAAAGCCTATTGCCCACTGTAACAGTGCTAAGTCCAGGGAACCGAGGCCCTAAGCTTGGGCAAGATGGGTAGAAAGAAAGTTGCCAAAAGGCAAACCCCCAAATTGGGCATAGCTGACTATCCAAGCTGCAGGACGGGCATCTTGGTGCTCTGTT
The DNA here is from genome assembly GCA_013400135.1 of Rhinoptilus africanus. Lineage (NCBI taxonomy): Eukaryota > Metazoa > Chordata > Aves > Charadriiformes > Glareolidae > Rhinoptilus > Rhinoptilus africanus. The sequence goes on from VXBO01005292.1 coordinate 98,783, forward strand.
TATGTCAAAGTTGATTAGTGCTGAAAATGGTCCAGGCCAAATTAAGCTTCTTTCTTTTCCTGTACTGATTTGCAAGCCGAGCTTAATTAGGGTGGCAGAAGGTGTTATCTGTGAATTTATTCACACTCTGCTGTTGTGTAAATGCAGCTTTGGTGAAACTGCTTCAAGCTTCAAGTAACAAAACACCTGAAACTTGCCATCCTGATGAGCCAAGGGGGACTAATACTGGTGTGTGATATTATGTGCATTGTGGAGTGATTTAAAAAAAATAAAATCTATCTTAATGCAGCCTCTTTTAAAAGATAACTGAATGCACTGTAATTATAAAAACAAAGAATAAAAATACACCTGCTTGTTCATGTACTAACAAAGCCACAAAGCAAAATTTACTGAAAATTTCCCCTTTCTTTCCTGCATTCTTGCACGCAAACCTAAACAGTAATAGTACAGGGATTTTTAGGATGACAAGTTCTGGTTGGTTGTGGGGTTTGCTGTGGGTTTTTTTTCTTCCCCCTTTTCTCATCTCCAGAAATACCAACTATAATAAAGCAGATCTTGAGACAAGACTCTTGTACTACCTCTGTCCCAGTGGAGCAGTGGACAAAACCTGCTTTAAGATTCATTTAAATTGAAAATGATGGTTGTGAGTGGGTGTTTCCAAAACCAGTCTGAGAATGCAACATCACGTTATAGCACAGAAACCGGGTATGTTTGAACTTGATCCTGCCCTTGTAAATTAATAGAAAGCACAAGTGTGAAAGGCGTCCCGTGCAAAAGGTGCGACTGGATACCTCATTCTGTGTTGAGCCCGTGGAAGGAGATCAACATGTGAAATGAGGATTGGGAAGCGGGCATGGCACTGAGGAGGAAGGTGTCCAGACTTCATGGAGGACATGATGGTATCTAAAATGCTTTTCCTTCCTTGGCGGTTCAGACCAAGCCTGTGGGCAGGTGCCTCTTGCTCCAAAGCCAGGGATCCCCTTACCAGATGGGCTTTGGCATCTTGCTGCTTTTAAGGACCTGAGCTGATGTCTTGAATACTTTTCACTGTGACATTGCTGATGTTCTTCTGGGAACTGAGAGATTTCAGACCCTTTGGTTTCTTAGGGTCACATGTGTTACTCACTTGCTATCTAACTAACCAAAAGGTTAGTGGGCAATTTAGGAACAATGATGGATGAAACTTAAATTTAAATGAACTTTTCATTACTGCTCGGATTGTTTTCCCTATTATTACTCATTCATTTCATACCAAGCATCCAAAATGGAGTGCAGATATGAATATAAAAATGCAATAAAAAAGAAAATATGCCACTTGCTGTATATAAACAGGGTGGACCAAGTATCTCTGGGGCTCACTGTCTGCGTACCGCCCTGCAGTGGATCATGAGCCCATGGTTGAAAAGGCAGCATGGCAACTCTAACAGCCTGAGTGAATTCCACACACCTTGATTTCTAGAGCAAATAAAGGCCCAACGTGTAAACAGTTCCCTGTATTTATAACTATAGGTCCAGTTTTATACCTGCTCCACTGTTTCCTCCAAATCTCTTCCAGCCCTTGGGGACAGACCCCAAGGTCTAGGAGCACCATGTCCCCGATGTTGCTGATACCTGTTTATTAAACTCACCCCACTGCAAAAAATCACCCAAACTGACATAATTTAAGCCATGACTTTTTGGATTTGACAAGGTTATGATGCAATTTTATGTAAAAGGCATGGTGTAGTTCATACTTGTTTGCTAGTGTAGTGGGATATCTGTGATCTGTTGGCAGCTGGGACTGGGGCTATTTTAAGAAGCTGACAGTGTTGGTGCTGTATAATGTTACGCTGTAGGCAGAGAATAAGTATTTTAATCAAGGTCAGAAGGAAGGGATGATGGCAAAATGCTTGTTATTTTTGTAACCTTTTTATCTTTATTTAGGCTTGCACAGTAACTCTTAGGCGAACAAATCTTTTTAAAAGGACTTGAAATACAGAACCTTCTCTAACTTGTTTGTGGCAATAGTCACATTCCGTTACTTTGTGTTTGTATAAAGAATTAGGCTGTTCAACAGTGTTCATAGCTCTGTATTTATATCGCTGTTGTCAATGATCTTCTGTTTTTTACTTCTTGTGCAGGAGTTTACCTAACTTCTGTGATTGTTTAGCTCTACGATTGATGATGGTAAATGGTCAAAGTACTGAAGAGGGTAACAAAACCAGAACCTGTCCTGGCGCATCTGGCTAGGCATCCCTTCATGAGTTGTTACGCCTTTTCCTGTTGCAGAGGTGGTGGCTAATTCCGTGGAAGCTCAGTGCCAAATTCCCTTTGAACGATAACCTTGTAAAAGACTTTTGGGGAGAGTTGTGAGGGCAGCCTGGCAGAGAGGCTTGTAAAGGCACTGGGGCTATGGGCCGGTAGCAAGGGGGAGTCTCGAGGTTTGGCAATGGTTTGGTTTGTTTCCTCTAATTTACATATTTATGCAACTTTTTTAGTTCAAACAGCTCAAAAGTAGAATGAAATAGCTTAATATACCTGGAGTGGAAAATCATCATCCTACAGATTTGAATGTGGGTTGTCTTAAGGTGCCTTCTAAAGAAAAGAGAAAATTATCCTAAAATACAAATTCACATCACAGGAGTTGGAAGAACTCCTGTGCCCTCTGCTGAGAGCTGCCTTCCCAGAAAATACAGGCTTGGCAGAATTATCTGGGTCCTCTGAGCTGATGCCTGGATTAACAGCTCAAGCAGTAGGTCGTGGTGGAAATACTCTGCATTTACACCTAGAAACTGAGTGACCAGTGAGGTCAATGGTATTGCAGCTTTAATATAGACTCCCGGTTTACAAAAACAGATTTAACTTGAGGAGGATTGCGTAATGCCTTTGTGTAATATACGAATGGGACTTTTCTGACAAAGGAATGCCATGGTGTCTGTGAAAACATTTTTGGGTTTTTTGCAGATGAGCAGTTGGAAGAAACATCAGTTAGACATGGTAGCAGGAAGCTCTTCCATTACAAGTACCTATTGGGGTAGCTGTTACTGGAAGAGATTAAAATTGTTTATTCAAGCTTATTTATTCAAGTCTTCGTCTAAAAACACCCTATTATGAAACAGAAATGGCAAACAGAACTACTGGGTAACTTCAAAAAGTCCTGAAAAAGGCATGCAGTACAGCACTGAAGATGCAATAGCATGGCTAACAGTACTATACTGAAGAAAACCTCTCTGGTTTAGTTCAACACCAGTTAAAGAACTGGTGGTTTTTCTTCCAGAGTTTCACAGGCTCTGTGAAGGGCTCAACATATGAACAAAGCTGTCTCTCGTAATAGGGAAGCTGTACAGCAGTGTGCTGATTGAGGTACTGAGAATTTAATCTTGTTACTAATTTTGAGAAGCATTTCTACGATGTCTGTCAATGCGTTCAGCACCTGTATAGTAATATGGTCGCGGAGGGTTTTATTTATCACATGGATTTACCCTTTGGCAGTGGTGGGGGGAAGAGTGGTTGCAAGAGGGAGTGTTTAATGTCTGCTTCACATTTTTCCCTTGCCCAGTGCATTTGTATGTCTTTTCATTTTGTTCATACTTGCTTTTTTTTTATCTCTGTTTGTTATGTTGTGTAGTCTTGTACAAATGGCTAGAAGCAGAACTCCATGGCAAGAGCTCAGATACTGCAGACAAAACCTCAGGTAAAGAGGCGTTGAGGACAAAACAATCACCAAGGCCCTCTCTCTCTCTTTATTTTTTCTGTCTTCCAACTCCCCTTGAATCAAAGTAAGGGTCAGAATTTAAAAACAAAACCAAAAATCCTCAACACTTTCATTCTTTTACCTAATTCAAATCAATATCTGATAAATTTTCATCTTTTTCTTGAAGCTCTCTTGGCAGATGTGCTTCCCCTCTGCAATGAAATGCCACTACTGGTGTCAGGCGTACTGGTGGATATACAAATTGCTAGATCTTAGCGTGCTTGCTAAAGACTGAACAATATCTTGTGTGAGGCTGTATTAGAGGATATTTACCAAGAAATCTGACTGGGCTTAGTTATGTAGATTTCTGTACAAAAGGTCCAGCTCCACTAATTTCTCATACAGAGACCCAAAGTTTCCTGACACCTCAAGGAAGCATGTTTTGTGATCTAGATTTAAATAGCAGTATTACTGTGATCCACACAGACACACATCCCCGCCACCACCCCCCAAAAAAGAAGTCAAATGGTGTAGATGTACTGATAGAGTAGACAACCCACTATGGCTTTCTGATTAAATATGATCCATCGATTGCTTTACGTGTTGACATGCAAGAGGTAGGTTAGACCTTGCTCACCCCTCCTGCCCCCCAGAAAGGTCACCATCATCTTGCAGGCAACTCAGATTTTTAAATTTTGGAATGAAAACTGTTTTGTCTGCCTTGTCCCAGTCCTCTCTTTCATATAATTACCCTCCTTTGCTGTAAGATTATGGGGATATGTGATCAGAAATAATGCCTTTGAGTTAACGTCCTGGAACACTGACTAGCCCACCACTGCTGCTTTGGTGTCATGGTGAGGTACAGAAGAAAAGCAGCATAGCACAATTTCTGCACGACTTAAACTAACCGTCTCCTGAAGCTGACAATTGACAGCTTAGTTGCTCCCCAGCCAAGCACTATTATTCCTGTCCCCATGTTGTTTTCTCGCTCACACGTTGTATGTTACTAGCTTCTCATGCAGGGTCATCCAGTTATCCAATGCTTAACGAAGTTCTGTCTGCAGGGAAACAACATAGCTGGATGTGCTGAACGCTTTTAATTAGAAATAGCTATCAAAGAGGTTGTCACCATGAGGTGCAGTGCTGTGCATAGTCGTGCTCCCAGTACGTTCCTCTAAAGGAATAAAAGATATTTTTATTTCTGTGGTCACAAGCATTCCTGTCGACGTTCCAGAGCTTGGAAGAAGTGACAGATAGCTTGCATTCCCTGCACCAGAGGGTGTGGGTAGAGGATGCCTCGGCCTATTTGGTACGTGTTTTAGTGTGCCTCTGGAGCTGTGATAATTAATTAAAACAGATATGCTTAAGATCACTAAACTTTTAAATATAATCACTCATATGAAACCCATCATGACTGACAGCCTCACAACTGCAGCTGCATTTCCCCAGTAATTTTATCCTTCGTCCAAAACACAGAAGATGCTTATTTTCTAATTTTGAGAAATCTTTTCATTTTGAAATGAAATTAGCATTGTTTTTCTTGATCTAGCACCCATCACTTCACCATTTGCTTTTAATTTGAAAGGAAAGATCTCTTCAAGAATAAATGCCTTTAAGGGATTGTGCAACGTATTTAAAAGTATAATTCAGTTGGATACTACATCCTATATAAATGGAACTTGAATCTGGCACATTTTACACAATTTTGAAAAAATACTTGAATGATTTTTTTGAAAATATCCTGAAAGCAAAAAGGAGTTTGTTCAAAACCAAATTTTTAATTTGCCTCCGGTAGGAGGCTTACTCTAGGAGATGTGCTGTTTGCATGAATGGGTACTAGGTATCAAATACAATCTTCCTGTTTGTATTCATACTACTGTTATCTGGCTATTAATATTTTAGAATATGGATTCAATTCGCATTCGATACTTGCTTCATTTTTAATGTGCCTTGCTAATCCTGTTTTGGAAACTAGCAAGCAAGCACTTGAGTAAGCCCACAGTAGATTTAATGAAAATTCACTGTTTGCCTAGAATAACAGCTAAATGAATTTTGCCATGTGTGACTCAACAGTGCAGAACTACCAAGGCTGAGACTTGATAATATCAGGTACCCCTTCAGTCCAGATCCCTTCCCTCATCTTTGCCAAGAAGGTTTTGCCGCCTGTGGTTCTCTTCCAGCTGCTTGTCAGTGTGGAGCTGGGTGTCATGTTCCCTGTCTCTCATCTCATTTCGGTGAGAATCGGGATGTTTCCTGCTAGTTTAGCCAAATGATGACATTCCACCCTGACATGTGGGCTGCTTTCTGTTGTATCCTTGTACTGTTTCTTTCCTAAATTACGTAAATCTAAAAGCTTACCCTGCCTGGCTTCCTGGGGCAGCTTTGTATGGAGGGTGTGATGTTGTGTCCTTTTGAGCTAATGACCAACTGATCCACTCCAGTGCGGTTTCTTGGCTCTTCTCTTTTGTCTTGTGATCACTGATTGAGAAAAATGTATTTTGTGTGTGTGTGTGTTTTACCTTTATTATTTTTTTAAAAAACCACCATAGTAGTAAAATACAAACCCTGCAGAGACTCTGCAAAGGTAAGTTATTTGTGCCATTTATTTTCCTGGACAAAATGAATCCATGTTGTCAGCCTACTAGAACAGTGTTACTGCTCATTTTGGAAAGCTGGATTTCTTAAAGCAATGCTTTTGCTTCCTAAACAAAACTTTTTAGACATCTCTGAGGTCTAAGTGACTGTACAAGTATTTGCAGCAGCATACACATTATTGGTCATTTCCAAAAGCTGATTGAAGCCCTATTTTTTTCTCGATTCCTGTGGTTTATTGGCGAATATGCCTTGTTCTCCTCCACTGGTTCCAGATGCTGCCAGAGTATTGTTTGTCAAGATGGGGGGGTGGTTTATAGGGAAAATGAGGCAAAGGATGTTCAATAACAAGAACAGCCAAAAATCAAGGCTTTCCCTGCTCTTATATCCCCCATGATGTGATTTTGGGTCTAACCTGGAAGTAAGTACAGCTTTATCTGGTGGGGTTAGTAATTGAGCCACCAGACTTAGAGGAGGATATTTACCTGTGGCGAAGCTTTCTGGAGTGACTTCCCAAATCCCTTTGAGCAGTCTGACGTACTTCTGGGGCCACGTGGAAGTTATTTAGGTGAAAGCTGGGCTGTTTGCTGTCCCACTCAATCTAAGCACATAGAGCCACATCCCCTGAGATGCGACGTGTTGTAGGTGTGCTGCAAGCGGGGCTCTCCTGAGCACGACCGGTGTGCAGGGCAAAGTCTGCCTCAGTATCGTTGGTGCCTATACGTGAGCACAGCATTAGAAACAGTAAATGACGTGATTAATGTGCATTTCTGCTGGACTCCCATGTACAGTTATGTGCTAATACCAGATGATTAATCAATTTAGTTGTTGACTCTCATCACTGTGGGCTGCTTTTTCAGGCAAGAAGTGTTTTTACAACACCCATACAATGTAGATTGGAAAACTGGCCCCTAAAGAACCTGCAAAGGGCTCCACCAGTGAACTGAAAAAGCAACGAGTGTCTCTGAACCTCACAAATTACCCAATTAGCATCCATCAGGTTACTATAACGCTTTTTGTCATGAGAAAAAAGGAAACCTTTAAAGAAATGTGGACTCCAGCAATCAATTGCTGTTTGCGATGGAGAACTTAAGGAAGTCATCCAGATGCTCTTTGAACTTTTAGTAAAAGCAACCAAACAAATTTAGCATCAAATAGCTACCTTTCTGTTAATTCACAGTTGTAAGGTAAACTCTGTCAGATGTGAGAAAGATTGAAGATCTAATTAGGAAATAGCCTTGTGCATATTCATTTGATTATGCAAGCATATCAATTACCATTTGATACTAAGAACAAAAAATCTTGCCAAGTATGTTTAAATGCATACCTGGAGAGAGAATTTTCACTGGCTTTCCTTGTTGGGATTTTTGTTTTGTGAAACTTTGGGAATCAGTGGATGACATTATCTCTAATGTCTCTGCAAAGAACTTCTGGACCAAAATAAGAGGTTATTCTACTGCCAAGTTCTGTAGCAGAGTAACAGACCCTGGTTTTATGTACTTCAGTCTGAGCTTTGTAATTGTGCATGGAGAGGATCTTCATAGAGCTTGTGCTCTGGACAGCCGTAACAGCTAGTGGCAAGTCTGGTCCAACTTGGCAGATGTGATAAGCTAATCAGCTAAACCCTGACATATCTTTTAATTTGATCCAGTTTAGCTGATACCTTCAGTTTTCTTTATTTCTATGATGCATGCACTTTTGCTGGATTTCTGGTTTGCCTTGAGCTATTCCAAAAGCAGGCTGGATTCCCCTGCCAGAGCTCCTCACATCTTACCATTGATTCCTGCTCCAGGAAATGCGGCTGCAGCATTGCGTCGTCTTGGACCTTTTCTCCTCTCAAGTACAAAATATCCTTGTCGAAGCTTATTTGCTTTTCACCCCCATGGTTATCCACCAAAATCAAGTGAGACAGACATAGTGCTAGGAAAAAAGAATGCTGCAATGTGTCTAAATCCTGTGTTACAAATGAGCCAATGTATGGTGTCCACCCGGGAAGGGGAGTTGGGAAAAAACAAGGAAACCTGAGGGTTGAAATATAAACAGATTTAATAGAATAAGACTAAATAATTAACATTACTAATACTAAAGAACCAGTGTTGATCTTGATATCAGTATAAAATCTACCAGGATTATACTCAGCCCATTCTATGAGTGGGAAGCTGTGCACTCCCAGCAGCGGACAGGAAATGTCGGACACTACGAGCGCTGTGGCTTTGGGAGGAAGGAAGGGCTCAGAGATCCGGCATCAGGGCAAGAAGTTCTCTGGAAAGCCACCATCAAGGGAGAGAAGAGAGCATACTATGCAGTAGACTTTCTAATTTATATTGAATGTGACATTCATTATATGAAGTAATTCTGTTGGCCAGCTTGGGTTAAGTGCCTGGGTCTCACTCCTCCTCATCCCTGCACCTGGCGAGCTCGAAAACACCAAGACCTTGAAACCCACATCCCACAGCTGGCTATAAAGTAAATATTTTCACAAATTCAGGCACTAGAATGGTCAAAAAGTGCAGTTTTCCCAAACATTAGAAGAGACTTTACTGAAAAGTAAAATTACAGAGAGATAAATTAATCCTGTGTCACCAAACCAGGACGCTTGCATGTCTTGAGGAATCTCCATCTGCCTACATGTGTCCTGGCGGAGGTGTAAGAAATGCCTGACCTCCACCTCCTCTTCCTCCACCTGCCTCTGTTGTGCAGGTGCCTCCGCAATGGACCTGGCCCTACAGCCCCTGAGAGGCAGTGCTGGTTCTGCCCTCTGCGTTGAAGATATATTAAGGGTTTCATACAGCAAATGGTTTACAAGCCTCCTTAAACTTTGCCTGGATAATTTTTACCTTGTGAACTGCCACTGTGTTTTTCTCCATTATCTTGTGTTCCTCACAATTACCTGCAGACCCTAGGCTCTACCAGGCAAAGGCTGAGAAGCTCTGCCTTCAAGTAGCAGTTTTGTACAGAAATTTCCTGGGATTAATTCCCTCTGAGCCAAATGATTGCGTAGACTGTGCTTCGCAAGGAGCAAAGGGCATGTGCCAAATGGCAGTGGCCTCAGAAACCGTCAGGTAACTGCTGACCTGTGAGTTGTGCAACATCACCCGGAGGCTGCAAGCTTCATGAGGGTTGAATTGTCATGTATGTGTTACTCAGCCAGCACTAATTATGCTCCCGCAGTCCACGTTGCCTTCAGAGAGGGGTTAGTGAGGACAGGGACTCCTAGTTTAACTTTTCTGCGGGACCAGCGGATTGCCTTTAGAGCTTGACAAGCGATTGAATATTTTCTCATCCAAAATACCCTCTCATTAAAGACATTAATGAAATACTGGTTCTGTCTTTAAGTATAAAGAGAAATATTTATTTTTTTTTTTTAAAAAGAAAACAAATCCAGTTCTATTTTCAGTAATATATTTTTTAAAGTATCTATGTAACACTAAGAGATCCAAAAGGGAACCTTTGAGTGCAAAATAAGGTTTGGTGGAAAACATTTAACATTGTGAACTTCAGGCTTTCATCCCATTCGTCTCTCTCGGGTGAGGAAGGAACTGAACAGCAAAGACCCACCTCTAGTCGTTAAAGCAAGAAGCCTGAAATTAGTAACCTGATATCTGAGAAGAGTGTAGTGGATGGTAATATAATTAATAGATTTTAAGAATTTCTTATTTTGATTACTGTTGTTGCATACTGTAGACTATCCAGTGGTGGAAACTCCATTAACAATATCACTGTGAAAGAGAATATTTGTATGCTGATAACTGGATGCATTTCTGCTTGAAGTCTAATTTCAGTCTTCCTCTTTGCACTTGATATATTCTTTGTGTGGAAAAAGTCTGTCCTTTAAATTTGCTGTAGAAAAAATAAATGTTTAATCTTCACACGGGATTTTTAATATAAAAGCATCTATAATGAATCCTTGAATAATTTATAGTAACTGAGAGGTGCTTATACTTTTTATTGACAGTAAGACAATTTCTAACAAACTTGAGGGAAAAGTGCTCTTTCAGTGTCTAGGTAAAGTCATGTCTAGATATTTAAGCTATAGGCGAAGGTGGAGAATTCAGTTGATTGCAGGGTCTTTTCCTGTGAAACTCCAGCAGTAATTTTTCTCCAAACAAAGATTTTCCACGCAGTAAATACTAAGCTGGAAGCTGTGTTGCAACTGTAGTAAGATTTTTGTGGGAAGGAGGGTAAGATCAGACTGAATGTCCATCTTTTCTGTTCCTCTTTTAAAAAGTAGTACATCTGCTGGGAGTGAAAATGCCCTTCAGATTTCACAAATAAAACTAAAGTGAAGGAAAGCTGCCCAGGCCAGCTCTGCTGAAGCCTCGCTGCTGTGACAAGTCATTATTTCTTCATTTGTTGCAGGAGAGAATTTCGACCAGAGTCCCTTAAGAAGAACCTTCAAATCCAAAGTTTTGGCCCATTATCCTCAGAACATCGAGTGGAACCCCTTCGACCAGGATGCCGTCAACATGGTAAGTAGAGAAACTCTCTTCTCAAGCTGGTTCCTGACAACTTCAACTCTCATGTGGTTCCTGGGTTGTTCACAACCATCCCTTGTGATGTGATGATGAACAGGCACTTCTGCTGGGACTCTTCTGTACGTCTCTTTCCTCTCAGCTAAATTTGATGTGAGTTTGTCTGTGTGGCTAAATCCCATGAAAAAGGGGAGGGAGGAGAAAACAGTTTCTGGATTTTATATGGGGGCAGCGACAACTGAAAGACCAATGATCCAGTGGAAATTTTCCCAGAGAGATGATATTCAAAGGATGTTTCCAGAATCACCAAAGCACTTGTTAAGAACAAGTCCTGACAAAGACAACACATTAGTGGTGTTTGAGGTAAGCTTCCCAGTGCAGAAAATGCTATTCCTTTTATAACTTAAAAATAAACAGTTGTTGTAATAATAACATTAAACAATATTACCAGTTCCAGCTGCTTTCAAAAATGTGTATTGAGTCCAGTGCAAACCTGGAAAATTAGTGAACCCCTTCCCACTGATCTAGTTTAGATTTGCTTCGCATTTTAGGAGGGTAGGACTTACATACTGTCTACTTCAAAACAGAACCAGCCTTGTTGGATGGTGCAGGTATGAAGTCAAGAGAATCTCCTGGCCCTCACCCAGGAGGTGGAGAGACAGGAAACACATAAACCCCACAATAAAACAGCTTCTGCAAATGCAAAAATGCATTTGGAGCTTCTCCACAATCGCAAAGATGCAGAAATCTGAAGTTCATCTAAATTTCTATTGAGTTTTATTTTTTTAGCATATTGCCAAATATTTCATGGGAAAACACAGGAGCGGGAAGGAGCGGTGACACAGAGAGCTGATACTGCGCCGGTGCACAACGCACAGAAAGGCAGAGACGAGCCTGATCACTCCCTCTGCCCGCTGACAGCTGGGGATTGCTGTCCTCCGCTTCCACATGTGCACTGATGGGGATGGTGCGGCATTTGGGCAGGTCTCCACATCACTTTGCCTGTACGAAAAGCAGGAAGGATCCAGAACGGTGCTTCATCAGCACAGTTAAGGTGGCAATAACCCAACTGCTAAGGCTGCTTATACCTTTTAGTTCTGCCTTTGAACTGGGGGTGTTCAGAGGAGAAGCGGTGGGGGGTGTGCAGCAAGAGGTAATAGCTGGAATTGCTGCATTATTTGTCTCTCACATTACAGTTGAAAATGTCTAGTATTCATGAAGTATGATCATATTATCGGACAAAAATGAAATACAAATACTAAAACCAGCAAGAGACCTATTAAAATAAAATAATTGAACTGTGCTGCAGTCAGCTGAAATCAAATAGCTGAAGAACACGTCTTTCATTTGCAATGTGTCTTGGAGGAAAAAAAAAAGCATTTAGTAACAGCAGCGGTATTTAATGGTCTTTTAAATCATCGTTTGGAAAACTTCTTTATTGTTTTGATCTGAAACATCATTTAAAGTAATATCCACCTCCACAGAATCCCTTGAGGCAATTATTGGCCTTTCTGATCTTGCCTTGCTGTATTAGTTCTGCCTATGTGTTTGCTTTATGTGAGCTTCCAGAAGCAATTTTCCTCAGAGAAGAAAATGCATAAATCCTTGAAGGTTAACTTGTGAGAACTCTGGCTTTGCTGGATGCCTAAGGAATTTCAATTGCCTTCTGAAACCATCCCGTCGCTTTAAAAATAACCCCCTGAAGTCCCATGGAATCACTCTGCCTACCAGTCATGTTTTCTCTCCCTTTCACAGTGTATATCAAAGTACAGAGTTCTCTTTAATAGGGAGGTATTTCTTTCCCCCACTGCTTTTTGTAATTATCCCTGCCTAACGCCACACACTGTCTTCTGTGGCCATTCTGCAAGTAATGTGTTGTACCAAACTGAAGTTCTCAGTAGAGAGGAAAGTGAAATTTTTAGGAAATGACCCTCCTTTCCCCCCCACCCAGGTTCATCAAGGTATATAAATCTTTGCCTGTTTTTCTGAAGTCCAAGGAACCATTTTCAGTTTAACATGTCATGTACTGAAATAAAAGAATTAAAGGTTCCCCAGTGTAATTTGAAGGAGCAGGCTTTAATACAAACAAAAGCATCTTTCTCTCCACCCCCTGGCCCACGCCACAGTTTTGAGTATGGAGCTTGCTGCCACAGCATGTTTTGAACGTGGAAAATACACAGGGGCTTAAAAAGTGAAACAGAGGAACTAATGGAGAAGAGATGAGCTGGTGTGGATGGGCAGTGGTCCAGAGGGCACCTTTGGTTCCGAAATATCTGCAATGGATGATGGCTGGAAGGAGGGAGGGATTACAGTGTGTGTCCCGCCTCTGTGTTTAGGAAAAGGGTATTTCCTACTCATTGCTTGCAGAGGTGCAGTATGGATTAGCTGTTATCTTTTTATCCGTCTTTCTGCAGCTTCCTTGTATTTTTACAAACCATGCTGATTATAAGCCTCATTGCAAGTATGATTTGATTCCACATTTTTCTGCTGATAGAGATGTTTAAACACAAATAGTAAAGTGCTCTGAAGAGCAAAATCCTGTCCTTTGATCAGTGATCTTGCATAGTTTTCTGCATTTATGCACAGAAGCAATAAAGGTGGCTGACTGCCTTCTCACCATTAGTCAGCCAGCTTCACCAGCAGGCAAAGCTCCCCCCGCCCCGGCCCAGCGTGTCCCAAGCTGCTCTTCCCTAACGCTGTCCTGTGGCGCGTGTGACAAACGCACACGAGATGGGAAGTGATTGATGTCCAGGGCACTAAGATGAAAGTTTTTATGCCTTAACTGCAAATTTGAAGCTTTCTGTACTGCTGGAAAATGAGCACAGGCCCTTCCTTTTGATCTTACCTTCTTAAGTGACTCTTGGTTGTTCTTCCCTGCCTCGGTGCTTTCCCGTCTTCTTTTTTTTTCTCTGGCTTTTTTCTTTGTCTTCTTGTAGGTCTAATGACAGTGGTCTCTGTGCCTGGGTTTGCACCCAGGGTCTTAAAATGTTGATATTCTGCATATGCCAGGCTGTGACTGCGTGCTGGTTTTGGCTGGGGTAGAGTTAATTTTCTTCACGATAGCTAATACGGGGCTGTGTTTTGGATTTGTGTGGGAAACAGTGTTGATAATACAGAGATGGTTTAGTTACTGCTGAGCAGCACTTGCACAGGGTCAAGGCCTTTTCTGCTCCTCACGCCACCCCACCAGTGAGTAGGCTGGGGGTGCACAAGAAGATGGGAAGGGACACAGCTGAGACATGACCCTGACTGATCATAGGGGTATTCCATACCATGTAACATCATGCTCAGCATATAAAGCTAGGGGCAAAGAAGGAAAGGGGGGATGTTCAGAATGATGGCATTTATCTTCCCAAGTAGCCATGATGGAGCCATGATCTTCCCATGACGCATGATGGAGCCCTTCCCTGGAGGTGGCTGAACACCTGCCTGCCCATGGGAAGCGGTGAATGACTCCCTTGTTTTGCTTTGCTTGTATGTGCAGCTTTTGCTTAACTTATTAAACTGTCTTTATCTCAACCCACAAGTTTTCTCTCCTTTACTCTTCCGATTCTCTCCCTTATCCCACCATAGGAGTGAGTAAGCGGCTGGGTGGCGCTTGTTTGCTGGCTGGCATTAAACCACAACAAGCTGAAACTTAATAGATTGATGTCCCTTTGCGTGTGTATATTCAGTATATCAAGGATGAGGGGATAATGATTAAGACTTGGAGGAAATTGTTTAATACAGCCTTCTGAAACTGTCTGAGCTGGTCTGAATTTTCTTGATGCTTACCTGTTCTTGATTGTACCAGTACATATAATTTGCTTATCCAGGTATTCTTCTGTAAAGTGGAAAAAATATAAACTTTGGTAGCATTGAGATTAAAACCTGTGATTTTGGCAGGATCGTATTTGATAAGGCTGCATCTGCCATTGAATGCCCACATTCTAGAGATAAATTTTTATTAAGCAATTCTGCCAAAAAATGAGGTTAAGATATATTTATTGTATAGAATACATTTAAATAAACTGTGAAACAAGGATTTTTTTACTGCTTCTTTATTGAAGAAGCCTTAACCATGGCACTGCTGTTAATGACTCAGTAAAAACTATAAACCTTTTCAATGAAAATGAGGCTGCTGTTCAAAAATGGTTCAAGCTGCAGTTTCATGGTTTATGTCAGCAAAGCCCATCAATTGAATTAAATTCTTCTGCCAGCTCCAGGCGACTTATTTCCCTATATGTTGCCTTTTAGAGGAATACAAAAAAGCTGTCCTACGTAACTTAGGGGCTTACTAGCATCCTGTGAAGTGAGACTGGACCACTTGCCTAAATCCCAGCTGGGCTGGTAGAAGCTTTATCAGGCTGTCTAATGGTCTCTGCAAGGTGAAGTGGAGAAGTTCAGGGTAGAACGTGTCTGAAAATATATAATTATTTCTCTTAACGTCTTCCACCATCAGAAGACTTTATTCCTGGTCAAGGTGAGGCATTAGGGGGATGCACTCAGTTGTGTGTAGGTTCACATCCCTTGGGAAAGCTGGCGTCAGAAGGAGCACTTTGAAGGATCTCCCTCTCTTCCTTTTATTTCCCCAGAAGGAAGCTTTTTTTTTCTTTTTAGTTCATTTATAAACATACGGATTTAGCTGGAGTACAGGGAGTTTCATGCTGATGCACATTCAAACAAGTTTTGCTGGCTGTTATTTTGTATTCGATGGCTGATAGAATTCCTGAGGAATGTGTGGAAGAATGCCTTAAGTTATCACTAGGGCTGTGTTCCAGGGAAACACCCAGTGTAGTAAAATCACGGCACAAGATTGTGCTGAGTGGTAAATCAAAAACGAGGCTTTCATAGATTTTGGGTGTTTCCTCCCCTAATCTCCTTCCTTCTTCCAATGTAAGCTATTTTGTAGCACTTAAAGAAGAAAGTGAATGTAATAGCTGTTAGTCAATTGTTTTGCTTTCTTTTAAGAAAATTAGGGAAGATCAAAGAGTTCCAACAGATCTGTAATTTTAATTCAGTGGTATAAGATGCTCCCTTGGCACTCTGATTTTAAGGTCTTGTGGGAACAATAGATGCGAATGAGAACAAAAGTGGATGTCTTTATATAATGCTGAAGTAAATGAGACACAGGCTATTCAGTAGTGAAAATAATTTTACAAAGTAATGAAACTAACTCATAATGATTTAATAGGTGGGTGATTTTGGAGGGTGTTTTCTTCAGTCATGCCTGTCTCTTATGTAGCATCAGTTTTAGGCTGTTTGTTCTTGGGCTACTTTTCAGGGGGATTATGTTGAATGATAAATGCCTTGTTAGGATGCAGCGGAAAAAAAAAAAAAAGAATGTTCCTGTAAAGTAAAAGTAACAAAAAAATTGTAGCTTAGATAACTGTATCTATTTCTTTTCTCTTTCCTTAGCTGTGCATGCCCAAAGGGCTGTCTTTCAGGACGCAGGCAGATAACAGAGACCCGCAGCTCCATTCGTTCATCATCACCAGAGAAGATGGCTCTCGCACGTACGGGTTTGTGCTCACCTTCTATGAGGAAGTCACGAGCAAGCAGATCTGCACAGCCATGCAAACGCTCTACCAGATGCACAACGCAGAGCAGTACAGCAGTGTCTGCGCCTCCTCCTCGTGCAGCATGGACTCCCTGGCCAGCAGCATCGACGAGGGCGATGCCACTTCCCTCGCCAAGCTCCAGCGGTACAACTCCTACGACATCAGCAGGGACACGCTGTACGTCTCCAAATGCATATGTCTCATCACTCCTCTGCCCTTCATGCAAGCCTGCAAGAAGTTCCTGATCCAGCTGTATAAGGCAGTGACCTCCCAGCAGCCACCGCCTCTGCCCCTGGAAAGCTACATCCACAACATCCTCTACGAGGTGCCCTTGCCACCCCCAGGGAGGTCGCTGAAGTTTTATGGGGTTTACGAGCCCATCATTTGCCAGAGACCTGGGCCCAATGAGCTGCCGCTCTCTGACTACCCGCTGCGGGAGGTCTTCGAGCTTCTGGGCCTGGAGAACCTGGTCCAGGTTTTCACCTGCGTTCTTCTGGAGATGCAGATCCTTCTGTACTCACAAGGTGGGCACTCGTCAGGTGATGCACGTTGGGTCTCTGCCCAGCGGGCGGTTCCTGGGCAGCTGCAAATATAAAGCTGTTGATTTTCAGCAGATTTGTGAAATGTGAGAATGTAATGAAAAAATGTGAGAGAAATGAGGCTGTCCTAATGAAAACACTAAATAATTATTTCCTTCAAGCAGTCTAGGTGCCTCTTGTTTAATTATGCATTGTATTTGTCACTTGTGACAGCTAGCAATAGAATTCACTTATTATCCTTACATTGCCCTTGATCGTGCTGCAAGACAGCATGAAACTAATCCCATCTTTTGCAAAAATACCAGCAGAAAGTAATACGTTTTGCAGAAAAACACTCTTGCTACTTTTTTTTTTTTCCTTTCAAATTTCATCAGCATCTTGAAGTTTGGTGAGATTTCCTCCCTCCTGTATGGTGGATATGTTCCGGTTAAAGCACTGAAGAGCTTTTTGGCATTTAGAGGCTGAAATTTTCATGCTGGCTTGGAACTGAGTGGAGTTACAGGGCATCCCTTTGTAGTCCTACTTGAGATATTTGGGAACTTTTCTGCCAAGGATGCTGGTGCTTCTTTTTGAGACACTCAAGACTGCAATTGGCAAGGGCTTGTTGTGTTGGCAGAAGTTACTTGCCCAGAGCCTGTCTGTGTTGAAGTGTGCCAGCAAGCTTTTGAAAATCTGGCCTCTACCTTTTCTCTTCTGGTTCTGTCTTTCTGCAATAGTGCGATCCTCTGCTACAAATTTTGGGAATGTTGACCTAAGCTCTGGGCATGTTCTGAGGTTTTACACCCCTATTACTCTTTCCTGTATGATGTTGGTTGCTGTGTGTATGGCCCTGGTGGTATTCAGGGACTAAAAGGTATGCGCCGCAACTGTTGCGATGCACCAGTGTGCCCGAACAAGTCAAGTTCCATTTTCCTGCTGACTTTCAAGGGGCTAGCCCGGCTTTTTGGAGGTTCCTCTAATTCTCTCTGGATGCTTGTCCATATCATCTGGATTCCCAAATAGCTTCTGTGATGCTGACCCTAAATTAGTAAAAAAACGTAGAGGGCGGGGGGTGGTTTCATCAGGCTAGAGTGAACAACATGAAGCCAGGAGGTAGATGTACCTTTTCACAAAAAGGAGAAAAGATGCTGAATACCTAGACTTCTCAAGAGATGTGTTTCAAGCAACAGAGCTTTTGAAATGGAGAGGGGAGAGAGGATGGGAAGTTGTCTAAAACGAGCATGGGTAGTGCACCTTCAGGCTTCCAAAGTGAATGCTTGGGTCTGTCATATAAAAGAAAAGGTCAGTAAGTGTGTAATAGTAATAATAATTGCTGAGAATGGGAAAAATGTTGAGGGAGGTGGAAGGAGGGTGGTTCTGCAAACGGCTGAATTCAAAGGATTGCTAGTTCTTTGCGGAGCACTTCTCCATGTGAACTCCAGGGGTTTGCTTTCAAGAACCGAAAATGAAGGGCTTTATCTGCTCTCGGTTTGAAGTGTGAGCAGAAATCCTGCTGTTAGTTTTGATTAGGCGGCTTTCCCCCTCCCTTCTGCTTCTGTGTGTGTGCGTGCTTACCCCTTTCTTCCTCAGTTTGAATTGTGCTGACTTTGCCACTTGGTACTGGAGTTCGACATTAAACAGCAACGCTACTGAAATGCCTCCCCATCCCTGCTCGTCATTCCCACCCTGGTGCCTGCTTATAGACTCACTGAAAACTGAGATTTATTATTTTTTTCTTACTGTAAGCTAGTAGCATTAGGAAAAATCTGCTTGTCAGATAACATTTTGGTAATATTTTGTGCAGATGGAGAGCAACCTGCATACGCGTTACTTTTGCATACTTGAGACAGATACAAAATATCCACTAAATAATTTTTGACTCAATTTTCGGTGCCACCATAAGTTAGATAAATGAGTATTCTTCATCGTATTACTGGCTACAATTTCAGGGTTTACCTGTTTTGTTTGTTTTCACTGTGTGGGTTGGTTTTTTTTAAAAAAGAAAAGTGAGGTAGTGAGAATTAATCCTCTCCATCCTCCAAAATTCAGATTATTTCCTTCTCACCTGCACCCCCCCTGCCCTGTCCGGTGAATCTAGGGATGTCCTTGACATGACCTTTACTTCCCTATCTAGTATAGACACAACTTGATGGTGCGTGGGGAAAAGCATCCAGTTGTATTAGGGAAATTCTGCGATTATGTAAATAGCATTGTCATGCTGGTTCCCAGAGGTGAGGAATGTGGAGTGGAGGTCAAGTGCAAAGCCTCAGTTTTGGCATACCCTGATAGCTGAGTGCTTGGCTAACTGTGCACTGCCGCTTCTTTTAAATGTCAGTCTTGCGACTCCTGAACGAGAAAACAAAGCAGCTCTTTTCCTATTTGAGGTATAACCGGGCTAGATACTACTGATGTCTCCTCTCTAAGCTTTGAGATCCATCAGGGAGAAACGCTTTCTTAACTCCTACGTTCTTTCAAGGCAAAAAAAGAAAAGTTTCTGGCTTACCTATTTCTTGTTCCAAAGTAACAAATGAGAGAGTGGTTTTGCATATTCATCATTCCTTCCGTTTCTGCTTTAACGAGGATGGACTCGCTGGACTTTGTTTCCAGTGGCCTGGCCTTGCTGCAACCTTCCCTAACTCCATGACAGATTAGTAGAAGATGGTCTTGCATCCACATGGTGCCATTTCAGACAAGACAGCATTGTTCACCCAAAGTCAGAATTCACTGAAATACTACAGTAATCAAGAAATCAGAGCGCTGGACCAAAACCTACTTCAGTTCACCAAACTATTTCAGTGAGAGAGCTGCTAATAACATGTATGGGAAATGTAAGCTGACTTTTTTGTGGTTCTCCTAGCCCTGTTGGAAGGAAGCTTTTCATTCAAGCCTGCCAAAAATTTTGTTCCTCTTTTTAAAGAATAAAGACTTCTTTTGGAAAATTGATTGAAAATATAAATTGTTGCACAGCCCTGATCATACAATGAACCTGCTGGCTGTCTACTGAGTACCCTAAATTTCCCACTGAACATCTGCTAAAGGCAGATTACTTTTTGTGGCCAAGAAAGAGCTGGAGGGGTATGAAAGTTGCAAACACTGGGAACAACTGGTCAAACAGCTGTAGTTCCCAACTTTATAGGCAAGCATGGGCAGCGGGCTGCCTGGGGGAAGGATGGTGGTCAAGTGGAGTTGCACCTAGTTGGTGACAACAGCAGCAAAGGGCTGGCAGGAAGGTTGCACGTAGACTGTACTGGCTTTTCTGGAGTGGTTTTTCTCTAGTGAACTAGGAGTTGATGGTAAAAAAGTTTATTTTTAACCCTGTAGCTGAGGCATAATGTTTCCAGCAGCCTGAACAAAGGCATCCAACTAAATGAAGAGGTGAAGGTGTTGGGTGACATTCCCCAGCTTGCCCTGGATGCGTTCCCAGTACAATACAAGAATGTCTGGCACAGCTTTGCGGTGGGGACAGGACCAATTGGTAACTGTTTGTACCATGGCCGCTACTGTCAGCTTTGGGTATGCAGTTGCTCTGTTCATGGTGTTTTACTGGTGAGTGGTATCCCAATCACTTGGGAAAATGAAGAGACTGCAGTGGGTTGTAACGTCACTTTTCAGCAGCTGTGGTGGTCAAGCAGAGGGGTGGAGGCATGATCTAAAAGAATGATGACCTCATTTTTTGAGTTTATTTTTTAAGCTCTTTCATTCCGAAGTGTTTCAAACTGCAGGCAACTACCTTAATCCTCGATGTCTCTCAAGTTTTGGTTTAAACTTTAAAGCAACCTGGTGCTACAGAGCTCTCACTGTGGCTTTACACTTTGGGAACTGCTGATGTGGATAATTGTGTCCTTCTGGGGCAAAAACCACTGTGATCAGAGCATTTCAGTCTGAAGATGTAAAACGTCTGTGCAGCTTGGAAGCAGCAAATGGTGGAGTATCAGCGTGAGGGCAAAGGAGCAAGGAGAGGACAGCTGGGTAACTGGCAAAGACCTGCGCTTGCCCCCTTAATGGCAAGACAGAGAAGACAAACCCTTACTGTTAATGGAGACAGTGTGGACTTCCAGGGAGTTCATCAAAGTCACTGTTGGTGGTTAGATGTAATAGACTGCCCTAAGTGCTGACTTCGGCTTGCAAGGGTGTTGCAGGAAGCTGTACCTGAAAGCACTAGAAGCAGAACTCCTGTGGCTTCAAGTTAAATCTCCCTGTGTATAGAGAATACTTCTAAGTTTAAATAGGGCCAAATTTTAACAATGTGGCTTTGAAAGCCGAGGAGAGGGATTAGATATTTTTTTGCTGCAATTCTTCAAGGTGCAGAATTTGGTTTGCAGCCTTATAAAATTCATCCTCTAAAAATCAAAGCTTGGATTATGATGTGTTCCCGTGACTTTCAAAGGGAGGACGTAAGAGCTACGAGACTCCAAATAAAGCAGAAGAAACTGATACAGAGTCATATTTGTTAGCATTAAACAAGGCACATGGTGTAGCACATACATAACATTGTGTAAGCTTGGGGCTTGCGGACTTGTTGCTGTAGTTTTATTACGGTTTATTGAATCATAGAAATTAATACTCTCGCAAGTGCCCTTTATTCAGAGCACAGCTCTCCCTTGTGACTGTGAAGATGTCAGGGTATTGTGAATGTCCAGGCTTCCAGCAGTGTCCAAGTTAATAACACCTTACGATAGCTGCTACAATTTCCCAAGGATCAGTAACAAAACGCCACTGGCGTGAGATGTCTGCTGGAGAGAGATGAATTAAACTGTGGGCTCTGCAGAAACCTCGGCAATCCATTTTGTATGTCTGCCTTTCTAGGGATTTAAACATGAGAGGGAACGTGTGGATGCGACAAAGATAAACTTTACAGCTTAGGCTGTTTCTACTCATTATAATTATGAGCATTTCCCAAGTTGTTTTTCAAAGGGCTTGAGTAATTGCTCCTCAAAGATTGAAATACTTTTAGCCTTATTTTTTTTTTAGTCTTGGACATTATAATACAAATGACTATGCATATATAGTCACCACCTAGAAAAACGTAGTGTCTCAAAGGTCTTCCTTACGAAGTCTGTTTTGGGGCAGATTTTTTATTATGTGTTTGCCTTTTAAAGCATTTTTGCACCAAATAGTTACATAGAAAACCTTTGCACTCCTCTGCTTGTTATTTAAATAGATGTGCTCCAAACTGGTATTCATCAAAACCAATTGGAAGCTATTGCAGAGCTACTGGTGAACAATTTACATGGGACACAATGTGCCTGTGCTGTGAGAGAGATGGTTTTGGGCCTCAAGAGCACCGCAGTCAGAGGAGACTGTGGTGCGTGTTCCCCTGGGAAGAAGACAAGTAATTGGATCAAAGAATCAAATATCCTCTTGGTTTTTAATTTAGGTGGAAAGGCAAAACTGTTTTTTAATTAAAAGTTGCTCGATTTTGTTATCTGAAGTCAATACTGCCTAAAAAGACAGGTTTTTAAAGCAGCTGGAAACAAGGAGAAGGCGCTAGTAGAGGTCTGCACCACAACCCCATTCCTGTTTCTGTCCATAATGAAGTGTAGATGAAGACTGGCGATTGCTTTTAACACTATGCACACACACACACTCCACCACCTCTCCACTTTTTTAATTGGCTCTTATGAGTTTCCGTTATAAAAGCATCTTTACCTTTTAAGAAGGGCCGGGTTTGGAGGGATTAAGTTAGGTCTTTTACATTCCAACTCTGGCAAACGCCAGATAAATAACACGGCAGTCAAAAGTGGTCTTGAGCAAAGTTGTTGCCTGCTGGAGTCTGCGCCCTCCCTGCCACCTGCCCAGAGCTGCTGGGGATGAGCAAGGGGCTCCCTGTGCTGTTTCAAGCATCTTCGCGGGTCCTGCTGCCACCTTGTCAGCTTGTCAGACTTTTGCCCTGCTCTCGGAGGCTTAACCAGCCTGGTAATGGGAGCTAATTCAGGTTTTCCTGTGAATTAATTTTTAAGGTGGCTCTTAATCATGAACTAATTTATACTGAACCACTGATGGCAGGCTGTGACACGGATAAATTGTATAAATGGAAATTTATTGAAGTGGAAGTGATTTTTTTTATTTTTTTTTTTCCATTAAGCGTTTGCCAACAAGGGAAAATGGGAAGAATTGGCCTTGGTGAATATCAGCTTCGGGATGTTTCCCTTGGGGCAGAGCTGACCCCCAGGCTGAGAGGCGAATTCTTAGTTTAGGCAATTAGATGCAGGCTGGTCTTGATCATCCTGTTTAAGAAAATATGTGTTTTCAGCTTTGCATAAATAGCCGCTCTGCTTTTATCTTGTAACCGTGTCACTTGCTGGCAAATCCACTCTTCCATCGGTGATAAAGAGCGTCAAGATGCCATGGGTTGTTTCCCCAGGACGGTTTGCTGGTTACAGCCCCGTGTCACCAACCTGTCCAAGTTCCCTGAAGGCGGCACTGATGCAAGGTGATACCTATGGTGAATAAACGTTTCCTAAAGCATTTTTGTGCATTTTATCTGAACATCTCTTGAAAATCACCTGGGCTGGCTTGTCAGTCGTTGCAGCTGCTGGTATACAAACCAGGTGAAAGATGGAAGCTTCTAGGGTGCTTTGAAGTCTGTGAGACTTACATGCGTTGCTTCTGTGGAGCTATTGAGATCTGATTTGAAAACCTTTTGCTTTCATAAACAGTTTTTGTCTCAGATGTGAATTTCAGATTTCCTTTTTCATCTGCAGTGTGCTATATATAAACATCACAGATCTGAAGGTACCGAGGCACTAGACAGGTCTCATCACTCTCATGCGCTGTGCTTGACTCGTGCTCGGAGCTCAAAGCAAAATACTAATTTTTATTTTCCATTTTTTTCCAACATACCTGGCTCAGCTAATCCATATAGCGTTACAAAAAGTAGCTGTTGAACAGCAATTGCTTCTCATACTTTGAGTGAAGAGGGAGTATATAGAAAAGCTATTAGTCACACTAGTGTTTTAAAGCTGGCTCAGGTGTTTCTCACTGAAGAATTAGCTCTTATTCATTAACGTTCATTGATTATTTTTTAAAAATTATTAATATTTTCTGTTGTTGGCTTAGTTCTGTTTAAAACTATTGCTTAGAATTGTGTTGTTCCTTTTGATAAGATCCTCTTTGAGAACATCATCTGATTATCATCTTCCAGGATACATGTTTAAATATGTGGCTTTGCAAAGCTGCAAACACACTTTGTACATGTTAAAAAAGCAGTAGAGAAAAGGAAACGGTGCGCAGGTAACCCATCGTTTCAAATGCTTCCAAGTGCTTTCAAGTTGTATGTAAAGTGGGACTTTAAAAGGAAAAGAAAGATGAAGCATGGTCTATTTTTAAAGCATTATGCTGGATTTAGAAGACCCAGGCTGAGTCTGCAGCTCAGCAGTAGGCTTTCTACCTTACCTTTGGTAGGTTACTGGAACAGAGAGTTGGAAAACTGCCAGATTGCTCTTTCATCAGGAAGGTTGGGGGTGTTAAAACTGGAGTAACACTGTACCGATCCCTGCAAGAAGGCCATTTCTCGTTTGAAAGAGCATGCGTTACACATGCTTTACACTCAAAAATCCTGTGGTTGGGCATTTGCTGTGTAGGCCCCAGGTGAAATTCTCATCTGTTTGATTACAACCAAAAATTTGAACCTGTTTTGGAGGTCTTACCTGTTCTGGGCAGGGGTAACACTTATGTCCCTTTCCTCTCTCAAAGGATCATGGTTTTACTTTGCTTGCAACATGGGAAGGATTTTGATGTATCAGACTCCTTTGTAGCAGGAAAAGCAATTTTTATGTTGAGCTTTGTGAATTATTTAACATCTCAGAGCTTCTACACCCAATCTGTAAAATGAAAGAAGAAGGATTATTTTGTTTTGTTTTGTTTTCTCAGTCACTGCCGTGTTTGGACTTTAAGCTTTTTAGGATAGATACTTCTGCATGCACAGTATCTGTTGTAATACCGTGCTGATTGGGTTTTGTCCTGTTATTGTATTATGGAGAATCAGCATCAAGACAAATAATTGTCAAATGTTGTCCTCTTTCAGAAAAACATTTATGTTCAAATGCTGAAACCGTTTCCATCTTCAGCACAAAATAGTGATTCGTAATTATACAGGAATCTCTCGGGGTTTGCATTTTAAGCATTATGCTGTATTTTATGAGCCATGTGAATGCTAGGAGACCTTTGTAAAATGTGTCTGAAATGTGCTGGCATAGTGGAGTTGCTGACTGACGACAGAGTGGGTCCCCAGGGGTCCAGCGCAGGGAAGTGAGATGCAGGGACTTGGCCAAGGGCCCCCGACAGATGCTGCCAGAAAAAGGGGTTGGATCCAGAATCTTTGAACTCGACTCTATTGCCCTCTTCTTCACTTAGGGAGAAGGTTAAGTGTGAGACAGGCCCATGCCAAATACAGCTAAGTGGTTGTTAGGAGGCAGCGGTTGGAATAGAAGCCTTAGGCACCACTTTGCCCTGGGGTTATCCTCCTTGAGCAGTTTCTCTTGGGAAATGTCCTGTGTACAAATTAGAGATTTAACTCTGAACATGAAGAACTTGTGGTAGGGGCTGTGCTCGATGATGTTCCCTGTCCTGGAGAAGAAGGCAGGATAGTTCCCTGGCCCAAGAAGGCAGGGCAAGGAATGCAGGTATAGCTGCCAAGCTAAATAAATACTGTGGTATAAGCTAGCATCACTTTGGGAGTGGGGAGAAATGAAAACTGAAAGGAAGAGAGGTGAACCAACCAGATGGAAAAGAGAAATTTAAAGCTAAGAGCCCATTTGCACACTGCAGAGAAGCGTGTCTGCTGTTTGGGACATTCAGTAAGTCTCCGGATCATCTGGGTCCGTTCCCCACTGACTGGCGCTGTGCAGCAGAGAGAAGGGGGAAAGCCTCAAGCTTCGGTCTCCACTGTCCACTACTTATTTCTGTACACAGGGATGATTTTGTATGGAGCAAATCTTTGCTCTGGTGGGAGCAGCTGCTGCTGTGGGCCATCACCCTGGGCTGTGACCTTCTGCTCACACATTTAAAGCATCCAGGAGAAGCCTTGTTGGCATCCCAGGGCCTTTCACTGCAGCCAGTGTGGCGTACGCTGCATGAGGTGCATGAGCCCCGAGGAGAGGAAGGGATTTATTTCACAGATCTCAGAAAATTGCCTTGGTTTGAGCCATTTGTCACTCTTTGAGTTTCTGGCCTTCTGTGGATGTCACCCAGGCAGCATTTTTAGTTTCTGTATCTTTTCTGTCATTTTCAAAATGTCAGATGGATGGGAAACAGGACTGTTGTGTCCTCGCTGTGCTTAACAAACAGGCCTTTCTCAAAAGGCGCTTCCTAAACTGGTGAATGCTATCTAATCCCCTGTTCTACCTCTGAAAGTTGGAGTAGGATCAGAGAATAGTTTTTCCTACCCGGGCCTCTCATTCATAAAATAACAGGCAAAACTTGACTTGCAGTTGGAGATTGTTATCAAAGTCTAGTGGGGATGGTGGGATAGGATCTGGAAACGCTCTCTCCCTTGATGGAAGCAAACACAGTCTGTACACACCCTGTTTTTTCTATCCACTTCCATTCTTTTCATTCTTCCTTTTTTTCTGTTCTGCCTTCCCTTTTTCTCTGTCTAGTATGGGAAAACTGAGGAATCCCTAGTTTCCAGGTTGTCCTCAGTAACCACGCAAGCTTCCCTCAAATGCCGATAGGTATGAGAATCTCTCCATCAAAAATGGCCTTATGCCTTACAGGATAGGTGTCTAACCTTGTACAGGCTTGAAAGTAAATAAAAAGTTACTAGAGTTTCTTACTTCATTAAACAAATATCAAAAGAACCATTTCCAGGTGTTTTTTAACATGATCTTTTTGGCAGAACCTGGGAACTTCTTTCTCTTTAGTGAACACTGCTGGGTACATAACTGGTTTTTATCTTTGCTAATCACTAACAAGCATTGCTAGATGGTAACAATTAGCCTAATAATTTGGTCAGCACTAGGGTTTTTTTAAGAACAGCTTTCCTCATAGTAAATTGGTTCCAAAACTTGTGGTAATGACCATGTTATATATTATCCGTAGCGTCAAAGAAAAGTGAGCACGCATTTCCAGAGTCAAATGCCCTTATCCAAAAAGATACTTGCAGCTTTGCTGTGAAGACCTGTTATTTCACATGGCTGTGTAGATCCGAACAGACTTTGAAATTGTCTCGTGCATACTAAGACATGCTACTTTCTGAATTTGATTTTTTTTTTTTAACCTTTAAAGCTTTCAGAGTTATGAAATGTTATGAGACACCTAAGCTTCACCAGTAGGTGTTGTAAGTTGACTTTGTGCTCTTGTTGAGTGCTCCTCAACAAGACGTGTATAATTATAGACCATTGCATAGGAAGGGATTCATAAATGGCTGATCTGTAGCTGGGAATGTTTTTGAGGTGTAACCTTGAGACTGTCTTGTGTACATGAAAATCATTTTGAAGATTGAGCGACTAGCTATTAGTAAGACAAGATGAAAAATGTTTTTGCCCTGCCAGCTGACCTTCTGCAGATCGAGGCTGGTTTTCCACAGAGGTGCTAGCAAGAAGGAGAATGGGTTATGCAATTTGTTGTTTTAATTTGCATATTTATTCAAGTGCATCTTCCCAGTGACCCCCTAATGGCTGAGCAGTGTCAGATGACAGCTCTTTTGCTGTCGCTGATGTCTGCCAGGGTATCAGTCTGGCTTGGTCAGGAAACAGAAAGGGACAGGCTGGGTTCCTATCCAGGCAAAAGCAGTCAGTGGGGTCACAGGGGAAAAAAAAAAAAAAGCCTTGTTACTCTACTCAAAACCAGAGTGTTCGTACATATATCTTTAATTTCATGGAGTGAGGCAGAGTGGGCTGGGAGAAATGGGTGACAACCCAAGTGTTAGCAAGGATCTGGGTCTGGCCATGGTGAGAGTGGAAAATCTTTTGGTTTTTCAAGCCAAAGCTTGTGAGACTTGCCCAGGAATGATGAGAACTGGTTTTGGATACAGCCGTAGAGGAGACATCCCTTCTGCCACTCTTGTTATTAATGCAGAAACTGCTGTAATGTGGAGTAGAAGCAATCATCTGGTTTCAAATTCACCAGCAGCTTACAAGACCCAGGGGTCTTTACCTGTTTCCTGATGGATAGTCTGCAGTTTGAGGTTCACTGTAAGGATGACCACCTCTTTAATACCAACATGTGATTTTATTTATTTATTTTTAAAGTCTCTGTTCTCAAATTTAGATTCCTTCATTTATGTTAATAAATAGATTGTGGTATTGCATCATGCCATCTGGATATTTGAGAAATAATTTGCTCTTATCCAAATATTCTTGCAGCTCAGCTGGATCAAATTAAATTTTAATTTAAAAAATAATGCACGATGTGTTTACTTGAACCAAAACATTGCAAAGCAACGAGCTTGTGTATTAAATACAAATTTGGGAAAATAATGCAATATAAATACACTAGCTATACAGAATATTTTTGAGAACTAAATTTCTGTTAGGCGTGTATTTGGATTTTACTCAAAAGCAGTGCTTTTAAATACTTAGGGACTGTAAACTTCTGTTTATATGTGACCAAGGCAAGTCTTCTGGACAGTAAACTCAGCCTTAGAAGTAGTAGCAAGTGGAGCAAAAGCAGGCAGGCAAAAGCAAGTGAGAAACCACAATGTTTCCTTGAAATTCACTTCTTTCTCCTCCTTTTCCCTTGTAAAAATACATGCTTTTTATAGAATTAGCGTATTAATATCCTGTACTATAGAGAGAACTTTCGGTATCCTTTTAATAAATGAATTTAATGACAGAATAGATCTAGATAAGATATGAATATTTATGCTCAGCATTTTCTTCCTGGGGGTAATGAGTTTTGACGCGTTAAATAATATTTAAAGTTTTTAAGTACTGTCTTATTTTCAGAAGAACATTTCACCATATAAACATGGTTTCTGCCTTGTTTTGTCACTGATGTCCTTGCCAAACAGATTGCAAAAGCGAAACACAGGAAGATAATTCAATGTCTGTCTGTTTCTCTCTCTCCCTATCTAGATTATCAGCGTCTGATGACGGTGGCAGAGGGTATCACGACGCTGCTGTTCCCATTTCAGTGGCAGCACGTGTACGTCCCCATCCTTCCTGCCTCTCTCCTGCATTTTCTGGATGCTCCTGTTCCCTATCTGATGGGGCTGCAGTCCAAGGAGGGAACCGACCGCTCCAAGCTGGAGCTGCCTCAGGAGGTCAGTCTCTGCCTTTAGGGTCCCTATCCTGAAACACATTATTAATATTTGTGTGACTCCCTGCTGGAAAATGCCACGCCTGGTGTTAGGAGGCTTCTCTTGCACCGTGAAAACTGTTTGCCAGCGGGAGTGAGGTAGTGGGTGAAGTCTCTGCAGTCCTTCTCGATCCATTTCTGAATTTAATGAGTGACACTGCTTATACTTCCTAAATGCTTCTCCTTCTGCTTCTTGCTGTGGCATTGAAAGTTTCTCTGCCTTCCCTACATCACAGGTTTCACTAGGTTTTGTCTTCCCATCAGTGTTGCTCTGCTATCAATAGAGGGCTAAAGAGCATTTCATTCAGGGATGGTCTTTATGAAACTGAATCTCAGGTGCGGTTGCTGGATGGTATAAACCTGTCCCTGTTCTCCAGATGATGATGAGAAGCATGTCCCATCCTGCCAGCCTCATCCCTCCCATGGGGGAACCCACGTGTTCCTGGTTAGGTTGAGGTCTATTGCTAGACCAGCATCCTGGCCTCAAATGAGCCAGATTTGCTTTAATACTGTGCCTGTGAACCACTTAGAGGCATACACACACACACTTTTAAAATATTGACTTGCACTGAAGATCTTCTGTCCTCCCATGGAATGGGAAGTGAAAACTTTGCTTGGCCTGTCACACTTTCCACAGAGGAAAAAAGGAAGGAATGGTCACCCTCCTAATGTAGGTGTTAAAATCACTGGTGGTATAGAGGGAAGTGGAGATTTTTCTCCTCAAAATTTGAGTAAGATGGTTAAAAGTGCTTTGATTTTAACCTGGCCACTGATCTCTCTCCATACTGCCAAGCCTTTGGGATGTGGCTAGCCTGGCTGTATTGGAGATGGTGACTGGACCCATCTCTTGAGCGTGCCGTGCATTTTAACTTGTATTTCTTCTTAAAATCAGTGGGAATCCTAAGAATAACTGTTTGCATGGCTGTAACATCTCGTGACTGTGGCACTGCTTTGCCCAGCTCCATGCGGGAACCTCTCCTGGGTGCGGGGTCCCTAAGGCTTGCGAATAGGTCCTCTGACTGAGAAGGCAGGTGGGAGCAGCAGCAGAGGAGAGTATGCAGGAGGGGGAGTTTGTATATGGAAGTGCAGGGATAAACACAGGGCAAGGATAATGTGGTTTTTAATAAAGGTCTGTTTTAAGTATAAGGTGGAGGTAATTGGTTCTTAGCCTTGGTGGAGTGTAACAGTGCAAATAAAGTCTTACCTCATGGGTAAAATGGCCCAATCGCATGAAATTTGCATTGGTATAGAAATAAAACTGGTATCTAGCGACGCTTTTCAGTAAAACCATGCTAATGTTATGTAATTACTGCAATTTTTAAAATTATTAGTCATATGCTTTTCGTTAGCAGATTAAGCTGTCGTTTTCCTTAAATTAAAATTTTAATGTGATGGGCTTGCAGTATTGCTGGAATAACAAATTAAATACCACCAGTGAGGGAAGAGTAATAGTGGGGTAGGAACCACCCCCCTGTTGCGATGTTTAACAAATGAGTGAAAAATGTCAGCAGAAGATTTATAAGGACCACAGGTCCAGTAACTCTGGGGAAGGGAAAGAAAGATGGGCTATTGAACAGGGAATATCTTGAATCTCAAATTCCCCTAGACAATAAAAAATAGAAAAACCTTCAACACGTGAGCAGTGTTGAAGTGCTGTTCGCTTTAGCATTCCTTTATTGTTCAGGCCAGGGGCTAGCTTTTCAAGCTCTTCCTCTAAATATAAACCATTTGTTTGTTAGAGATAAAAATTCTAACAACTGGCCATCATGCTGTCTTAAGGTTACTGATCTCTCTGCATTAACTTTAATCATCAGATGTTTTTGAAGAGAGAAGTGAGACCAATTCCCTGAGGGTTTTCTGAATCCAAATCTCATTTTTCACATTTTGTAAATGATATGCAGAACTGAAATTAAAAAGCCTTTGAAATGAAATATTGATAGATAAGAAGACATTCCCTGAGCTAAAGAACTGTACTGACGCATACAACTCTTTAATAGCTGTGTAGTTAAGTACAGCAAATTGTTTTGTATGAAGAAATGCTTTTCTTTGTACAGTCCAAAATTTATTATGAAGGAGTGAGCTGAAGGGACACTTCTGCTTTACCGAATGAATCCTAATACCTACGTGAAAGGTGATTAATCTCTAGCATGCCCCTGAAATATCCAATATATTATAGCCATGTTCGCTGTGGAATGTATTGTCCTGCTGAAAATTAACCTTTCCAGAAAAGGAGGAAAATAAGTCCTTTCTGTTCACATAATCTGAAGATTAGTCTACAGTACTTTGTGAGAAGTAAAGAACAGTAAAAATGCTTTGGAGAAGGCAGAGGAGCTGTGCTAATGGCCAACTGAGGGTAGCAAAGACCTGCTGCTGCCCTGTGGGTTCCTGCATCTCTCATTCTGCATCTTTACGCCAGGGTAAAACCCATCAGAGCTCAGCACCTCGGGAATCTGACCTGTTTTAGGATTTTATTCAGCACAGTGCTCTCAGACAGAATTTCAGATGTAAGCCACAGTTCAGAAGATCAATTACCATTTTTCGTTCTGCTATTATTCCTGAGAGTACATTTGCAATGTAATTAATTTTTATGTAGGGTTCTTCCATCCCCGCATTGACACTTTCCTAGTAAAAGTATCTGCTCTGCTAGATTCATGTCTTCACTTAGCTTTAATCTTATGGTCTGAGATCCATCTCCGTTCATAGCAAAGCTGTCTAAGAGCACTCTGTTTAAATCTCGGGCAGAGGAATTGCCAAGATTAAAAGCCTCCATGGAAACAGAGGGTAGGGAGGCATGGGGAAATAGGGCTTGACCTCCCACTGGAGCTATACTCAGACATGATTCCAAAGGATTTGCATGGGACCCTCTTTTGTAACTCTGCTTGTAGCTGCTTCATCTTTCTCAGCGAACATCTCGTTCCTTAGCAGCCCAGCTACAGAGTCTTCTTGCAGTTGGATACTGATAAAATAAATGTGCCCTTGAGATCTAGTAATTCACACAAGTAGTATTTATGTGGGCTACGAAGTGGTGCTGCACATCCTGCTTCCTGATGTGTCCTTGGCTGGTCTGGGAGGAGATATCAAATCTTTGTTGCGGGAAGTTTGGGATCTGCAAGTCCTGGGGGAACAGGAGAGGGCAGGAGGCTTTATTTATTCATTAAATCATTGCCACCTAGTTGGCCCTCAGCTTTTCTGAAGTCTGAAATGTCACAGGCAGGACAACGCAGCTAAAGACTCCTGCATACATGTGCTCTTACCCTTCTGCCTGGAAGCATCCTGGGAAAATACGGCAGCTTAGCAGAGGAGCCAATTCAGTGTTGAGCGTCCGTTTTGACACCTTTCTTTGTATTTCAGGCAAACTTGTGCTTTGTAGACATCGATAACCATTTCATCGAACTGCCAGAGGAATTCCCCCAGTTCCCCAACAAGCTGGAGTTTATCCAGGAAATCTCCGAGGTTCTCCTGCAGTTTGGGATCCCACCGGAGGGTAACCTGCACTGCAGCGACAGCGCCACCAAACTGAAGAATCTGGTTCTTAGCGACTTGGTGAACGACAAGAAGAACGGGAACATCCCCAGCAATGCCCTCAACATGTACGAGCTGCTGAAGGGCAACGAGACGATCGCCCGCCTGCAAGCCCTTGCCAAGAGAACGGGCGTGACGATGGAAAAAATGACCATCACGGCTCCCCTCGCCGAGAAGGAGAAGGATGGGAAGCTGCCGTGTGAGGAGCTGGAGCTGAGGGACTACAAACTGAACGTGCAGCTTCGCGAGGTTTTCGCCAACCGCTTCACGCAGATGTTCGCAGACTACGAGGCTTTCGTCATTCAGGCTGCCCCCGATATGGAGTCGTGGCTGACAAACAGGGAACAAATGCAAAACTTTGACAAAGTAAAGATAGCCGTGTATTCATTTTTCCCGTATGAAAGTGCATCTGGGAGGGGAGGGAGAATCGCTATGTTATGTATATATAGCCTGGGTGCTCTTTAATCCGCTGTTCTTCATCTGCCTGCCTGAGAGATTTGTCCGTTTTGATTACAGAGGGCGAGATCGCCTGCCAAAGTAAATTGGTGCACATCCACTGAGCCGGCCAGAGCTGTCCTGGCTTGTACGAACCGAGCTGGCAGGCTTCTGCCCAGCTGATGGAGGGCAGCTCCTGTGGGTTTGGTGGAAGGGTAGCGATGGGAAGTGACTTTTAAAAATTTCGTTCCTTTTTCTTTGCTGAGAGGAGAAGTGCACACATGAGACAAAAAATGAATCCAGTCTTCCTTTTTTCCTAATCTCACAGTAGAGGTTTTTGTTAATGGGTAGTGCTGTTCTGTAGAGGGTTATCACATTGTTATGGCAGAAGAGTACTGTTATTACTCCACTGTAGTGTGTACACAAGAGTGAAAAGGGAGCCAAGGTTAGAAATGGGGAAATAAACAGACTGTAGGCTAGCAAAAGGAATGAGAAATGGTGGGAAGCTTGCGTGGTAATTATTTCCAAGTGGCTCTGCAAAGTAGATAACACTCTTAACCCTCAACTTTTTCAGATATAAGTCCTTCTCTAAGGATAACATTGGAGGGGTTATCAGTCAGGAACAGGCTAAATGTTGATCTGAGCCAGTTTTTGACCAAAAAAATGCTGCCATGCCTTTTATTGGTCTTGTTTGTATTCAGGCGTTGAACAGTGCAGCATTCAAAAGGAAGGGGTTGTTTAGGCGACCTCTGCTACTGCTGCTACAAGAAAAGGGTCTGTTAAGGTTAGGATTTTCAAAGCTCAGTTAGAGGCATAAGCACACACTCAGTTTTAATTGGAAATTCATGATGAATTGCACTGCATAACTTCACAAAAGAGCACTGTACACCCCTTGAGTAGGTGTAACAATTTAATAAGAGATCTAGTCCCAAGCATGGATGCACAGACCAGAGGTCCCAAGTAGGCACATGTGGTGGTGGTCTGCCGTGGGTTGCACAGGGCTTGTTCCTGCCGACGGTAGCTGCTAGGCTGCTTTGAAAAAGTTGGCAGCACGGGCACTACTTCAGTAACTCCGTATTCCTTTTACTCTAGCTGTCACAAAGCCTCCCTGACTGTTTATTTCTCACAGTCATGGCCCAAGAGGTGACCCTAGAACCCAAACCCCCTTTGTAGATGGATTCACACCTCTGAGAGATGTTTTTTGTGGTGGGGAAGCCTTGTCCAAGCCTGCCCGTTGGCTGCTGGGTTGGTTCTCTGCCACAGGTTGGTTTGTCATGTGGAAGCTGGATGGGAATCTGGCACTAACGAGCTGTTCTGCATTTCAGGCTTCCTTCCTTTCGGACCAACCCGAGCCTTACCTCCCATTCCTTTCACACTTCATCGAAACACAGATGTTTGCAACCTTCATAGACAATAAGATAATCTCCCAGTGGGAAGAGAAGGACCCTTTTCTGCGAGTTTTTGACTCCCGAATTGAGAAAATAAGGCTATATAATGTAAGGGCCCCTGCACTGCGGACATCCAACTATCAGAAATGCAGCACTTTGAAAGAAGCAGGTATGTTCAGACAGGCTGGTAAAATATTCAAAAGTACAATGTCAGCCACAAAGAAATATGGATCCTCAGCCATCTGAGCGTTGCAGCTGGTGAGGAAGCCCTAGAGCTACCTGAGGAGTACTCAGCTGTGTCCTTATTTTTCCCTAGGCAGAAACCTCAGCATGCTTTTGAATGCTAAAACCAGCGGGAGCCTTTACCTTCCCTCTGAGCTCTCTTAGGCTGGTGCCTTTAATAAACACAAACCAAACCATGGAGCTGGGCTCGCCGTTTCCCATTTCAGGCAGCTCCTGGTCCATTGCCAGGAGAGCTTTCCCTCACCGTGGTGGTGGGACCAGTGCCAGCCACACCGAGGAGCTGAGCCCTGGTGTCTGTTCCTCTGGCCTTGTCTCCCTCTTCCCATAAAAAGACCTTTTTCTGCCTTACGCCATTTGGATAGAGCAGCAGGGGATGCCGGGGACCTGATCCTGTGTGGTATATTTAGTCGATCAAACAGTAGATGCTCAGTGTTAATGAAGAATACACTGTGTACTGAATATTTGTATTTATTTCCATTACAGTCACAGGATGCATTTTCAAATTATACTTGAGTGTCTTACTGTCAATACAGGGGAATTATTATACTCTTAAATTTGCTGGGACACATGTTAATGAATTGGGGCAAACACATTTCTCTTTTTGGGGAGGTGGTTTTTTGTTTTTAATTCCTTCAGAGCATTTTACTTCTTACAAATGTTGCAGAAATAGAAATCCTGTGTCTGCTTAACTTTTTCTATTTAAAAACAATTCTAATTTGCAGGTCGACTGTCTATTCAGCGTCTAGTTTTGGTAGATATTGTGGCACCGGAACCTCATTTTCTGTCTTGTGAAAAGCAGCAAACTGATCGTAATATCAACTTTCCTTCATATTTACCATTCACAATATATGTGACCATAGCACCAATCCATCACCTGTTTGTTTAACCTCCTATTTTCAGAACCCTTTAAACCCCTGACTCTGCACTACCCAGTCCTTTTCTCCAAAATAAAACCACACAAAGGGATTTTAAATTTTTTTTTTAGAGGGGAAAAAAAAAGCTGCTGAGTTTCTAATGATAATGTATGTAAATCTTATGACAGTTTCTTTCCCATCACAGTTTTATAAAATAGGAAACGAGTTCTATGTTGTTCTTGACAAATGGAAAATGGATTTAGCTGCCACGTTTTGCATATTTATTCACTAGTTGTGATATGCTGAAAAGAACGGGCCTGCCCCTTAATGGATGGGCTATAGAGTTGAATATTAAAGTTGCTAATTAAATGCTGATTTCCCCCATACACCTCCTTTCCTATCTCCTTCACAGTGCATCTGACTCAGTGTTGAGAGGGTGACAGCATTTATTTTCATCCTGCTTGAGATTTCTTTGATGAAATCCTCACGTCGTTGAAGCAAACGACCAAACCACATTGGTCTCAGCAGAGCTGCAATTCCCGGGGAGCCCTCTCGGGTCTAGCTGTAGGCTCCCCTGTTTCCAAACCTCTGTTCATCTTCTTGATGCTGCTCAGGCCTTGCTGCAGTTAGCTATGCTTTTTGAGGGCCTGTCATACAAGAATGGCATATCTAATTACAGGAGGAAGACCTTTATAGGTGTCAGATAATGGTATATCTAATTTCAGGAGGAATTATAGGTGCCAGATGTTTTCAAAACTCTGGTATCACCCGCCATGTGTCTGCCCAGGGCGATGTGTCTGGGACAAAGTGAGGTGCCCGACCCATGGACGGTTGCAACCAGCCTCAGAGGTCTCCATCCTACCAAGGAACCGTTAAAGTCAAACCCCGAATTGCAGGGGAAGATTTGACTGCCCTTGACGATTCATAACCCATTTTGTAGGCTCCTGTAAAGACCTGCTTGCTTAATGGCTAACTTGCTTATGCTAGTTGTGTTGGGTGGAGAAACTAAAAGCAAAATAACAAAAATAACAGCACAGATGTTTCCTCACTCCTGTAAGGGACGGAGTTCTGGGTCTAAAGGCACTACTTAACTTTTTAGAGCGTTTTTAGGGATTGAAGCATGACCATTTCTGTTGTCGTAGCACGTGTCTTCAGAGGGTTCGCTAATGCAGTTGTTCACCTGTGACTGTAACTTGCAGCCCAGTCCATCGAGCAGCGGCTGATGAAGATCGATCACACGGCCATCCACCCACACTTACTTGATATGAAGATTGGCCAAGGGAAATACGAACAGGGATTTTTCCCAAAGTTGCAGTCAGATGTCTTGGCAACAGGACCCACCAATAACAAGTAAGGTTTTATTTTCTGGATTTGAAAGCAGATTTCTCATATAAAAGATTCATATTATTGGACAGTAGTCCTAATTTTGAATAGCTTCCAACCAGTCTAGTGAACCTTAGCAACTCTTTCCATTTCTGGTTTGTATGGACTGCAATTTTTGAAGTTATAGCCATGGTTTGGGTTACGTTACCTCTGGTTTTGGGAAGATTCCTCAGTACTGGTTTCCATTGGGTGGTAAGTACTGTGTCTTCTCATACAAATTTTAAGTTTTATCGTTGCTGTAATAAATTTAAGATTAATTTCTTTTCTGTTCTGCGCTGAATAGGATAACTTGGAAACCTGAAAGAAATTTTGGTAGTGAAACCACCACACCATTGTACAGAATGGAATTAACGCCCATTCTGTTCCTCTCTTTTCTTTAGCTGTTATTACACAACCCAAATATTTTTATAGCTCTCTTTCAGTTTCCGCATTGGAATAACTTGGAAGAGTATCTTGATGAGGGAGGAAAGTGTGTGGTTCTGTACCTGGGTTTCTCTTCTGAGTCTGATAAGGTTCTGTAGTGGACTTTGATATGAAGGTACCTATAACTGTGGAATTGAGCATGCCATTACATAGTCAATTTACCTAATGTAAAATGAGAACCTGGCGTACTGATACACTTTACACTTCTACAGTTATAATATAAAGTAAGTGCTGTAAGTCACTTTTCTGTTTCTGTCTGTCTTCCCTCAAAACCCATGAATGAGAGGGGTTTTCTCCCCTTCAAAAATGGAAGATTTGTGCATCAATGATTACTTCTTCATGAAATTATTAGCTCAAGCTATTAGCTCGAGTGACCTGCAACTTCCAGTTTCTGTGGTAGGTCAAAATGTGGGAGTGCAGATAAATCTGAGAGCTCCAAAAGCTGCAGTTGTCTAAGTGTTAAAGCTAGTTCTTGTTCTAGACATGTGCATGCACACACACACTGCTCTGAGCTCCTGTATGAGGAGCCCACTCAATTCTATTTATACACCTTTTGTACCTCCCAGTGCTAGCTAATCCCTTTTTAATAACCTGCCAGGAGTAAGACTTGCCAATTATAAAATAAGATATCCTTAAGCATTGAATGTTTAAAGAATTGCAATTCTTTAAAAGAAACTATATATATATATATATTAAAAAAAAACCCCAAAACAACAACAAAACAAAGCAACCAAAAGGAGGACTGTGTATTTCAAAGTTCCTTTGTTTGCAGTCTTCTTGCAAACCGAGACAAAAGTTGACAGGTAATGCTCCCTTGAGGAATGGAGAATTTCTTCGTCTTGTGGGATGCTGTGTTTAGCAGTCTGCCTCCTATCCTTATGGTGGGTTTCGGTTTAACAGTGTGAGTGTGCCCAGCCTGCTCCAAGTTACTTGTATCTTCTGGCTCTATTGCAGGATCTTAGTGAATCTGGGAAAAAGCATCAAATTAAAAATAGACTCCCTTATGCCTTTTGAGATGCTTCTGTTAGATTGGTACCTATCCTAAAATATGATTTTAACTCCTTGAGTGATAACTTGATTTAGATAGCTGGTTTTGGTTTTCAAATTGCAGCATATTTCAGAATTTGTAAGTACCAAAATCCCATTACTTACCGCAAAGCGGTGTCAAAGTGACAAATGTTTGGAAATCCTCCAGTATATTGCCAAAAAGGTTTGTAATTGGAAAATCTCAAGACCATCTGTTTATATCTTTCTGCTTCCTGGCTTTTTATGTGAGCAGCCGAGCGGACTCTCTTTCTCATTTAAGACATGAAATTCTGCTGAATTTACACCCCCGGATAAAACAGATAGTCTTTTCATGCTCTCTGCAAATACAGCATAATTCTTTTGACCACAAAATCAGTTGAAGTATAACCTTCCATTAATTTGAATTTCCCAGTGTATGCTTCTTGGCGATATGTTAGACTTGCGTACAGAACCAGGCCTTTGTGTATGGGGATGGGGGATCAGAACATTTCGGCTCCGTTCCCTGGTGCTTCAGATGTAGCTATTGTGTGTTCAGAAAGTTAATGCAAGGGATGTTACTACGTAGATGAGAATTATTTTTGCAAACTTCAGTTTTGCAGAGAAAATTTTGTCTTTGATGCTGAAAGGAAGTGTATTTGCAGGGGAAAAAAATACAATTTATGTGCTCCAGTTGATTGTTGTTGGACAGTGTCAAATAAACCAGTTCAAAGCTGCTTTAATGAAAACCTCTCCTTACTGGCCAGCAATCAGATTTTTATTGCTTCCCTTTGTGGACAGATAAAGTAGCAAATGTGTAACTAGGAGGAACTCATAACGTTATCTAGCTATTCCCTTCCTGAAGTCAGGCAGAGCACTGAAGGGACCTCTGTCAGTTACTGGGCTGTTATACGTAAAATATATCTCAATCAGAAATACAATGCAAAGACCAAGCACTTTGAGTGTGTTTAGTCCTACATCCTCTATGTAATCCCAGAAAACCATGATGCCTAGCCAGGCAGAAATTGAGTTTGGGAGAGGAGGTGTCTGGCTCTTGCTTGCTGGGCATGGAGAGCAGGGCTTGGGAGGGAGGGAGGGTTGACGGTCACATTGGATCACTTCCACCTAAACGCAGCCGGAAACAAATGCTGATCACATTGCCATGTGTAAGTGTTAAAACACCGAAGTCTGTCACGGAAGCGAAGTCTAATAATGTTTCATCTGTCAGCCTGCGGCCAGGCTCGGCGGCGTGCTTTGCCCCACTTCTGTCACTCTGCTGCCGCCTCCTGCTTCCCCCCAAGGTGTCCTCTAAAAGAACTGGACAAGGAGGGTGAACCTGTGCTTCTCTGGCCCCAGCTGTTTGCTGCTTTCTTCCATCTGCTTGGTCATTTTTGGGTTGGGAGAGCCTCCTTCTACATTTGCTCCTGTTCTGGCCAGGCTGCAGATGCATGCGTGGTGTCATTAGGGCTTGTCTTTACCTCTTTCCTTGTGGTGGCAAGGAAACATTGACCTCTTCAGCTCAGCAAGAACTTCACTGAAAGAAACCTCTGAACTGCACTTTACTGAAAAGAAACGAAAAGTTTAAAAACAAACAAATGAAAAGTTTAAAAACAAACAAATTAAAACAAAAACAAACAACAAAAAGCCCAAACAAACAAAAAAATCACCATGCCAAATCTTCCCCTCCATAAAACTGCAGAATAGGCTCCCAGGTATACAGTTTCCCTTATCATCTTTTTGACCAAAACTGTGAGGACATGGAAAGACGTTGACTGCAGAATATGCAGATCCAAACTTAGGCAAAAGATGATAACTACTGTATCTAAATTTTTCTAGAAATTCAAAGAAACATTATTTTTTCTGTAAAGAAAAGAGCAATTCATACTAGCTGACAGCAATTAAAAAAAACCCAACAAAACAAACAAAAAACCCCCACCCAGTCCTGTCCTCTTTCCCATCAGGCAGCAAGGTCCCACTTGAGGGACTCCCTTTTGCACTCATCGCCTTGGATACATCCCCCAAGTCATGGAAAACCTTCTGAATCTACAGAGAGCAGCTGCAGCTTCCTCTGGGTCCAAAAGCGGCCCATCCGTGCTGGTCTAGCCTTGAAGAGCAGCGGCTTCTGCAGAAGCCCTCCCAGAAAGCGTACCAGGAGAAAACAGGCTGCAGTTCCTTAAGCAGTTTGTCTATTTATCTGGAAAATAAGCAGTGGTTTCCGGAGTCTTCCTTTCCTTTTTTTCAAACCCCAGCACCACACTGTGGTTTCTACACGTTTCCCTCTTCCTTCCCCGCATGTGTTTTCTGCCAGGCTTCTAAAATTGTAGCTGGGACTCCGCTGGCTGATGCGTCTCCAATGATC
Source organism: Rhinoptilus africanus (assembly GCA_013400135.1). Classification (NCBI taxonomy): domain Eukaryota; kingdom Metazoa; phylum Chordata; class Aves; order Charadriiformes; family Glareolidae; genus Rhinoptilus; species Rhinoptilus africanus. The sequence continues at coordinate 139,427 of VXBO01005292.1, forward strand.
CAGGAAAGGAATTTGAATGACAAAAAGCCAAGCTACATAAACACTTCATGGGTTTTGATTAGCTAATTGTTAAATTAGGGTGAATATGCTTACAGTGCAAAATTAAAACAATGAAACAAGCTGTGTTTTCAATCTAATTGATTACCTTGTAACTTAATTTGCACTAAGCTTGATAAATGAGATTAAATATTGCAGAGGAAAACACTGATTGCATACCAAGCACGGGAATATGGTTGCATTCTGGAATGCCTGCAGAGAACAACTGAACTGATAAATTTTTTTTCTTAATTTATTTTTGTTTTCAGAGGAAGGTTTTGCTTTGTTATGCATTTACAATGGTTTTAATTATCCTTTTTTGCCTTTCTCTTTGTTAAGCCCTGTTTGGGGTTTTTTTTCCCCACATTCTTTATCTGAGCCCCGCTTTCCTCCTTGCTTCCTCCCCTGACCAGCCTGCTTCCTCTTTCCTGCCCTGGCCACTTCCCTCTCCTGAACCCCCTCTCGCTTGTGTCCCGGCTTCCTGTGACCTTCATGCTTTTGTCTGTGTCCTCTGCGTCCTACCTGACCTGCAGCGATCCCCAAAGGAGGGCACAGGCCAGGTCTCCAAGCACAGACCCCGCTACGCTCAGCCAAAGCCTGAGGTCAGGAGGCCGGGCGATGCATTGCCCTCACCCATAAAGCGGATTTCGAAAGTATTTGTTTGCTTTCTCCAGGCATTTGCTCCTTTGCTGTGTTTTGCTGACCTCACCACTGTGTCAGTATTTATTTGTAAAAATCATGCATGAGGGGTATACAAAATGGGTTTATTTTTGTGCTGCAGTTTATGGCACGATTTGTGCGGGCACTGTCCCGTGGCCTCTATTGCCAGCCCCCCCCGGCAAGTTGTGAATTGGCCAGGGTTTATCTGCCTGACGCTCTAGTTCTCCTCATTTTTAAACGGAACTACTGTTGACTTATTCATTATCATTGGTTAATGTTTTTAAAGAAAGTATGATATATATATGTGTGTGTATATATATATATAAAAAATGCGGAGTGGATACTGAACTCTGTATGATGATACAATTCACTTTGGTTTTAACTAAATTATTTGTCGTATGGGAAATGGTCTGTCTCTTCTACTGAGTGCTTCATATTATAGGGTCTTTTTCTACCTCCCTCTCTGTGAGGTACAGTTTTAACGCTGGCTATCTTCGATTAAGCTTTTTTTTTTCATTTTATTTTTTATTTAATCAAGCCAAACAATTGCATTTTCGAGTAGTATAGAGCAGAATCTCTGTAGTGCCTCCAAATGAGCGAGAAATGAATCAGCAATGAGCCATCCACACATAACGCTGATGTTATTTAAACTTTGCAAGTAGTAAAAGCTCACCTTTTACAGACAAAAATCTGAAACAAGCAGTTACTGTACATTAGGTGAGCTAATATAGCAAACCACTGACAGGTGCAAAGAAAATATTAACCGCTTGTGTTCAAATACATTCATTTTCAGGATTGAAGTGTGTCTGACAAGCTGTGCCTGAAAATGGTTTCTGAAATAGGAATTGTGTGCGATGGGGCTGGGTGAGTCTCCGGAGTACTGATCCTCTGCTCGACGGGTGCAAGGTGGCAAAAGGGCAATTAACTTCTTTGGGTTAATACATTGTTTTAATATAACAATAGCTGTGCAGAATTAAAGTTCACAGGGGAAAACGTGTGTCAAATCCTTGCATCCTCCGTTCTATTTACTCTCCCCTCAACAGTGTTACTGTCTCAGGGGAGCTGGCAAATTAAATACTGGTTAGGACAGTGCTTGGTCAGGGCTTACGGGGTGATGCTGGCAGATCGCTACCACGGTTCCTTGCAGAGGATGGCGGTTGTGGGTACCACCCTTTTAAATCCCTTCTTCTCATGTAATCTGATGACACGGCCTGTCAGCGCAAGACCGCTCTCCGCAAGGCGTTTTGCTCATTATTGTCCGCCCGATCAGCGGTTTAAAGTTTTCCTGTTCAGCAGAGATGGAAAAGGTGCTTTAGTCTCTACTTGAACCTTCGTCCTCCTTACCATGGGCAGTGTGTGCAGAGCAGAACCCCTCTGCCAGCACATCCATGGTCAAGTGGAGCTTGGTGTCCTCCTTCCTTTTAATTTGTTTGATCTGGCACATGTTTGACTTGGATTCTCTGTGTCAAACTGCTCCTGAACCCAAGCAGATTACCTGCGCAGCCTGTGTGTATTTAACGTGTGCAGGCGGCACGCGTCCTTTAGGGGGATTTGCTGGAGGCATAGTACATCTATGTGCTAATTTGTGAATACAGAAATGCAGTCAGATAACTCCTTTGATGGAATTATAGAGGTAAAAGGGATATTGTCACGATTTGTAGACCTAAATAGCAGTCTGCCTCGGGAGTTGATCTGTGTGAGGAGATTTAGGTTCTGTCCTATAGACAAGTGCATTTTCCTCCTTCCTTTGCTCTTTGTTATCACTGTAAATAGATTGTGAATTACAACAGTGATTTTCATGGTGACAGCAATATTGCTTATAATCAGTCTGTGAATTAAGTTGCCTTCTGGATGCCTCGCTTGCATTTTTTTCTCTAGGAGCTGTATTGCAGTATACATCCCACCCATTACACCCACGTCTGGTTTGTACAGACATAATTTCTTCATTTCTCTATGGAGCTTTAAAAAGAGGGGGTTGGGAGGGGTTAGGTAGGATGAGAGAGAGATTGAGATGTACTACATAAGGTTGCAGTACAGCATGGCCGGTCCCTGGTACAAGGCTGCTGTTTTGCTAGATTAGCTTCTGATATCAGAGATAGCTTTGCTGTCTTACTGGTTTTATTACAGAAATTACGCATCACAGGTTAAGCGACATCTTTCTCCAAATGTCACCTTTACATTTCCTGCAACCTCTGCGAACCTATTCCTGTGCTTGTTGGGTCTGATTTGATATTAAACAATACTGACTTCACTGTCTTCATGTTAAAAGTTGGAGGTGTCTTAATTTCATTTCTCTCTATTGAACGGAGCACAGTCTTTCCTGGTGCCCCCTCCAAAATAACACTGCTTTTTTGCAGTCCCTGGAGGTGAAGAGTGTTCATCTTTGGATGTGGGAGTTAGAGATGGGCAGACTACTGAAATGAGCCTTTTTTCACTTTTCTGTGTGGGCAGCTCATCCCTGGGCGCTCCACATCACAGCGCCCGAGCTGCGGCTGCTTCGTCCCCAGAGACCTGGTGCTTGTAGCAGTGCCTTCACCATGAGGAATAAATGAAATATGCCAGGAGTCCACGCTCATGTCTCTACGGGCAAAAAATAAAGGAGGGGAAAAGCCTTATTTTGGGTCAGTATCTAGGTTGGGCGGCAGCGCTGTGTGTGCTCCCAGGTGCCAGGCGGCTCGGGGCTCGTCCCCCCCCAAGGCTGGGAGCTGCCAGGAGGGCTTCGGCTCCTCTGGCATCCGCTCCACAGGGACACGGGTGGTGGTGATGTAGCTGAAAAGCCCATGCGTGAGGGCTGGAAACAAGCAGTACAGCTTTCCTCGCTCCTTTGCCAGTGCCAGGGCTGAGGTGTGAACAGGGCGGCAGCGGATGGCAGGGCCAGGAGAGGCACCCGCGTGGGATTTCGGCAATCCAGGGGGAGGTGGTGTGGCCACTGGGGAAGGCTTTTACCCCTTCTTAGAATCTCTTTGTGTGACCAAAGGAAGAGGAGGAGTAATTTGAAATGTGATCTCTGCTGTTGTGGGGGTTGGTATTGCAAGGCTGAAGCGTTATTTTGGGAAAATTCTGTGTGGCCCAGTAAAGAAAAAGCTTTAAAAGATTTAGCTGCCTAATCCTGCTTATCTGCTGTTAGATCTTCACAAAATCTCCCGGAGAGATTCAGAGCGGCATCTGAAAGCGCAGACCTCACCCAGCGCCCCAGCAGCTCCTCTTCCCTGGCATAGAGGCTGGGAAAGAGGGAGCGCGCAGCTCCCTACATGTGTAATTGCTGCAGCTGATGAGCAGCAGTCTTTTTTTCATAAACAGCCAATGGTCTTTACGTTTGTGTGCTGAAAATGTTCAAATAGTTCTGATTAATAATCTGTGGCTTCTCCCAGATGGAGTACAGGGCTGGAATTAACTGAAAATGGTTTAATGATGGTGTATTACTTGTAATTATTCTGCGGCTTTCATTCTGCTTTCACCTTCGGTGAGATGTGTTGCCTCAAGGGACGCTTGTAGCAATTCTTAAAGCTTCCAGTAACTGCAGAAATGCAGGTGGAGAGGGATTGAATCCTTGTCTGATATTCAGAAAATATCATGTAAATTGGAGCAGAAATATATGATATGGCTAACAGTTGATATATAACTTAACTTTCCAATATATTATTGGCATTCTATCGTGTGAAATGTAAGCATGGTACTAACTTGCAATATATGGAAGGCCTCCAGAACCAGGTAGCTGAAGTCACTTTTACATCTGCTGTCCTCTGTTCAAGAGGGTGTTTTCTCTGATGCATTTCTGCTTGTTGAGGTTATTAAAAAGTAGGTTTTCATTTCCCCCCCTCAGGCATCTAATGACACATTGGATGTTGCTTCTGAAAAAGAGAAAGGGGTGACTTACTAAACTCACAGGCTGTATATTTTTAAGACGTCTGAGGAGGTGCGAAGACACTTATGTCAGTAATGTATTCCTCTGAGAAGGTATCAGCATTTGCTGTACAGACACCTATTGGGCTGTTTTGCTTTGTTACTAAAGACTTGAGGCTACATTGCTTTAAAAATAAATTTGTTGTGATACAGGATGTCAAGGTGCTGAACCCTAACTGCATGCAGACCCAGGTGTTTATTTCTTCCTTTGTGCTTGTTTTCTTGACACTATTTGGGAGGTAGGTAGGAACAGACTTCAATTTGACCATAAAAACTATAGTTCCTGGGACTTTTTTCCCTTTTTTACCTGTGCAGTTAGCCAAAATTTGGTCTTCAGTTGCTTCACTGGAGGAACTGATGGAAATAGGTACATGTATGCAAAGTCTTCCTCTCTGGAAACAGAGGGATTCGGTTACCAGGGTTCACATCCTTGAACTTCTCTTGGGTCAGGTTCCCCTCCCTGCGCATCCCCGACGGCTTGTTGGACATGTCAGGACCCAAGTCCAGCTCTGTGCAAGGGTTTCCTCCTCCAGGCATGAATCTGCCTGCGTGTCACCAGCTGAAACTCCGTGCCCAAACAGTTCAGATCCCAAATCCTATTTGTATATGCTCCTGTTTGGTGTGCATACAGAAATGGATGGGTTTGGGATGTGGAGAATGCTGTCCTCGCCAATACCACCTGTGTGGAGGTGCTCACCAAGCACACAATTCTGTCTTTGATGTGGGCATCTGTAGGTTTCCCTCTGTATAGATCTGTCAAAGGTAGAGAACCCCAGGGGCTCTGCCTGTTGATCACAGCTCCTATAGGAAATTCCATCTCACAGCAGTCTTTCTGGAGTGGTGTCGGCATGGACACTTCAGTCTGGAGCAGAGGGGCCAGGGTGGAGACAGGTTTTGGAGTGTCCCTTTCACTCAGATACTGAGGTTGGGGAGCGTGGGGTGTTGTTTTCTTGGTGTGTTTTTTTCTTTTTCTTTCCTTTTCTTTCCTTCTGGATTCTGGATTTCTTTCCTTCAAATTCTGCCAGGCAGTTTCCTCCTGCAGGTAGAGCCTTGTTGATACAAACCTGGTTACCAAGCGGCTGCTTTTGGGCAACAGCTTCAGATAAAGACAGAAGTCAGCCAGACATATATGAACACGTAGCAAAAAATACAGGCTTTCTGTGGTATTTAGAAACCCAGTGCAAAAAAAAAAAGATGTGGTGAAAATAGCAACATAATTAATCCCAGGAAGTCAATATTGTTTATAACCTTTAGACATAGGTGCACCCAGTATCACAGTAGTTACTATTGCAATGACGAGGTTCTCTGAAATAATTCCTGGAAGTACCACAGAAAGCGGAGAAAGGAGAAGTGTACCACCTCTCACGAAGGAGGGAAATTTTAGAAGTTGTTGCCTAAAATACGTCAATGTACTTTGGTTGTTCCTACAGGCACCGTTTTTACCAAACTTCAGCAAATGCAGCAAAAATGGTGTTGTTGGGTATCCAGGTACAACGACTTTCCTGGCGGTGGCATCAACAATCTGCGTTTTGGGTAACACAGAAGCTCTCACGGGAGGCCCTGGCAGGCAGTGGGCATGTGGGCATCGGAGCTGTTGTCCCTTGGGTGCGCGGTGACCTGTCACCCCTCAGCCCGTTTCCCACAGGAACGTCAGACACCAGCAACGTCCAAGTTTGTGCTCTCTCTTCTGCTGCTGTTGGATGTCCCGACCTGTTGGATATCCTCTGGCTCCCAACTTGGGCTTTCTCTCCCAATATTTTCCACTCACGTGTATCTTCCCCCTCTCTGACTCTCCAGCCGCTGGGCCAGTCGCAGCACCACCACGCAGCGGAGGAAGGACCGCCTGCGGCAGCACTCGGAGCACATCGGGCTGGACAACGATCTGAGGGAGGTAAGTGGCATCGTCTGTGGGGCTGCACGAGCTTGTGATCCAGGAGATGCAATTTAGACAAACAGTACCTTATTACTTCAGGCAGATTTGATGCTACCGTAGGGTTTGGGTGGGTCTCCACGGCCATTTCATTTAGGCGCTGCTTGTCACAGATGCCTGTGTGTGTTGCACAACTTCAAAGCACACGACAGAAATTAAATGCTTTTATTATTTTGGAATGAGATAGCCCCTTTGCCCTCCGGAAAAGGGCTTATTTGCTGATATGCAACCCAGTCGTGTCACTGCGTGCGGAGAGCAGAGCCCTGGTGCTGCCTGGGTGCAGCTGCTGAGCTCTGCCCAGGGTGAGGGTCTCTGCAGAAGTCAAGTCCTCGAATAAATGTCAGCACTGTAGAGGCAAACGCGGCAGGAGTTTTTTCTATTCTTAAAGGAGTTTTTTTTCCTCTGTCTTACATAGATTCCTGACACGAGTAAGCCTTTTTGAAAGGTTAAGACTTTGGGGCCTTTTCATGCCTAAAGCTTGGGAACTCCCATCCGTCTTGTAAATGTCAGTCACATGCACACATTTCTTTCCCATCTTTTCGGTTTCTTGTCCTTCATTAAATATATTCCCCCATATTTTTCCATTCATGTCCCCGTGCTTCCTTTGTATGTCACTAGCAAAAATAAAACATTCGTGCTGTTTTGTGGTAGATCCTGCTGCGCAATGTTGGCCAGTGTTGGCACTTGCACCCCAAAAGGATGAGTGGACTCTTGAACCGCAGCTTCGAACGATGTTTCATGGAAACACAGCAAAACAGCACTTGTACATGTTGGTTGCTATTTTTGCTAACGTGGCTTTGCAAATATATTTTAAACGTTGCCTTGTGTGTATATCTCAGCAGAGCCTTTTCAATACTTTGTCATGTATTTACTTTCTTCTTTATTTGGCTGTGGATCATATGCATGCTTCTTTTGCTTTGTCTCTTCTTTCTTTCTGGCTATTCTGCCATCGGGGCATCTGCCTCCTCTTAGCCATCGGAGGAGCTTTTGCTTCGTCAGAACTCAATGGCCTTCTGGGAGTGGGATCAGGGACCACCCCCTCCTGCACGGCCCCCTAAAAAATCCTTCTCTGAATGCTGCCTGGTATGTTTTAGTTTTTCTCGTTGAAAGCTGCTTTTGAGGTGTTGTTAGCCTGAGGAACCGCTGTCTTCGCTGCATCTCAAACCTCTCCCTATCTCGTAGAGTATGAGCACGTCCCCGTAGCGCTTGGAAGTGTGGTTATAATCGGAAAAGTAGCTGGAAATCCTTTCTAGGCTTCCACGCCAGCTCCCAGGCAAACGTAACAGCTCCAAGGCTGAAAAACAAGAATTTTGTTTTTCTTCATTTTTTTCCCATTTTGCTCACCTGGCAATTCAGCTTAGGGTGTCAAATCCAAAAAGCATTGCTTTCTGGCTGCTGGATCGTCACATCTCAGTGTGGATGAGGGTGCTGGTCCCACCCTTATTCTTCTCTGAACTTACAAGAGTTAATAATTTTTTAGTTTTTATTGTAGTATCGTAACAAGACGTACGATGAATCAAGTAAGATTATCTGTGTTTTGTACTCTTCAGACTATAACCACACTTAGCATTTTATTTATCCTTTTACATCTAAAAGGAAATATTAGATTTCCTAATTATATATTCCCTGTATTACTTTTTCACTGTTTTCCTTGCTAATTTTTGCACTGTTAGATGGAAGTAACTTGAGATTGCTTGCTGAACAACATGCTTTCATCATCTGTGATTTTTTTTTTTTATTATTGTTACCACATGTAGTTTTTCAACTATTTTTAAGTTCTTGTTGTATAGGCGAAATTGTAATTACCTAGCTGAGCACTTTTCTTGAACACAACTTTCCATGGCAGAACCCGACGTTCTTGCCTGACCTGTGGGACTGATCTTAGGTGGTTCATGTGCAAATTTTGTTTTGAAAAAATCTATGTGTGTTAGAAAAACTGTACTCCCCGGTTAAAAAAAAAAAAAAAA